>JANAVB010023800.1:8217524-8370024 GCA_029216955.1 Iris pallida
CAGCTGGTTTCCAATGTAAAGAGAGTGTGCTGTAATCATTGTACTCAATACAAGTCTTGTACTCTTCTTCAACTATCAATAAAGAGAATAAAGTTTAATATCTCTGTGTGGCTTTAAGTTACCCTTTTTCTCCGCTGCTATAAAGAAGTGATGTACTTCTATTCAATGAAAAGATTGTCCTCACTAAATCAATTTATCTGCTTCTGCCGCTGCGATGTGTTCCTATTTGAAGAATAATCGAGTATGTACCATCTTTGCCTTGTACAAGTGCAATACCAGACTTGTACGGCATCACGCCCAAGCGAGGACGATCGATTCCAGAGATAAAATATGTGAATAAATGACTATGAATCGGGACGTGACACTTCCTACCATACAACGCTTTAAACGGAGCCATCTGAATGCTTGCTTGATATCTATTATTGTAGGAAAACTCAACAAGATGGAGATGGTCCTCCCATGAACCGCCAAAATCAAGCATGTACGCTCTCAAAACATACCCTCTAGCATCTGAATGGTATGTTCTGACTGGCCGTCTATCTGCGTATGGTATGCAGTGCTAGTGCCCAAACTCTCTTGCATACTCCTCCAAAAATGTGAGGTAAATCTCGAGTCATGGTTCGACACAATACTAACAGGCATAACGTGTAATCTCACAATCTGCTCCATATACATGTCCGCCTTCATTTGTTGACATACCAAGCACTTGGCAACGAAACGAGCTATCTCTCGCTTCATTCCGTGCCACCAATAATATTGTCGTAAGTCGCGATACATCTGGTCCCTCCGGGATGAATAGAGTAAGTCGAACTGTGAGCCTCTGCTATCAGCTCCTGCCGTAGCTCTCCATTGGGAACATAAATTCGATCACCATATTGCAATGTCCCATCGGGGTGGATCCTCAATCCTGTCTGCTCTCCTGCTTCAGTCCTCTCTTTGAGCCGTCAAAATCTAGCATCATTGGGCAATACAGCCTTGATGCGCGCTACCAATGATGATTGCACTTGGAGGTTAGCTAATACGCCGTCTGCTCCAGGCAATACTACCTCAATACCAAGCTGCTCCAAGTCTCTAATCAACTCCTTCTACGTAGTCAAAAAGTATGCCATGGGCTTACGGCTTAATGCGTCTGCCAAGACATTATCCTTGCACGGATGATAGTGTAGCTCGATCTCGTAATCCTTCATCAACTCCAACCAACGTCGCTGTCACATATTCAGCTCTTTTTGTGTGAACATGTACTTAAGGCTCTTATGATCAGTATAGATATCGACCTTCTCGCTGTACAAGTAGTGTCTCCATAGCTTCAAAGCAAAGATAACCGCTGCGAGCTCTAGATCGTGGGTCGGATAATTCTTTTCATGCACTCTTAACTGTCGCGATGCATATGCTACTACCCGACCGTGCTGCATCAATACACATCCTAATCCCTTCCCGGATGCGTCGCTATAGATCATAAATCCTCCCGGGCCCCATGGTAGTGTCAAGATCGGTGTTGTGGTCAATTGCTTCTTCAACTCGTCAAAAGCGGCTTGATACTCGTCTGTCCAT
This sequence comes from Iris pallida, assembly GCA_029216955.1. Classification (NCBI taxonomy): domain Eukaryota; kingdom Viridiplantae; phylum Streptophyta; class Magnoliopsida; order Asparagales; family Iridaceae; genus Iris; species Iris pallida. Next base: position 8,219,076 of record JANAVB010023800.1, read on the forward strand.
ACAAACTCCTGATCCTTGCAAGTTAATCGAGTCATAGGCCCCGCTATTCGAGAGAAATTTTCTACGAACTGTCGGTAGTAACCCGCAAGTCCGAGGAAACTTCTCACCTCAAAAACTGATATGGGAGTGGGCCATGATTTGACTGTTGTGATATTCTCTGGGTCTAATGATATACCATCACCCGTAACAACATGACCAAGAAATGATACCTCCTTGAGAAAGAAATCACACTTGCTAAGCTTTGCGAAGAGTCTCTCATTCCTCAATATTCCCTAAACTATCCGTAGGTGCTGCTCATGCTCCTCTTGACTCTTAGAGTAAATCAAGATATCATCTATAAAGACTACTACAAATTTGTCCAAGTACTGGTGAAAGATCTTGTTCATCAAATTCATGAAGACTGCGAGTGTATTTGTCAAACCGAAAGGCATGACTAAGAACTCGTAGTGTATATACCTTGATCGAAAAGCTGTCTTTGCAATGTATCCCTTCCGAACCTTCAATTGGTGATAGCCTGATCGTAAGTCGATCTTGGAGAATACTTTTCCTCTACTCAGTTGATCAAATAGATCGTCTATACGCGACAAGGGATACTTGTTCTTTACTGTCACTGCATTCAATGCTCTATAGTCGATGTACATGCGCACTATCCCGTCTTTCTTAGGCACAAAAAGAACGGGTGCTCCCCACGGTGACGTACTAGCATGAATAAAGCCCTTCTCCAATAAGTCATCAATCTGCGTCTTCATCTCTACCACCTCCTTGGGTGCCAGATGATATACTTGAGATGGAATAGGCTCGGCTCCGGGGATAAGCTCAATGGAAAACTCAATATCTCGATCGGGTGGCAGTCCTGGCAATTCCTCGGAGAATACATCCTCGAACTCGATGATAATAGGGTGCTGAGGGGTGTCATGCATCATCATATGAGTCCCCGATGCGGGTGCATCACAACTATCTCCGTCTTCTTTGGTGAACTCAAACTCTGCCGCATTCGGTGGTCTAAAGATAATACTGCTCCTATGGCAGTCTATGAGAGCGAAATACTGGCTCAACCAGTCTATTCCAAGAACCACATCAAATGTCATCATAAGGAATACAAGAAGTCATGCCATCATCTCTCTGCCACTTATCACTACAGGACAACGTCTACAAATACCATTAACAGGTACAACTCCTCCTCCAGTGAGGATTTTAACATTCTTAGCTAAAGGTGTGATAGAAATGCTGTGTCTTATGGCAAAACTAGTGGCTATAAATGAATACGTAGCTCCAGTATCAAATAATGTAATAGCATGAAAAGATGTAACTAAAACCATACCTGCTATGACCTCTGCCTCTGTCTTTACATTCTCAACAGCAAGAGAGAATGCCTTTCCATGGTTCTGTCCTGGGCCTTGAGCTCTGGCCTTGTGGTACTGTGCTGTCTGTGGTGGTAATGGTGGACGAGGTGCTAGGGCTGTAGGCCTCTGGGCCTGATGTGCCTGAACTAGAGCCTGCTGCTCAGGACAATCTCTGGCCAAGTGTTGTCCTGATCCACATCTCATACATAAGCCCAAACGAAGTCGACAGTCATCTCTGATATGCCCCTGCTTCCCGCGAAAGTTGCAGGTGGGCTTCTGATAAGGTGTAGTCCTCTGCTGGTACTGTCCTGTGGTCCTCTTGATAGGCCCCCCTGTATAGCTCGGGCTGTTGTAGCTACTGGTGTATGACGCCTCGATGTCTGCTGCTGTTCCTTGCGAAGAATCTCCAGAGCACGAGCTTCTTCCAAGACGGCTGAATGGGAGACTCAAGACTGGGTAGTCGTATAAGACTTGAGCTCTGGTGCCAGCCCCTGGTGAAATCTTCTCGCCTTCTCTAACTCCGTCGGAATCAATGTTGCACCAAATCGACTCAGGCGATTGAACTCTGAGTCATATTCATCAACTGTCATATTCCCTTACTTCAGATGAAGGAACTGGTCATAGAGTGTAACGCCCCAGTTCCGAAATACGGGGACGTACACGGCCAGCTACACCGTATAAGGTACGAATACGCTATACGGTGATAACGACTGTCCAGTCTGGTTAGGTATCCTAGCATGCAATCAATCTATAGCCTAAATTCGATCTCATATCCACAGGTAAATCACAATGAAACAATATCAAGAGAGATAATCATATGAAAAACATGAAATACTCATATGAAAATCTGGAATCTACAGTACAGGATAATAATGTAGACAAGTATACCTTCCCACAGTTCCTAGCATGGTCTGGAACTGAAGCACACCCTCCAAGTCAAGTCTGGAAGATCTACCGGGTCGGTCTCAGACAATTTGGGAACAATCCAGGGTTGATCAGGCCAACCGCAGCAAGTACCAGAAAGGAAGGCTCAAGGACGGGCGAAGAAAACCAGCAGGATAAAATATGACAAGGATAACATCTAAAAAAGGTAAATAAAGGTAAGGGATCGTGCGGTACCAACGCACGATAACAATCCACAAGTATAGTGAAGCTAACACAATCACAATCTTCCTAGCATCCACTAACACCTGTACTGCCAGCTGGAAATCAATATCAGCTGGCTAGCAAGCAACAAGCCAAACAACACAGATGGACAAGCGGCCACACAATGCCTACGGCTTGCTATTATTAGCTAACTAGGGTTATCACAGGCCTAATTACTAACAAGATGCAATGAGAATTCAAAGTCCAGCTCCTGCTTGCTACTACCTGAATGGCTCCAACAAAAGAAAAAGATAGATATAGCAGGCATACTGCAGTAAGATACATGTGCCCTAAAGAAGTGCCACACTCGACGGAGGGCTGGGAATGCGCTCATCTCGACGGATAGCAACAAATCCCTAGTATATATATATAGATACATAGGGCCGGAGTCAGACAAGCAACAGGTCACTGGGAAGTCCCCATGAACTACATGATTAATCTAGTTATTAGCCTAGTCAGTTTCATTATGGATTCCTGACCGTGGTACTCAGGGATCCATGTCCTAGACATGATGCAAGACAAGACTGGACTGGTGGCTTATACAAGCACAATCAAGAGAAATCAACCACGGTGTCAAGACGGGGTCATGCTGAGCAAGTCAGGACTAGCTGTCGCAACAGCAATCAAGTGTAAACATGTCATATCGAGAGTACTAGTCAGGAGTACACCACCATGGGCCACTATTAAGAATCAAGAGTATACATGCCAGGTTTACTGTCAAGTCCAGAGTGCTAGTCAGGAGTGCACCTCTACGGGCCACTAATCAAGAATCAAGACAGGTCCAGGTCATCGTGTAATACTAGGAACAAGGTCAAACCTATCAGTCACAAGAAGTCACATGTCCAAATCGTGACATGGACATCAAGTCAGTTACAAGATCAAAATCTCCACTATAATAGTCTCTCAAGTACACATGGGAACCTACAACTCAAATCATCAAGTCGGTCCATCCACCAGATCAATCTAGCAAGGGTCTCTCATCCATGATGGAGTGAATATCACGTCAATAAAGACAACCACCAAATACCAAGCTCATTCCCCTAACAATGCTAGGCCCTCTGACTCACAAGAATCCTCCAAGTCAATGATCACAAGCCACTAGAAAACAAGCCCCTCAACTACCAAGACACAGCAATCAAACCAGGTTCTCCAACTACCGGAATACACAAAGGTACCAGGTTTTTGGGCGTTTGGAAAGTCGAGTAAAAATTATATCATAATACCCTCGATATTCTCCTCGTTCCACGAAATATTCGAAATCACCAAAATCCAAGAATTCACATAGATCCACCAAGTCAATATCCCGAGATCGTACTCTCCATAATACTCAACCCTCAGTCATATCCACAAGTCACAACTCCCAATACACAGGACAACTGTCAGCTCTATCTGACTAGACTAGGACAACCCCTAGGATGAAGGGTCAGGGGACAAGAGTCCGGTAATAAATATCGTCGGAAGTGGCAAGGATTACACGGACCGCTCTGGAGCAAATCCACAACCCTTAAACCAAACAAGAACCAGGGTTGCAGACCGTCTCCCGAGTGGAACCGCTCTCCTTACGCTATCCGACGGACAAGACAGATCAGGAGCTAGGCGACTGATCTAGTCTGGAGTCTACTTAGCAAGCAATGGGATCAGTTATACTATACCAAGGTGAACAGGCACGAGCCCAGTCCAGCAAACCAAAGGAATGGTTCTGCCCAATCCTTCGAACCAAATTCCCGATCGGGAATTTTGGAAGAATCCGGCAGAGTCTCCTCTGTATTCTGGACAGGAGCTCCCAGCGAGTTGGGGCTAAAATCCACTCGGCGCAAACCGCCGCGGAATCGCAGAATCGCAGACTGAGAACACTAGGTCTCAGCTACCAGCAGCACTATGATGCGTACTGGAAACAAGTCGATAGCCGAGAACACTAAGTCTCGACCTCCAGCAGCACTACGATGCGTACTGGAAATCAATCGAACCCGAGACCACTAATGTCTCGGCCTCCAGCAGCACTACAATGCGTACTGGGCACCAAGCCAACATGCATAATAATAGAATAATCGCCTCGCAGGGCGCACCATAACACATGTCCATAAATCCCTAACCCAAGCACAATCACTGCCACAAGTAAAGTTAGCCAAAGCCGTTACCCGACCGCGAGTCGGACACGGGGCACATGGGGACAATCCGTACAAGTGAGTCATGCTCGTGTCCTCGGAGGTGTGGATGACCCAGCCGAGTCGTCCGATACGGTCTATCCCAGTATCGGACCAAGCTAGTCTAGGTTATCATGGCAGTTCTACTGCTAAGCTACACTACTCATGGTTATAAAATTTACAAGTACAAATTAATTAAATGAAATAAAATCTAGGAGAGAGGGCAAGAGTCGTCGATGAGCAAGGGATACTTGCCTAGAGGGCTCGGCTAGGTAAGCAAGTCTTCGGCAGTTGCGATCCAAGCTGGCACGCCAATCGAGATCCTCAGAACACACTATAAATAATCATCAGCACCAAATAATAAAATAATAGAATAATCACAATAGATGGCAGAAGGCTATACCGTGTGGGTCCCGCAAGCAGTACAGGGATCGAGCACGAAAACCGAGGTACGCAGATCGATACGGACACGTAAACTGAGACGTGCACGTACATCGAGACACACACGAGAATCAAGATGGACATGAGACAACATATACGTAAATCGAGATGCACACGCAAACCGAGACGTGCACGAGAATCAAGATGGCACGAATATCGAGACGAACAGGAACGGGACGTTCACGTATATCGATACGCAAACCAGGACGTGCACATAAATCAGTACGTGCACGCAAACCGAGATGGCACAAAGTCTAAGGTGGAACATATACCAATGCGGTACGCAAATCGATGCGTGCACGCAAACCGAGACGGTATAGGTCATAAGATAGGCACAAAGGTCGAGACATGAAAATCGAGACGGTGCACAAATCGAGATGGCACGGTGCCCGAGGCAGCGCGGGTCTCGAGGCGTCCCGCTGCCCAAGGCAGCACGTGGGTCTAGGATGGCACGGAAAACGGGGCAACACGTAAATCGGGGCGCACACATCCCGAGAAGCACGAGGAACAAAGGAACACGTGAATCAAGACTGCGCTGCTCGAGGCAGGGGCAGTGCACCATTTAAGGCTGCACGCAACCCAAGGCACACGACCCAAGGACAGCGTAAAACCCGAGGCTGCACGCTGCTCGAGTAGCGCGGGGCCCAAGGGCGTCCTGCCGCTCGAGGCCGGCACAGCGCTCGTGACAGAGGAGCTAACCACCGGAGAAAAGAAAGGAGAGAGGGGCGGAGGCGCTCGGGGCTCGGCCATGTCGCGGCGGCTCCGGGCGGAGGAGGAGACAGAGAGAGGGGGGAGGCCGGAGGAGAGGCTTACCAGCGTCGGAGCTGGGGTCGACGGCGGCGTAGGGGGCTCGCGGCAGAGGGAGGATGGAGATGGCGACGATGATGATGGTGGCGGCGCTGGAGTGGTGGTGATGATGGTGGCTGGAGGCGGCGGTCGCGGCTGGAGGCGGAGCGACCATGGCGGCGGTGGAGGAGATGGCGACGATGATGGTGGTGGTCACGAAAGTGGTGATGGCGGTGGCACTGGTGGCTGAAGGGGGCCGGAGGAGAAAGGGGGCAGTGGTGTTGGCGACTGATGGCAGTGGCGGTGGCGGTGCTGCGGTGGAGATGGGCGACCGGAGGTCGGGGAGTGGCCGAGAGGGGGAAGGAGAGCTGAGAGCGAGTGAGAGAGTGAAGAGAGAGAGAGAGAAAAATTTGGGGGGGAGGGAGTTGTGCTGCTCCATGGAAGGGAAGAGAGGAGAGTGAGGGTTAGGTAGGGGGGTAGGTAGATGTTAGGATTAATAGGATTAATAATAATAATAATAATGAGGATAAAATTACCTCCAAGAAAATAATAAAAATTTCAAGAATACCCCAAAAATTAAAATCCTCCAAATACAATAATACGGTCAAAAATACAGTCATATACCTATTTCTAAAATAGGGATATGACATCCTACCCACCTTACAAAAATTTCGTCCTCAAAATTTCGAAATTATCAAAATAGGGTTTTCAAAACTAGTACATATATATCTGCCATGAAAACTCTACCCACCTTACAGAAATCAAGTTGTACAATAAGAAACGAACAAAATCTCAATATAAAAACATCAAGGAGAACAGTGTATGGCTACATAAATCAACTCGTAAGGTAAATCTAAACAATGAAGCAATCTCGAAGAGCAAAATCTCGCATGCACGATATAACCCCATAAATCAAAACAAGTATAGAATGTCGAAAATAATGTCAGAAAACGTAAAATCCCAACTGCATAAAGAAAATAATAAATCCACATAAAATACAGGATATCTGTCTCGAACCGATGACCGTAGTTTCCTAATATCCGAAAAAAATGTGTCATGACCATTCCTTGCCACGCCATCCGGAATGGCTGCAAAAGATTCACCATGACACTATAATCGAGCGGCTGCAACTTTCGTTACCACGCCGTCAAGGTATACTAGGGTCACCCGGTACTCTCGACAAATACCCAAAAACGAATCAAATCCATATAACTCACATATCCAAATCACTGAAAAATCATAAAATCTCTAACAATGTAACGAGAGTCCTAGAAAACAATCAAAATCCAAAGTCCAGATGAATCGTAACACACATCCAAAAATATCTTCAATAATAACCACAAGATAGCTTTTCTAGGAAAATACTCCAAACCAAGAATCCATATCAAAACATAATGTATAGAAAGTATATCTATAACCAAAATAATATCTGAAACAGATAATCATGAGTGCGGAACTGTCCGGAATCAAGGAAGCCAAATCGATACGAGAATATCCCTCGGATACTCAACAAATGCTAAAATATCCAATCTCAGAGTCCAGACGAAATCTTTATTCTGCAGCAATCCAGCCAACGCTCGAAGAGGGCGATAATGATACTAAGTCAACACGAAGTCAACGCACGAAAGGGATAACAAGAAATCAACCAAGGCGAAACACCGGTAAAGAGTACAGAACCCAAGATAAATAATCATGTAACCCAAATGATGGAGATAACATCTCATCAAATAAGGTGATCGACATAACCAACTATAGGATCATATCTATCAAACAAGGATCAGAGGTAGATAACACGAATAAGACATGGCCAAGCAAGATAGGTCCAAGTAGAGATGAGGGCCAGTTCACAGGTTCAAGGAAGCGAAGGACAAGTGTAACAAGTGAAAATTCCAAGGAATAGTGGACTGAGATCAATAATCATGTGATACCCAACAAAATCTCAAAATAAGACCTGTATGGGCCACCACTAAAACCATATAACGCCCCAGTTCCGGAATACGGGGACGTATACGGCCAGCTACACCGTATAAGGTACGAATATGCTATACAGTGATAACGGCTATCCAGTCTGGCTGGGTATCCTAGCATGCAATCAATCTATGGCCTAAATCCGATCTCATATCCACAAGTAAATCACAATAAAACAATATCAAGAGAGATAATCATATGAAAAACAGGAAATACTCATATGAAAATCTGGAATCTACAGTACAGGATAAAAATGTAGACAAGTATACCTTTCCACAGTTCCTAGCATGGTCTGGAACTGAAGCAAACCCTCCAAGTCAAGTCTGGAAGATCCACCGGGTCGGTCTCAGACAATCTGGAAACAATCCAGGATTGGTCAGGCCAACCGCAGCAAGTACCAGAAAGGAAGGCTCAAGGACGGGCGAAGAAAACCAGCAGGATAAAATATGACAATGATAACATCTAAAAACAATAAATAAAGGTAAGGGATCGTGCGGTACCAACGCACGATAACAATCCACAAGTATAGTGAAGCTAACACAATCACAATCTTCCTAGCATCTACTAACACCTGCACTGCCAGCTGGAAATCAATATCAGCTGGCTAGCAAGCAACAAGCCAAACAACACAGAAGGACAAGCGGCCACACAATGCCTACGGCTTGCTATTATTAGCTAACTAGGGTTATCACAGGCCTAATTACTAACAAGATACAATGAGACTTCAAAGTCCAGCTCCTGCTTGCTACTACCTGAATGGCCCCAGCAAAAGAAAAAGATAGATATAGCAGGCACACTGCAGTAAGATACATGTGCCCTAAAGAAGTGCCACACTCGACGGAGGGCTGGGAATGCGCTCATCTCGACGGATAGCAACAAATCCTTAGTATATATATATATACATAGGGCCGGAGTCAGACAAGCAACAGGTCACTGGGAAGTCCTCATAAACTACATGATTAATCTAGTTATTAGCCTAGTCAGTTTCATTATAGATTTCTGACCGTGGTACTCAGGGATCCATGTCCTAGACATGATGCAAGACAAGACTGGACTGGTGGCTTATACAAGCATAATCAAGAGAAATCAACCACGGTGTCAAGACGGGGTCATGCTGAGCAAGTCAGGACTAGCTGTCGCAACAACAATCAAGAGTAAACATGTCATATCGAGAGTACTAGTCAGGAGTGCGCCACCACGGGCCACTATCAAGAATCAAGAGTATACATGCCAGGTTTACTGTCAAGTCCAGAGTGCTAGTCAGGAGTGCACCTCTATGGGCCACTAATCAAGAATCAAGACAGGTCCAGGTCATCATGTAATACCAGGAACAAGGTCAAACCTATCAATCACAAGAAGTCACATGTCGAAATCGTGACATGGATATCAAGTCAGTTACAAGATCAAAATCTCTACTATAATAGTCTCTCAAGTACACATGGGAACCTACAACTCAAATCATCAAGTCGGTCCATCCACCAGATCAATCTAGCAAGGGTCTCTCATCCATGATGGAGTGAATATCACGTCAATAAAGACAACCACCAAATACCAAGCTCATTCCCCTAACAATGCTAGGCCCTCTGACTTACAAGAATCCTCCAAGTCAATGATCACAAGCCACTAGAAAACAAGCCCCTCAACTACCAAGACACAGCAATCAAACCAGGTTCTCCAACTACCGGAATACACAAAGGTAGCAGGTTTTTGGGCGTTTGGGAAGTCGAGTAAAAATCATATAATAATACCCTCGATATTCTCCTCGTTCCACGAAATATTTGAAATCACCAAAATCCAAGAATCCACATAGATCCACCAAGTCAATATCCCGAGATCATACTCTCTATAATACTCAACCCTCAGTCATATCCACAAGTCACAACTCCCAATACACAGGACAACTGTCAGCTCTATCTGACTAGACTAGGACAACCCCTAGGATGAAGGGTCAGGGGACAAGAGTCCGGTAATAAATATCGCCGGAAGTGGCAAGGATTACACGGACCGCTCTGGAGCAAATCCATAACCCTTAAACTAAACAAGGACCAGGGTTGCAGACCGTCTCCCGAGTGGAACCGCTCTCCTTACGCTATCCGACGGACAAGATAGATCAGGAGATAGGCGACTGATCTAGTCTGGAGTCTACCTAGCAAGCAATAGGATCAGGTATACTACACCAAGGTGAACAGGCACGAGCCCAGTCCAGCAAACCAAAGGAATGGTTCTGTCCAATCCTTCGAACCAAATTCCCGATCGGGAATTTTGGAAGAATCCGGCAGAGTCTCCTCTGTATTCTGGACAGGAGCGCCCAGCGAGTTGGAGCTAAAATCCACTCGATGCAACCCGCCGCGGAATCGTAGAATCGCAGACTGAGAATACTAGGTCTCAGCTACCAGCAGCACTATGATGCGTACTGGGAACAAGTCGATAGCCGAGAACACTAAGTCTCGACCTCCTGCAGCACTACGATGCGTACTGGAAATCAATCGAACCCGAGACCACTAATATCTCGGCCTCCAGCAGCACTACAATGCGTACTGGGCGCCAAGCCAATATGCATAATAATAGAATAATTGCCTCGCAGGGCGCACCACAACATATGTCCATAAATCCCTAACCCAAGCACAATCACTGCCACAAGTAAAGTTAGCCAAAGCCGTTACTCGACCGCGAGTCGGACACGGGGCACATGGGGACAATCCGTATAAGTGAGTCGTGCTCGTATCCTCGGAGGTTTGGATGACCCATCCGAGTCGTCCGATACGGTCTATCCCAGTATCGGACCAAGCTAGTCTAGGTTATCATGGCATTTCTACTGCTAAGCTACACTACTCATGGTTATAAAATTTACAAGTATAAATTAATTAAATGAAATAAAATCCAGGAGAGAGGGCAAGAGCCGTCGATGAGCAAGGGATACTTGCCTAGAGGGCTCGGCTAGGTAAGCAAGTCTTCGGCAGTCGCGATCCAAGCTAGCACGCCAATCGAGATCCTCAGAACACACCATAAATAATCAGCAGCAACAAATAATAAAATAATAGAATAATCACAAGAGATGGCAGAAGGCTATACCGTGTGGGTCCCACAAGCAGTACAGGGATCAAGCACGGAAACTGAGGTACGCAGATCGATACGGACACGTAAACCGAGACGTGTACGTACATCGAGATGTACACAACAATCGAGATGGACAGAAGACAACATACACGTAAATCGAGATGCGCACGTAAACCGAGATACGCACGAGAATCAAGATGGCACGAATATCGAGACGAACAGGAACGGAACATTCACGTATATCGATATGCAAACCAAGATGTGCTCGTAAATTAGTACGTATACGTAAACCGAGATGGCACAAAGTCCAAGGTGGCACATATACCAATGTGGCACGCAAATCAATGTGTGCACGCAAATCGAGACGGCATGGGTCACAAGATAGGCACAAAGGCCGAGGCATAAAAATCGAGGCGGTGCACAAATCGAGATGGCACGGTGCCCGAGGCAGCACGGGGCTCGAGGCGTCCCGCTGCCCAAGACAGCACGTGGGTCTAGGATGGCACGGAAAATGGAGTGACACATAAATCGGGGCGCACACATCCCGAGAAGTACGAGGAACAAGGGAACACGCGAATCAAGACTGCGCTGCTCGAGGCAGTACAGTGCACGGGGCAGCGCACCATTCAAGGCTGTACGTAACCCAAGGCACACGACCCAAGGACAGCGTGAAACTCGAGGCTGTACGCTGCTCGAGTAGCGCGGGGCCCAAGGGCGTCCCGCCGCTCGAGGCCGGCACAACGCTCGTGATGGAGGAGCTAACCACCGGAGAAAAGAAAGGAGAAGGGGGCGGAGGAGCTCGGGGCTCGGCCATGTCGCGGCGGCTCCGGGCGGAGGAAGAGACATAGAGAGAGGGGAGGCCGGAGGAGAGGCTTACCAGCGTCGGAGCTGGGGTCGACGGCGGTGGCAGGGGGCTCGCGGCAGAGGGAGAATGGAGATGGCGATGATGATGATGGTGGCGACGCTGGAGTGGTGGTGATGATGGTGGCTGGGGGCGGCGGTCGCGGCTGAAGGCGGAGCGACCACGGCAGCGGTGGAGGAGATGGCGACGATGATGGTGGTGGTCGCAAAAGTGGTGATGGCGGTGGCGCTGGTGGCTGAAAGGGGCCGGAGGAGAAAGGGGGCAGTGGTGTTGGTGACTGATGGCAGTGGCGGTGGCGATGTTGCGGTGGAGATGGGCGACCGGAGGTCGGGAAGAGGCCGAGAGGGGGAAGGAGAGCTGAGAACGAGTGAGAGAGTGAAGAGAGAGAGAGCGAGAAAAATTTGGGGGGGGGGTTGTGCTGCTCCATGGAAGGGGAGAGAGGAGAGTGAGGGTTAGGTGGGGGGGTAGGTAGATGTTAGGATTAATAGGATTAATAATAATAATAATAATAATAATGAGGATAAAATTACCTCCAAGAAAATAATAAAAATTTCAAGAATACCCCAAAAATTAAAATCCTCCAAATACAAAAATACGGTCAAAAATACAGTCATATACCTTTTTCTAAAATAGGGATATGACATAGAAACCATCTCAAACATGAATAGAGAAGAACCTCTCATAAAATGCATCATAGAACTGCTTCCAGGTAATCCCAGTGCCTAGTCGTCTCTCTTTCGTCTTCCACCAGTGGTGAGCATTATCTTCTAATAGTAGGTCCACTACTGTCATCCAATCTCGAGCTGGCAACTGGAATGCCTTCAGTAGCTTTTCTGTACTAATAAGCCACTATGACACCTCTAATGGCTTCTATGTTCCTCTAAAGGCCTAGGGGTTCATATCTGTAAATTTCTTGATAGAGCCTTCATAAGGATGCAAAGCCGGTACTGGTACTGGTACTGGAGGTAGTAGTGGAGGTCTAGCCAATGCTGCCATCATCGTCTGTCTCATCAGCTCAGTCTGCTGCCACTGAGCCTGCATCATGGCGTACATAAACTGTGAAGTAGGGCTCCCATCAGTCGGTGGTGGAGACATCTGAGGTCCTGACTGTGGAGGAAACTGCTAAGGGAATGGTGGTGGTGGAGGCAGTGGTATATTCCCTACCGGTGGCATGGTAGTGGTCTGCCCAGCCTGGCTGCTTGGGGGTGCTGCGATCTCCAGGCACTCCGTCGTCGGTGTCGTAGTAGGCTGAGACTGTCCTGGCTAGTATGGTGTCGCTAGAGTCATGGGTGGATTCTGTCCCTCCGGAGTAGCCTCTTCACCAGATGTGAGGACCAAGGCAGAAGTGTGTCCGCTTCTTAAATGCATACTGTTGGCACGAGGAAGATAAGTTAATATTAGGAAAGATTAGATATGAGGTAAATCAAATAATCAAGAAAGTTTCGAAAAGTTTGGAAGTCAAGAGGTAGTAGTAGTTCTGGATGAGATATTCCTATTCCTATATGCAGGCTTCTTGGACACAGTCATGTAACCCAACAATATTAACGTAGACCTGCATGGGCTACCATAAAAACATGTAACGCCCCAGTCCCAAAATACGTAGGACCAAGCACGTGAACATGCCAGCTGCACATATACGAAGAATACACCAATATATGGAATCCTCAAATATGCACATAAGCTGTAAATAAAATAACCACAGACCAGTAATATATAATCTAATCTTATCACAACTCAACACAGAAGATAATAGAGTCCAAATAAATAAGTAAGTGTATCAAAGATAGTCGGGTGAATATACTCACTCCAAACAGCTATAAAAAATAGTCTCACAAGATCGGAGTCCAACCTCCGTAAATAGAAAGAAATGAGATATAAAAATAATGTTCACTAATGCCTCAATTGAGAATAGACTAGAAATCAGTAGGGACTGCCTCGTCATCAATGTATGATAGCTCCAACGCCGCTTCGTACTCCTGTAGAAAATCGCCTAACCCTGGAGAGATAACCAGGTCCTCAGAGGATATAGCAAGATACAAGAAAACACCATGCCATATAAACTGTGATAATATAATAAATGAAAAAGGTATACATGCAATCGGGTTTCTGACCATTCTACTGTGAATATGCAGTTGAGATACAATCCTTTGACGCATGAGCCTTGGCTGAATATAGGATCCGATATAGTCCCCTCTTGGGCACCAGTGACCAAGCGCATGACGTTCCAAGAACGACAGTGGCCAACCTGAGAGGCTAATCATACCCGTATCTCCAGCGGAGCTTCAGGGTTACAAGGAAAGTGTAATCGAAGCTCATACGCTAGGTAATATTCTCTCCACCCAATGCCTAGTATCATCATCTCTATGACTGACATGTACCTCTAGTAACCGCCAAGTCTTTTAGCATGCAACTCTATTGGCAGTTACCCCTATCTGTTGTACGCTTTATACGTATCGGTGGCCAGCCGACTACGCGAATACGTGTCCTACATGTGACTCACATCATATGATACAACAAGTGTCAAGGCCGTATGAGATATACCAATACCCAAACATCAATGGGTGGTCACTAGACTAAGTCAATGCAAGAGAAATAAATAAGGCAAGAAAAACGACCGATAGAGTCGGTTCCACCCAAGTGTAACTTGGACGCACAGTTTAAATATCAAGAAATAATAAATACAAAAAATAACAACTAAAAATAAGAAATATAATAATCATAGAGTAAGGTGGCAAGGTATCTTGTCTGATGGTACAAAGTGGCAAGTCCAAGTAACCACAATGTCAGCTAAGAAACGTCACAATCTCCAAACAACTCCGAATACTGAATCAAACATAAAAATACACTCGGTGTAAAAGATATACCTAGGAAACGCCTGTCCAAAAGTCTAATTCTGAAATAGGAGCAAAATCTTAATTTTGGGTCAAAATGACGTCCGCTGTTGGACCCGCTTTGCACCGAAACGCGTGCCAAAGTCTATGGTCTCTAAAGTCGTCAAACTACAAGTCTATGGATTCAGTTTGAGGAGAGGAACTCAACGGTATGTCCAATTTTGGATTCCGATGAGCCGTGTACAAATTCGATTTGACCTTCTCAGAATCAAACCAAATTTGGCACACAAGACCAGAATTTTGATTCGGACCTGTTGGCGCAAGTTTCGTCTCGATTCGACGACTGTATACGAAGTTAGGATGAAGTTTGCAAATTGGCGATACGGGGGTAACTTGACGGATACGGACTGATTTCGTCGTGCACACACTACGAAACTGAGTTCCGTCAGTTCCCACATGTCGACAGCGTCCATACGTGCCTTTCGATGCGTATAGCATGCGACCACGTCGCCCGGTTTATCGGAGCGCACACTATATCGAACAAAATTTAGAAAATTAATATAATTTAACACAGGTTTTTCCTCAACTTCAACATCAATCTACTTTTTACACGTTGATCGAAACGATGATCCAGAAGATGCGTTGTGATCTCAGTTATGTTGTCTTTTACTATTTTTAATTAGTTCCTATAGTACTTTACTGCACAGCAAGAAAATTAGCCGACAAGTTGTCGTTTTAAAATAATTTTTAGTATTACAAAAATAGATTTTTCTTCAACTTTGTCTCAATTTTTTCGAGCAAGTCGATGGGTTGTTTTCGAAATCCACCTAGGGGATCTCGAAGAGGGTCAAGTCTGCTTTCAGAAAATCTTACGGATCAAAAATCGGTGCTACGAGTAAAAAATAACGTCATGGGGAATAAGGGTACCTTGAGTGGGAAAACTGCTCCGCGGGTGACGCGGGGCTGACTTTCGATGCTCCGTTCGTCGCACACAAAGCTCCGTCGCTGGTTAAACGAATTCGTAGGCGAAGAGGGTATGATCAACCTCAACTTTCGTTTTGGAAGTTTAGGGTTTCGAGGCTTGTGGAAAAAGATGTATTTATAATAATTTGTGACGAACATCTAATCCTAATAGATTTACTAATGAGACTATTGCTCGGGTTCGGAAATAAGCGTGCGGTAGAGCAGCGCTCAAAAGGGAGTGGGGGGCCCGCCCACTTAAAGTGGGCAGGTGGGTTGTTAATTATTATTATTATTTTTTTCTTACTCCCAAACGTATGGGGCTAGACCTACTTAGGCTGCCAGCAACCGAGCCTGGCCTGCCCCATTTTTTTTTACAATTATCTATATATATATATATACTTATATACATATATATATACATATATATAAGTATATGGCCCTAAATAATTACAAAAAAATCCTAAAAAATCTAAATTCTTTTTCTAAAAATATTTAACTAAATATCATATCTTATTTATGTAAATATAATTAATGCTTGTCATCCATAATATGTAACTACTCATACTTGATTTAAATCCATTTAATTAATAACAACTTGTTAAATAGAAAATAAAATATGTATACTGAAAAGGAAATTTAGGAAGGGGGTTTTACAGATTGAGATTTTATTATATCTATACTTGTCCTCCGTTCGGAGTTGAGATTTGACAAGTATATTATATAATTGCATGAGTTGTTGAATAGATAGTAACCTAGTACAACGTTTTACCGCCGACCCTGCGGCATAGGCTGGACATACCCATGTTCTCGTACCCCTAATCAGGGTGCGGGTCGTGACACGTTCCAGCAGAAGCAGATACAGCAGGCACCTAAGCAACAGCAAGTCATCAGTTGCACTTTCTGCAAGAAGCCAGGACATATGTGGAATGAATGTAGGAAGAGGCTAGGCAAGTGCCTACTTTGTGGTTCAGCAGAGCACCAGCTGAGGGACTATCCCATGTCTTCAGGACGTACAGCTCAGGGAGCAGGAGCAAAGGCTCCCGCAGGACAGCAGAAGGGACCATTGCAGACCCAACAGCAAAAGTTTATCCAGCACCAATAGCAGACCAAAGAAGGTCAGCAGGGGTAAGCCTTTGCCATGTCAGCCGAGGATGTAGAGGCAGTCGGAGATCTGATAGCAGGTTCTATTTTTCTCGACTCCTTTCCCGCATTCGCTTTGTTTGATTCGGGAGCTTCTCATAGTTTTGTGTCTGTATTATTTGATGTTAGACACCAGCTTTCTTCTGAATCATTGCCTAGGACTTGCAAGATCACGACTGGGGTTGGTATCATCCTCGTCCGTGATGGGTACAAGGATTGAAAAGTAGTTTTGGGAGGCCAAGAACTGGATTTTAGTCTGCTCGTAATGCCATTACCGAACTACGATATTGTACTAGGTATGGATTGGTTGAGCAGGCACCATGCCAGTATAGATTGTCGTGGTAGTAGAGTTCTTTTCAGAGTGCCAGGAGAGCCAGAGTTCGATTTTACCAGACAAAAGGCAGAGCAGAGCAGTAGAGTTTTCTGCGGAGTTTTAGTAAAGGAGCAGAGCGTGCCACATCCATTGATAGCTGAGTACATGGATTTATTTTTGGAGGAGTTGCCAAGGTTACCTCCGGACAGAGATGTGGAGTTCTCTATAGATTTGGTGTCCCGTGCAGAGCCGATATCTCAGCACATCTATAGAGTGAACAATAGCGAGCTAGTGGAGTTGAAGAAGCAAGTGGATGAGTTACAGGACAAAGGCTTCATCTGATCGAGTTCTTCACCATGGGGTGCACCAGTACTCTTTGTGCCGAATATGGATGGGTCGGTATGGATGTGTATCGACTACAGGGCTCTCAACAGCCACACGATCAAGAACAAGTACCCGCTGCCGAAGATCGATGATCTATTCGATCAGTTGAACGGAGCGAAGGTATTCTCCAAAATTGATCTGAGGTCATGTTACCATCAAGTAAAGGTGAAGAAGGAGGACATTCCGAAGACAGCATTCAGGACACGGTATGGCCAGTTTGAGTTCATGGTGATGCCGTTTGGGTTAACTAACGCCCCGATGGTGTTCATGAACCTAATAAACAAGGTGTTCCACCAGTACTTAGACAAGTTTGTGGTGGTTTTTATCGATGACATCTTGGTGTATTCGAAGACCCCAGAGGAGCATGAGGAGCACTTGAGAGTAGTTCTGGAGACTCTCAGGAAGGAGCAGCTTTAGGGCAAGCTCTCAAAGTATGAGTTCTTCCTGGATCGAGTTGATTTCCTAGGTCATGTTGTGACCGGAGATAGGATCTCAGTCGACCCGAAGAAGATCAGAGCAGTTGAGGCATGGACAACACCGAGTTCAGTTGCGGAGATCAGGAGATTTTTGGGATTGGCAGGCTACTACAGGAGGTTCGTTCAGGATTTCTTCTGGGTTGCAGAGCCATTGACTAGGCTGACCCAGAAGGACGCAGAGTTTATCTGGTCAGAGAATGTCAGGTTGCTTTTGATGAGTTGAAGAAGCGACTGACGACAGCCCCGATTCTGACATTGCCATCAGGATCAGGCGGGTTCACTATCTAGAGTGACGCCTCAGGAAAGGGTCTGGGTTGTGTCTTGCAGCAGCATGTGAAGGTGATTGCATAGCATCCAGGCTATTACGTCCGCATGAGAAGAACTACCTTACCCATGATTTAGAGTTGGCAGCATTTATCTTTTTCTTAAGTTGTGGAAGCACTATCTATATGGAGAGTGTGTGGAGATCTTCACATACCACAAAATCTTGAAGTATGTGATTACACAGAAGGGGCTCAACATAAGGCAGCACATATGGTTGGAGTTGATGAAGGACTTCGATATTTTCTTACAGTATCACTCGGGAAAGGCCAACGTGGTTGCCGATGTCTTGTGTAGGTATCCGATAGCTATGTGTTTGATGATGGATCATCACTTGTTAGCAGATTTGAAGAGCCTGGGGATCGAGGTGGTTGTGCCAGGAGTTCAGATACTGATGTAGGGCCTTCAGATTTAGTCGAACTTGATAAAGAGGATCAAGTCGACTCAGTTCGAAGATGTTGCTCTACGGTGTATCCGAGAGCAGGTTCGAGCAAGATTGGTGGATGATGAGTTTATTTTTGTTGAGGATGGCGCTTTGAGGCACAGTTCCAGACTGTGTGTGCCTAGCGGAGAGCTTCTGGAGCAGGTTATGCAGGAGGCCCATCGTTCTCAGTAGTCTATGCATCCAGGTGCCAACAAGATATATAGGGATCTGAAGGAGCATGTATGGTGGTATGGGATGAAGCGGGAGGTAGCTCGCTTCATAGCCAGATGTTTAGTCTGTCAGTAAGTTAAGACAGAGAGGCAGAGATCAGGAGGACTGTTACAGCCATTGCCCATTCCAGAGTGGAAGTGGAAGCAAATCACGATGGACTTTGTTTCTGGATTGCCGCATACACCAGGAGAAAAAGATGCAATTTGGGTCATCGTAGACATGTTGACCAAATCAGCCCATATTTTGCCATTTAAAGTGGGTACGTCTACTGAGAGGCTAGCAGAGATATTCATGCGGCAGATTGTCAGGATACATGGAGTTCCGATGAGCATTATCTTAGATCGGGATAGTCGCTTTAATTTCTATTTCTGGCAGAGTCTGCAGACTAGTTTAGGCACTCAGCTCAAGTTCGGTATTGCATACCACCCTCAGATGGACGGGCAGTCAGAGAGGACTATCCAGACACTCGAGAAAATGTTACAAACTTGTGTCTTGGATTTTGGAGGATCCTGGGAGGATCACCTGCACTTAGTAGAGTTTGCATACAATAACAGTTTCCAGGCCAGTATTGGGATGTCACCATTCGAGGCGTTGTATGGGCGTAGGTGTCATACTCCCTTGTCTTGGGATGACGTTAGAGAGCGAGCTTTATTGGGACCTGAGATGGTTGTTGACGCAGCCGAGAAGGTGAAGCTCATCAGAGATCGACTTCACGTGGCAGGACAGACAGCAGCATTGGACCGATAGCCACCGAAGACCTTTGAAGTTTAAGATACAACTTAGACTTAGGATTAGGATTTTGTTTGTTTTGTGATTTTTGTTTGATCATGTGATTGTTATATAGTTAAGTTGAGGCCATGTTTGTACTAGGTTGGAGATTTAGTGTTCTTGAGGATATCTCCGACGCGTGGCACTATTCGCTTTGGTGGAGGTGGAAAGCTTAGTCTGTGCTTCATTGGACCTTTCGTTATCAGCAGAAGAGTTGATGATGTGTCATACAGACTAGACTTGCCCCCTGTATTAGAGGGAATCCACAATGTATTTCACGTGTCGCAGTTGAGACGGTATGTGTTATATCCCAGCCATGTACTGGATCATTCCGAGATCGAGGTGGGCCCTACTCTTAGTTATCCAGAGCAGCCTGTAGAGATTCTGGATCGACAGGAGAAGGTGCTGAGGAACCAGACGATACCCTTGGTTTGCGTAGCTTGGAGGCATCACTCTCCAGGTGAGTCTACCTGGGAGAGGGAGGATGAGATGAGTGAGCAATACCCTTATCTTTTTCAGTCTTAAGGTATAATTTTTCTATTCTTCTCATCTATTCAGTTTTGTCTTTAATTTGACGAAATTATTTTAAGGAGGGTGGATTTGTCACA
Organism: Iris pallida; assembly: GCA_029216955.1. NCBI lineage: Eukaryota > Viridiplantae > Streptophyta > Magnoliopsida > Asparagales > Iridaceae > Iris > Iris pallida. The sequence goes on from JANAVB010023800.1 coordinate 8,239,282, forward strand.
TCCATTTTTCTAGTTTGAGGGTATTTTGGTGATTGTAAATTTTTTGATTATTTTAATATATTATATTATTGGTATTGTGATTTTTGGCCTTTTGATAATATAGCCTTGGTGCAACCTAGCCTAGTGTCTCACCATGACTAGTGACTTAGTTAGCATGGTTAGTTAGTGTTAGTAATCACATTCTAGTTAGTGTCATGTTAGAATCTAATTAGCAAGTTTTGATTAGAGGCTAGTTAGACCTATTGGTTAAGTGATTCATTTTAACTTGTAGAGAAGCCCTAGCCGTTGGATCTTGAAACCCTAGCCCAATCTCATAGGTGGTCGGCCAAGTAAGGTCCAGGAGCCCCTATTTAATCTCTCTTGAGGAGCACTTGCCTCTTTTTCATTCATTCTGTTTTGGCAAAGACCTAGGTTTGTGCTCCTTCTTATTTCTTTCTATTTTCTTCATTTCTCTTCCTTTTTAATCCTAGTCTTTTGTATTGGGTTCTAATTCATGTTTATGGACTGTTGGTGGTGAGCAATCTCAGTTTCGAAGAGCATTGGAGTTTTGGAGTTGCAAGAAGGATCTTCATTTTGGAGCTTTCATTGGGATTCACCCTCAATAGGTAAATCTCTTCAAATCCCTTCAAATCTATGATTTATTTCCATAGATTCATCCATATAAGTACCCCGGACTTGTGCATGAAGTTTGGTCAGTTTTGATTTTGTTTGATAGCCGTATCGGACACGTGTCGGTCCTATGGAACACGTGTTCGACGAAATGCCACTTAGAATTGAAAGTTGGTATTTTTTGATTCTGTTTTCACGAATTTATTGCTATTATGATTTGCAAAAACTTTTGTGAAGACGGATCTTGATTCGACATAATTTCAGTGTCCGAATCGGACACGGACACGAGTGCATGAGGCCGGTGCACGGCCCCGTGCATGCCCTGCTGTCTGTACGTCATAACTCGACGCACTGGGCTTCGTTTTGCATGAAATTTTATGGACATATGGGGCAACCTCTGTCCACATGCTCCTAAAATTTTACGACATTTTATGAAACGTGCACGAAGAAATCCAACGCGCACGGTTCAGCCAGCACTGTACACGCGGCTGAAAATCGCCACTGACACGGCCTTCGTACGTGAAGATGGCACGACGAGGACCCGTTCCAGGAGCACAAGCATGAAGCCTTATACCAAAACTACCCATGGAACCAACACCGAGACACGGCCTGGCTCGAATCGTGAGCCACAGGGCTCGACACGCGCCCACGAGGCCGCACGCGTGCGCACGTACATCCGCACGGGTTCGCGTGCCCTGTGTTGCATAGACGCGATGTGGTGTCATGTCAGTGTGTCCTAGACCTAGACCTAGACCTAGACCCCACCTAGCTATGTGCACGAGTACGAGGCTTTTCGTAGTGCGTATGACGTTCAATCGAGTAAAAATGCACGTGCACGTACACTTGTCAATGCACGCGTATCCGGTTCTCTCCGATACGCACTCTGTGGACACAATACGGACATGGGTTCGACCCCGTGAGTACCTGAGCATGTCACACACGTATACACCATCGTGTTTGGCAAGTTTCACGGGTTCTAGTTGAGTATTGTGCGTTTTGAGCTTCGAGTTGGGTTTTCGGTTTTGGTTTGTGTATTTTTGAGTTGATTTTTGTTATAATTGGATTTTATGAGATTTAACTCAGAATTTCTAAGTTTGTATAATGTTAGATAGATCCTGGACTTGTTGGTATTGATCTCTAATTTTACATTCTAAGGTTTCTATCATATATTATATATATAACCCTTTCTATCTCTATGTATATATATATATATATATATATATATATATATATATATATATATATATATATATATATATATATATATATATATATTGTATATATATATATATATATATATATATAAATAAAATATATATATATTTTTTTATATATACAATATATATATATATATATATATATATATATATATATATATTTTTTATATATACAATATATATATATACATAGACATATATATATATATATATATATATATATATATATATATATATATATATATATATATATATATATATAAAATATATATATATATATATATATATATATATATATATATATATATATATATATATATATATATATATATATATATATATATATATATATATATATGTTGTATATATTATATGTATATCGATTTCAGTTCTAAATTTATATTTGGTTAGTTGATTTGATCTTGATTTTATATATATACTTAGGTGTATATATATATATATATAGATATATATATATATATATATATATATATATGTCTATGTATATAGTTTTCTTATATATACATGTATAATTTACTTGATGCATATAGATATATTATATGCATAGTTGAGATTTATGTTTGTTCTCAGATTTTAGCCTCACAACAGCAGCTCTCATTCAACACCCGATCACGGTATCCACACCTGTTTGACTCACAAGGTATATCTTTTTCTGTGTACCTTGATTGTCTTGATTCCTCATGCTTATCACCTTATGGGTAAAATTGCTTGATATCGTAGATTGATGGATTTACATATATGTTACTTGCTATGGACATCGTAAAATGATTGCTTTATTGAATTGCTTGTACTTAGATTAGTTTAGCCCCGATATTTCTATCTTGCTTGAATTTGAAATTCCGAGGACGGAATTTTTTCAAGGAGGGTAGAGATGTCACTCCCCATTCCCGGAATGCGTATTCTAATACGTATATTGCCTGAATGTATTTATTTAGTATTTATCACGTAGTATCCTGTATTTAAATTCCTATAACTTCATGTTAATTAATTATCTGTATTTTATTTTTTGTACTTTATTTTTCTGCAATTCTATTGCCTGCTCTTTAAATTTTCATGTTAATTAATTAGCTGCTCTTTAATTTTCATGCTAATTAATTCCTGCGATTTTATTTCTGTATTTTTTTCTGTAATTTTATTTTCTGCATTTTAATTCCTGCTTTAGTTTTACTTTCGGGTTAGCCTTGTTGGACCCGTGCAACCCGACCCATTGGACCCGGCCTAACTCCCACCTACCACCACCTTTTACTTAAAGCTACCCTCTCCCTTCTCTCTCCTTATTCACTCCTTCTTCACCATTACTTCTTCTTCCTTTCATTACTCTCTCCACCTACCAACTAGGCAAGTATATCTTGCTCTACATGAGGACCATATTTTATGGTTCAATATTTTTCCTCTCATGATTCTAAGAGAGTTTAGTGCTTAGTATTTTTGATTTCATTGGTTCATTTCTTGTAGATCTAAGTTATTGTATTTTCGGTTGTCTATGGGTATTCATCTATCCGTAATACGTAGCTGGCTGAGTCACTCCCCCGCTCTCCAGTATTCTGGTTCTGGGGCGTGACACACATGTATAATTTACTTGATGCATATACATATTGTATGTAATACATGAATAGTGTATATATGGTTGAGTTGTGATTTCTTTGAGATATAGTCTAAGGGTTAGCTAGTCAGTTTAGGATTGACCCAATGAGCCTAATTTGGTCGACTCGACTAGCAAGTTGACCCAGTTGACAAAAGTCAACTTTGAGCCAAACTTGATCCAAATCAACTCAAACGGACATAGAATGACTTGATAACATGTGTTTGACCTAAAATTTGGTAGATGGACTATCTGACTTATAGTTGACCAGGTTTGACCAGAGTTGACCAAGGGTTGACCTAGAATGACCTAAAATTATTTAGAATGCATTATATGCTATTCTTATTTATATTAGACACTTTGTAACCTATGGTTGTTCTAAATAGGACTCAGATACTTCAGTTCAGACTCTTATTCTCATCAGACAGTCGAGATACTAGGCGAGTACATTTTCTGGCCGTTTCATATTTGTTTGGAATTATATTCTTGTCATAATTTAATATACTTGATGTTGACATGACATTATCACGGATTAGTACTATGTGGATCTTTACATGAGATGTTATCCCACTCGGGTGCATCGAATACATCATGTCATGTGCTTTTCATGAACATTATGTATTTTGTGGACTCTTATTATTCATATATACTCATGTGCTCTCATGTACTCTCATAATCTCATGAGCTTCATGTATAAACTATCATGTACAATAATATAACCTGTCTAGATCCTTGTGTATTAATTGGGGCATGGAAGAGTAGAAATAGTCATGTAAACAATTCCAAAGTAGTGTAATCATGTACAAACTCTTTAGTGTAATCATGTGCAAATTAAGCCGTTCACATGTCTATCTTGTACTCTAAATCACATAGTCACTTATAGTTCTCTATTATCATATATAGATAGCTTCGTTTATCTATTTCTCTCTTTCTTTTCATGCTTATTTCTTACAGCGTTTCATGTATCTTAACCTATCACATGCTTTATATTTCCTGTCAAGATATGAACTGCGAGAGATGTATTGTGTTCGTTCCCGTCCTGATTGGACTGTTAAAAATATTACAGGTGATGAGGAGGAGTTCTTCCCTACATATTATGACACATGCTTAGATGACCCTGGCGACTTGGACCCTCAGGAGCATCCAGCAGTCGTTGAGGACATGCCCATTGTATAGTTGGACTTCTAGACTAGCTTCTTGCTTAGATTATTGTCTTGAGATATACTTTCAGTTATTGGATATTTGTGTTGTTTGTACACTTAGATGTTACTCTCATTTGTAGCTCTTGTTGGAGATTACTCTTTTATCTTATCCTTTTCTTTATTCATTATTTCTACTTTAGGTGCTGTGATTGAGCTGTACCTTTATATTGTCCTCCTTTTGGAGCATATATTATTGTACAAGTATGGTTATATTGTTAGATGTTGTGACCTAGGACAGTATTCTACCGCAAATACTGTTGCGTAGGCTGGACGTACCCACTTCTCGTGCCCTTACATAGGGTGCGGGTCATGACAATTACTACCTTCTCATTGGAGAAAAAGAAATATCCTAAGCAGAGTCGTCATCTTGTTTGCCATGACAAAAGGTTGAACGAACTTTTGTATTCAAACGTGTAAAAAGTACAAAAAGAACTCATGAACCGGAGATTTAAGTACATAAATTTCTAGGAAAGTGTGACGATGGAGATCGAGAACTGCAGTGGCTCCTTTACTCTGTTGACGATCTGACGACGACTTGAATTTGCTTTAACTTTCTGACACTCGAGATTGGTACTCGGGGTTGCTCATCAAAAAAATGTCAACCTTTTTAATGAAGGAGAACTACTTCTACTTATAGGCCTAGCATATATGCGATGTGCTTGAGGTTTGTTGGACACACAGGAGCGCTGTACATTGAGATATGATAGAATCTCTTGTCATTGTACGGTGAGGGCTGCTGCTGAGCGGACACGTGGCAGATATTGAGATTCCTTTCTATCAAGATCTTCGGGTGGTTATCAGCATAATCGAATAAACGACACATGGCGTGCATCTTTTGCTTGAGACTTTATTTAGATGTGGCCGAACGGGTTTGGCTCCTATCCAGAGAGTCAAATTTTATCTCTATCTTTGGGGCAGCAGTTTTGAACAAACTGATTGGATATTGCCTTTATCAATATAACCAAATTATGTTCTTTGGAGTGGTAAACAAAACCGATTGGATATTACTCCTATCAACAGAACTAAACTCTATTCTTATCTTAGGAGCGGTAGTTCAAAAAAACCGGTTGGGTCATTTCTGAAAAGATATAGGTGCTAGACTAGCCCTAATGCCAACTTATAGGACTGCACATCTATGTGAGCTGCGCTTCGGGTGAGGCTTCAATGTTACTGCGCTTTTTAGGCGACGAAGAGATCGTATTTTGTAGATAACAGAGTTACTGCACTTCTGGGCAATGAGGTGACTGTGTTTAGAAGGCAACTGAGTCACTATACTTTTGGGCGACGAGAAGACTGTGTTACGAAGGCAATGGAGTCACTGCAGTTTTGGGCGACGAAGAGACTTTGTTTCAAAGATGACGGAGTCACTGCGCTCATGGGCGACGAGGAGACTGTGTTTCGAAGGCGACGGAGTCACTATACTTTAAGGGCGACGAAGAGACTGTGTTTTGAAGACGACAAAATCATTGCACTTTTGGGCGATGAGGAGACTTGTGTATCGAAGACGACGAAGCCACTATGCTTTTGGGTGACGAGGAGACTGTATTTCGAAGACAGCTAAGTCACTGTGCTTTTGGACAACGGAGAGATTATTGGTGGAGTTCCGTTAATGTAGGCCCCCTAAATTTCTGGGATTTATTTTTTAATTTTCTAAATGAATTATTAACGATAATTCATTTTTATTTAACTAATTTTGATCATTAAATGCTCTTTACCATGATTTTGATTTCTAGAGCATCAAGGATGCCAGTCTCTGGAAACTTTGTTCTTAAAGTTTGTAGTAAATGAGATTATCTTCAATTTGATATATCATGTCCCACTCGAACTTGTTCCCTTGTGCTCCATTTGCTTCGTACAACTTTCGGGTCAATTTAGACCAATTTATCGTCTGCCGTAATTCGTGACTTAACTTCCAACTTAATTTTCGGGCCTGATATCGGTCCAATCTGGTCGACCCAATATATGGTTCTAGCCTGTTTCGAGTCTACTATGCATGTGCCACTTGCGTGCCACCAAATTGATCTCCCTTGTGCTCCAATTTCATCCATGATTTTAATTGGTTCAAATGGTTATTTTAATTAAATCTTGGCCCCAAGCTTGTCCAAACTTGACCCAACACCCAATCTAATTTGGTGTATGCCCTCTCATGTCTACCCATACACCCTACATAGTTTTCTCTCTCTTCCCTACTCAAAATATCTATTTCTCTCTCTTGTATATATATACATATATATATTTTTTCTCTCTCTTGTATATATATATATATATATATAATATAATATATGTAATATATAACAAATATCTCTCTCTACCTACACTTCACCCTCTCTCTCCCATTATTACACACACCCCCTTGCTATACACGAGCAACACCCTACCCCCCCTCTCTACTTAATCTCTCCTCTCTCTCTAATAATAATTATCTCTCATTTTCTATATTATATATATATATATATATATATATATATATATATATATTATATAATCTCTCTCTCTCTCTCTCTCCTTCCCATCATACACGAACACACACTCCCCCCCAATCCTGCCGACAGCATCAGCCATGCCCCCATTCTTTTCTCCTTCTTCACTTCCTCCTTCCTCTTCACACTTCTCATTCTTCTCCTCCTCCTACTTCACTTCTTCATCTTCTTTACCATCATCATCAAACTACCACCACAACAACGCCACCACCACCATCATTTCCACCACCACAAATAATATCTCACTACCGTTGTCGCCACGGGCATCGCCGTTGCCACTCCGCCACGTACCACCGCGCGTGGCAGCAGCAGTAGCGTGGTGGCAGCACAGAAGCAAGTGCCAGCAGCAGTGCACAGTAGCAGCTACAGTGCGTGCGACAACAGCCGCGGCCAGCCGCCGTGTGCTGCCACCGTCGGCCACCCACAGCCACGCGCGGGCTGGGCGCACCCTCCAGAGACACCCCCATGGAGCGCATCGACTTCTCCGATGTGCCACCTAGTCGATTAGTGCGTTTGGCACGGGTTCTCGTCGTGACGTACAAGTTTTAAATTCAGAATGTACGCCTCGTCGTAGCAAATTCGTATATGTTTTTAGGGAAATTCGACCGTTGGATCGGAGAACTCTTTGCTCCGTCACAATCTAGGTATATAGCTCTTCACTTTCCTCAAGTTTTGTCCGTTAATTTTATCGTTTGATATATCAAAAGCGGCCACCAAGTTGACACTTTAAATTGTGTTTTTTGGACAGTTTTGTGGAGCCAACTTCGTCGACTCGTAACTCCGTCGTTGCAGCTCCATTGGACGTGCCACCAGTTCCTGTGCATAGCTGGTATAACCCTCTTCCTGTCCCTCAAAGTTTGTTTCATTGTGAGCACGTTTGGTTGGTCGAATTCGACGCCAAAGTTGGCCGTCCGAATTCTTAATTTGACACTTGTAAAATTTTATTTTTAAACCCAGGAGTCCGGATTCAATTTCTGACACCACCAGTAGACTCGTGGCGTCGTTCTGGCACATTTTCATATAAAATTTGCTAGATTTGGAGGATGTGGGCCCTGTCATGTATTTCGGTGCAAAGAGAACCCCACAGTCCGGGTCAACGAGACTTTTTGACGCCGGCTCATCGAAATCTAATTCTGGACATATCGTTGAGTTTGTATCGTCATTCTAGACTTGTTGACATATAATTTGCTAGGTTTTAGTGGACATTGGTTCCGACATGCATTTTCGTGCAAGTCGGATACCAATATCCGGGTCAATGGGTCATTTTGAGATCGGCCCATCGGAATCCAATTTCGGATATACCGTTGAGTTCGTATCGTCATTCTGGACTCGTTGACATATAATTTGATAGTTTTTAGTGTACATTGGCTCCGACACGCATTTTTTGTGCAAATCAGATTCCAATATCCGGATCAACGGACCAATTTGAGATCGGATCATCGGAATCCAATTTCGGATATACCGTTGAGTTCGTATCATCATTATGAATTCGTGGACATATATTTTGCTAGGTTTTGAGGATTTTTATCTTGACACATTTTTCGGTACAAAGTGGGTCCAACACAGACACTATTTTGACTCAAAATTATCTTTTTGCTCCTGTGTCCAAATTGGACTTATGGGCAGGCTATTCTAGCTATTTTGACCATTCTGGACACGTTGGTGATGGTTGTTTCACCATTCGACAACATCTGTAGATTTTTCCCCTATCTATCACCCTATTGTTATTATAATCTTTCTCTTTTGTTTGTATTTTGAGATCCATCGATTTCAGTAATTTCCCAATCACTGAAATTGAATGTGTTGACCCTGTAGATGTTTATAGAGACTAGCCTTAACCATGTTGACCATGGTTGACTGATTTGACTGAACGTCGAAGTAGAGTCAACATTTGACCTAGTTTAACCTAGAGTTGACCAGAGTTGACCAGTTGACTAAAAGTCAACTGTAAGTCAACCATTGACCCAGTTTGACCTAGTTTGACTTGGTCTGACTTCATGTAACCTAGTTTGACCTAGTGTAACTCAGTGCGACCTAGTTTGACTTAGTGGACTGAGAATGACCTAGATTACATAGCTTATACTATATAATCATGCCTAACACTGTTGAACCCTAATTAGCTTATATATCTCATCTTAGGTCTGTGATTTCACTCTGAGCCAGATTACACAGTTGACATATTCCACCAGATCTCAGACGAGTACATTCTCTGATAATATTTCTATTTTATAATATCGTCTATGTTTCTTGTATTTAGTGTAGATATCCTTGTTCTCTTAACACATTATTCACACGGATTGGTATTTCTCTGGATCCCATTATGAGATGTTATTTCTGGTATTCTTTGGTATATATTTTGTAAGTCTTTCTTGTTCCTTGTTCATTGTATAGACACGATTCCTGCGAAGGCAAGCTACCCTCTCAGAGAATCGCACGTCATGATGTGTCATGGTTGGATCTACTATACTAGTCGGGGGATGGGGAGTATTAGTGTAGATATATGGTCAAAGCCTATTGTGCACCCCTTGTACATATATTGATTGTGAGTGTTGATCATACATCCCACGTATGATTAGCCAGGCCTGTTACTATTGTACAAGTTCCTAAGCCGGCCACATGTTGTAGCTATTACTCACACATCTAGATAGATAATTCTTGATTCTTGTACATGCCATGACCAGTTTTACTTGCCTTGTCCTAGCTCTAGATTTATAGCTTACCTTGCCATGATACTCACATGTACATTTTGTGATTTCTTGTATATTCTCTCTATTTACTGCTACATTTTCAATATCGTCTATCTAGAACTGTTATTTGAGTTTTGTGCTCGTTCTATCCTGACTGGATATGTTGACAATATTTTGGGAGTAGTTGTGCCCTCAGTATTGGACTACAGGATATTGCTAGCTGGGGTGGTTCTCGGTATTCTTTACCGTGAGTTGTTTCTCCGGAGTTATAGGTCTGGTAGTTATTTAGTTTATTATTGTTTCCCTCTGTTTTATTCTTATCTCGTATGATCCTTGTCGATTCTAGTTGTTCTAGTGATATTGTTATTATTTTTGTCTTATCTTCTTTAGTTTTTGTGATGTGATACGAGCACCTTTATAGTTATGGATCTTTAGATGTTGTAGTTAGTATCGGGTACTTGACAGCGCTCTACCGCCGATACTGCGGTATAGGCTGGGCGTGGCCCACGTATTCGTACCCATATATATTCGGGTGCGGGTCGTGACACATTTTTGTGGTGGCCCATGCAGATCTGTCTTTGCAAATTAATGCGAAGTCATGGTGGTACTTGAGCTTATCTGTACTACTATGAGCCTGCCCTAGGATTAAGGTTGAGCTATAGAATATTTTTGGATTTTGGTACTCAGTCACATATTAGGAACTCTTGGTAGATTCCAGAGATGATCCTTGGGAATCTTATTTCGAAAGCTTTTCAAATCTTTTTCCACTTGTTTCTATTCGTCTTGATTTTTAAAATATTGTCCGTAGCAAACTTTATTCTTTCTTAGGATGAGTTGTGGATCCCAGAGGGAAGGTATAAGTTGAACTTATATATCCTCTAGGTTGAGAATCAAATATTTTTTGCCAATCCTATATCAAGGTTTAGATTATTTAGATTATATTTCAGAACTTTCAATCTTGACCTAGATAGTACCTTTGGGACTTCTCTTGAGAACTTTTCCTAAACCCTGCATTGAAATCTGTTTTTGCTAGTTTCCATTTACTTATCCTTGATTCGTCGTTGAATTTTGAATCTTGATGTTCATTCGTTGTTGACTTTGACTTTGTATCTAAAATTAATTTTTAGGAATTGAGTTAAGATATTCTGATAAACATATTTGATGAGAACGATAAATGTCTTATTTATGGAGTTTAGAATTTATCGCAGTCATACTAGCTAGCACGACAGGGACGTGGAGCCTGATGTTGGATATACTATCCTAGTTATGGAATTTAGACTTTCTTGCCGCCATACCGGTTGGCATGGTAAGGAATCTAGATGACATAATTATAGGGTGTATACCCAAGTTATGGACTCCATCGTTTATTGCAGCTATGCTTACTGGCATGGCAAAAAAATTTACAACATAATTTCAGGAAGACGTGTATGGTTATCAGACTATACCTTAAATCGGATCACTTCGTTATGACCGGATGAGAAACAACAAATTCTTATTATCATTCTTCCCCGTCTTGGTTAACTCTGTCTATCTACAGCCTAACTAGGATTTTCTCGACAGGATTGTTTTATGTTCCATCTTTCATATGATTTGACTAAACTCTTCTTTGCTAGCCTCTTGGGTAATTATTCTTGTCCTTTTCGGTAATTGTTGAAAGTGCCTCATGAGTTGATTCACGAAAAATTCGAAAAGTAATTTATCCTTGTATTATGGACTCAGGAGTTTGCATCTAGAGAAATACTGGCGAGGCATGACATCGGATAACGGCATCATGGTTAAATATGTTTCTCAAATTCTACTTGGACCACTCCCTAAGCATTTTGACTAACATCTTCTCCTTTGTTTTGCAAAAGTTGTTTGGAAATATTTCACGGATTTGGCCAAGTTAAGTTCAGAAACCTATATTATCTGGCGTGGCAGCTGTGCACTGCAGCCATCCGTCGTATTATGGAACAAGCAAGTTAATTGCAGCTAGATGCACACTAGCGCGATAGTAACTTCAAGTGACATAATTATAGAGGTATATGGTTCTTGAGTTTTACTTCGACTACGTCCAATGCATCTCGTTTGGCCTCGTACTATTCTTGGAAATATTTCGACAATCTTTCCTGTCTTGCTTGACCCTTAACTTGTCTGAATACTGATATGGATTGCTCGACCCAGTCTTAGGCCCTTGTCACCTTCTATATTTTTGATGATTGGACAGCCAACCTTGTTAACAGATTTTGTAGTGTTACTATAATATGTTATTATGTGTGATTGTGATAAGTATACTTTTTCTAGGGATTATTGGGTTAAGTTTATAGGACCGATATGAGTGACTGACTATAGTGGACTTAGAAACCATTAAGAATGATTAGTTTGATAGTATAGATTGATTTTAAGGTATCTTAGATGGAGTAATGAACATTATATTGTTGTGACTATGGATTAAGGATTAGAATCTTATTCTTAGGTTCGAGGGTTGAACATTGTGAGACTTTGATGACCAAGTGATTATTGGTTATCTATAAGCCATTTACTTATGTTTGGAGAGTAGATCGATATGTAGAATGAAATAGAAGGAGATAACATTGCGGGCAAGATCGGAAGATTCATGAGTAATAAATAAATCGGTAAATGAATTGAGAGTTTGAATTTGAGGGTTTATATTCAGGAGTTCTTGAGTAAAAAGTGAGAAGGCTCAATGCCAAGAATAAGTTTTGAAGGTATAATTTCATGGAGCTTGTGATTAATAGGATAAAGATACTTAGGTCGGGATAAGGAAACAAACAAATTGCTATTGAGATTGAAATTTTGGTTAATGGCCAATCATTGTCAATATATATATACGTATCTCGAGGATGACCTATATTTTAGAGTATATGTAAAGGTTCTTATTGATATGAAAATTCTAAGGGGTAAAATGACATAGTTTTTATGGAAGAAGCTTGTTGAACCTGAACCAAATGATTGTAGAGAGAAACAGCATAGGGGATCACAAAGGTAGAAGATTGAGTACTGTAGCCATAGCAGTTGCATGTTTTAGCTTGATCTATTGAATGATTTTAATTTTGAGGAAATTTTTTTTATAAGGTGGGTAGGATGTAAGCCCCCTGAATTTTCGAAATTTATTTTTGAAATTTCTAAATGAATTATTATCGATAATTCATTTTTATTTAACTAATTTTGATCATTAAATGCTCTTTAAAGTGACTTTGATTTCTAGAGCATCAGGGATGCCAGTCTCTGGAAACTTTCTTCTTGAAGTTTGTAATCGACGAGATTATCTTCAATTTGATATATCATGTCCCACTCGAACTTGTTCCCTTGTGCTCCACTTGCTTCGCACAACTTTTGGGTCAATTTAGACTAATTTATCGTCTGCCGTAATTCGTGACTTAACTACCAACTTAATTTTCGAGCCCGACATCGGTCTAATCTGCTCGACCCAATATATGGTTCTGGCCTATTTCGAGTCTACTATGCACATGCCACTTGCGTACCACCAAATTGATCTCCCTTGTGCTTCCATTTCATCCATGATTTTAATTGGTTTAAATGGTTATTTTAATTAAATCTTGGCCCCAAGCTTGTCCAAACTTGACCCAACACCCAATCCAATTTGGTGTATGCCCTCTCATGTCTACCCATACATCCTACACAGTTTTCTCTCTCTTTCCTACTCAAAATATCTATTTCTCTCTCTTGTATATATATACACATATATATAATTTATATATAATATATAACAAATATCTAATATATATATATATATATATATATATATATATATATATATATATATATATATATATATATATATATATATATATATATTACACACACACACACACACACACATATATATATATATATATATATATATATATATATATATATATATATATATATATATATATATATATATATATATTATAATCTCTCTCTCTCTCCTTCCCATCAGATATGAACACACACGCCCTCCCCAATCCCGCCGACAGCAGCAGCCATGCCCTCATTCTTTTCTTCTTCTTCACTTCCTCCTTTCTCTTCACACTTCTCATTCTTCTCCTCCTCCTACTTCACTTCTTCATCTTCTTTAACATCATCATCAAACCACCACCACAACTACACCACCACCACCATCATTTCCACCACCACAAACACCATCTCACCACTGCTGCTACCACGGGCACCACCGTCGCTGCCCCGCCGTGCACCACCGCGCGTTGCAGTAGCAGCAGCGAGGTGGCAGCACAGAAGCAAGCGCCAGCAGCAATACGCAGTAGCAGCTACAGTACGCGCGGCAGAAGCCGCGGCCAGCCACCGTCGGCCAACCACGGCCGCGCGCGGGCATGCCGCACCCTCCAGCGAGACCCCCATGGCGCGCATCGACTTCTGTAACGTGCCACCTAGCCGATTCGTGCGTTTGGCACGAGTTCCTGTCGTGACGCACGAGTTTTAAAATCAGAATATGCGCCTCGTTGTAGCGACTTCGTGCACTTTTTTCAGGAAATTCGACCGTTGAATCGGTGAACTATTTGCTCCGTCACAATCTCGGTATATAGCTCGTCACTCCCCTCAAGTTTCGTCTGTTAATTTTATCGTTTGATACATCAAAACCGGCCACCAAGTTGACGCTTTAAATTATGATATTTTTGGACAGTTTTGTGGAGCCAACTTCGTCGACTCATAACTCCGCTGTCGTAGCTCCGTTTGGCATGACACCAGTTCTTGAGCGTAGATGGTATAACCCTCTTCCTGTCCCTTAAATTTTGTTTCATTGTGAGCACGTTTTGTTGGCCGAATTCGACGCCAAAGTTGGCCGTCCGAATTCTTAATTTTATACTTGTAAAATTTCATTTTTGAATCCGGGACTCCGGATTCAATTTCTGACACCACCAGTAGACTCGTGGCATCGTTCTGGCACGTTTCCATATAAAATTTGTTAGATTTGAAGGACGTGAGCCCTGGCACGTATTTCGGTACAAAGCAAAACCTATAGTCCGGATTAACGGGACTTTTTTACGCCTGCTCATCGAAATCGAATTCTGGACATATCGTTGAGTTCGTATCGTCATTCTGGACTCGTTGACATATAATTTGCTAGGTTTTAGTGGATATTGGTTCTGGCACGCATTTTTGTGCAAGTCGGATACCAATATCCGGGTTAATGGGTCATTTTGAGATCGGCTCATCGGAATCCAATTCCGGATATACCATTGAGTTTGTATCGTCATTCTGTACTCGTTGACATATAATTTGCTAGGTTTTAGTGGATATTGGCTCCGACACGTATTTCTGTGCAAATCGGATTCCAATATCCGGGTCAACGGACCAATTTGAGATCGGGTTATCGGAATCCAATTTCGGATATACCGTTGAATTCGTATCATTATTCTAGATTCGTGGATATATATTTTGCTAGGTTTTGAGGATTTTATCTTGACACTTTTTTTGGTACAAAGCGGGTCCGACACAAACACCATTTTGACTCAAAATTACCTTTTTGCTCCTGTGTCCAAATTGGACTTATGGACAGGCTATCCTAGCTATTTCGACCATTCTGAACACATTGGTGATAGTTGTTTAAGCATCCGACAATATCTGTAGGTTTTCCCCTATCTTTCACCCTATTATTATTATAATCTTTCTCTTTTGTTTGTATTTTGAGATCCATCGATTTCAGTGATTTTCCAATCACTAAAATTGAATGTATTGACCCTATAGATGTTTATAGAGACTAGCCTTAACCCTGTTGACCATGGTTGACTATTTTGACTGAACGTCAAAGTAGAGTCAACATTTGACCTAGTTTAACCTAGAGTTGACCAGAGTTGACCAATTGACTAAAAGTCAACTGTAAGTCAACCATTGACCCAGTTTGACCTAGTTTGACTTGGTCTGAATTCCTGTGACCTAGTTTGACCTAGTGTGACTCAGTGCGACCTAGTTTGACTTAGTGGATGGAGATTGACCTAGATTACATAGCTTATACTTTATAATCATGCCTAACACTGTTGAACCCTAATTAGCTTATATATCTCATCTTAGGTCTGTGATTTCACTCTGAGCCAGATTACACAGTTAACATATTCCACCAGATCTCAGGCGAGTACATTCTCTGATAATATTTCTGTTTTATGATATCGTCTATGTTTCTTATATTTAGTGTAGATATCATTGTTCTCTTGACACATTGTTCACATGGATTGGTATTTCTCTGGATTCCATCATGAGATGTTATTCCTAGTATTCTTTGGTATATATTTTGCAAGTCTTTCTTGTTCCTTGTGCATTGTATAGACACGATTCCTGCGAAGGCTAGCTACCCTCTCAGAGAATCGCACGTCATGATGTGTCATGGATGGATCCACTATACTAGTCGGAGGACGGGGAGTATTTGTGTAGATATGTGGTCAAAGCCTATTTTGCACCCCTTGTGCATCTATTGATTGTGAGTGTTGATAATACACCCCACGTATGATTAGCCAGGCCTGTTACTATTGTGCAAGTTCCTAAGCCGGCCACATGTTGTAGCTATTACTTGTAGCCTCCCTTCCAAGAAATTTTTGAAATATTTTTTTTAAATAGTAATTTTAGAATTTTTATAAATAATTATTTAGTTAATTATTACGGCAGATGATTTTAGCCATGATGGAGTTTTGAAGTACCAGACGACTAAGAATCATGGCACGGATAGGGCAGTGGCGTACTTCGACTAGTGTATTAGCCCTGGTAGAGAAGGCCGAGCCATAGTGATGTCCTAACTAGAAAAATCAGGCCAAATTGCGACTTAACCCTTACCGAAGACTTATTTATTAATTATTTATATTATTGAGCTTTAGGGAACCCGGTTGTACCGAATTAGTCCAGATAGGACCCAAGACAAGCCTAAGCCCATATAGTCATGCGGGACGTCCGATGACATGCATGTTGATGTATCTTGATGAGTGGGTGGATTTCCGTTTTAATGATTTAATGAATACTTTCTAAGTATTCATAATTTAAATAATATAATATCATTATTGGTTGATAATCAATGATATTCGTATAATTGGATTATATAAGTATACGCGTATAAATGGGAATGAGTATATATTACATATATGTGAGAATGTACATGTAAATATATAGTGTATATGTATGGATGTGTATGCATAAAAATATATTGTATACGAATGTGTGTATATATATACATATATATCGGAAGATATGTGTATGTGTAAATATATAAATATATATACGTGTATGTGTATGTATGTATGAACATATATAAATACGTGCATATGATATTTTAGAATATATACTATTATAAGATATATAAATGTGTATGGGAATTATATAAAAAATATACTAGGGATTATACAAATACATACTAATAGAGATATACTTATATATAATGTCTATATATTAATAACCCAACCCAATACCCACTGGCCAGCCCAGGTCAGTCCAGCCAGCTGAGCCACACCCAGCACAGGGAAGGCCCGAGCCCCTCTGTGCATAACCGAGTGCAATGAACGTATATATGAGACACCGTGAGAGAAAGGATGGGAATTTGGCAAAACCCTAACTCAACCCGCCACCTACACCGCCCCCAACGCCGACCCCAGCCTGGGCAAAACCTCGCACCGCCCTGCGCGCCGCCGCGCACGGACTCGACGCACCGGAAGCAGCACACACGCACGGAACAACCAGGGGCAACAGCAGCCATGCCAGCCAGGTAACCCGTTTTCCTTCCCCGATTTCTTCTCGCATACGCGATCATTTTCGATCCCGTAAAATCCTACGTGAACCCAATATAACCCTCTTCCCAATCCATATATTAGTTTACGACGAGGAGTAATATATTGGTCAAGAAATCGAACCCAACTTCACAAAAAACTAATGAATACTAGTTCCTTGATAACAGTTTAAACACCGATTTGGGAGGATTATATCTGTTCAGCTTTTGAGAGTTTTCAAAATCCTATCAGACAATCTTGAAGACAAACTATACGGCTTCTAGACGTTGTTTACAGATTTTAATTTCATCTATTATACATCAAGAAAAATCGATTTAAAAATCAGGAAAAAACTAGAAAACCTGTTTTTAAAATAAATAAAATCCTCCTATACCACGTCCGTCCCGCCATTTCGGGCGACGTGGTCACGATCTGAAAGCATTGAAAGCTGCGTAACGGCTTCGTGCTCGTGTGGGCTTTGACAGAATTCAAATTGGTCGCATGTGCGCGACGAATTTGATGCGTATCCGTCGAAAATTTACCGTATCGGCCACTGTGCAAGTTTCTCAATTACTTCGTGCACGCTTGTCAGATCGAGACGAAACTTACGCCAACAGGACCGTATCATTTTTCTGGTCCTGCATGCCAAGTTTGGTCCAATTTTGAGACAGTGGAATCGGAACGCTATTTTGCAGGCCCCACGGTCCGATTCAACGAGCGATTTTGTGCACGGCCCATCGAAATCCAAAACTGGACATACCTTTGGGTTTTTATCATCAAAACGAATCCGTAGACATATAGTTTGACGACTTTAGAGACTATTGACCCTGGCACTCTTTTCGGTACAAAGCGGGTCCAACGGCGGACATCGTTTTTGCTCGAAATTATCGTTTTGCCCCTGTGTCCAGAATTGGACTTAAGGACGGGCAATCCTAGCTAATTTGACTATTCTTAGAACGTTGGCATTGTTTGTTTCAGCTTTCGGAGACAGTTGTGATGACTTAGACTGTATGGCTTACCAGTTGACTATATAATTGTTGGATCTGCGTGCAACCACCAGGCAAGTATACCTTGCCTTCCTCTACAGTTTTATTTACATGCATTATATTTTATTTTCCAGTTTTGATTATTTATGGACATGTGCTTTTCGTATTATATTCTCTTGAGTTGTTTTATTGCATATAGCCGTGTCCATGTTTGGTCTTGTGGTTCACACTTGGAGTTTCTCGTCAGTACCTTGCTTGAGTCGTGTCATAGAACGAGTACGTGTATTTGAACTGCTAAATTCTTGATATTGTTTCCTTGGCACCAAAGTGTCCACACTCGGAATGAGGGTGTTATTCTTGATCTGTTTACATCCGTGAGTCCACACTCGGGACTAGGATGTCGATTATTTGCACCAGAGAGTCCACATACGGGACGAGGGTGTTGACTTGATTTGACTTGACTTGACTTGCACCAGAGAGTCCACACTTGGGACGAGGGTGTTTACATCAGAGAGTCCACACTCGGGACGAGGATGTTATACTTGCACCAGAGAGTCCACACTCGGGACGAAGGTGCCTTACCGTGAACTAACCAGAGAGTCCACACTCGGGATGAGGGTTACTACTAACCAGAGAGTCCACACTTGGGACGAGGGTTAGTATTTAGTCGTCCACACTCGGGATGAGGGTTTGGTTTCTTCCATTGATCTCGTGATTATCGTTCATCCGGCAGTTCATTTATACGTAGTTGTTTTAGTGTTCGTGTTCGTGTTCGTAGTCATTTGTCATATTCTGTTTCCTCTTGTTTAATTTCTCACGTATGATAAAACTGTTAGATAGGCATGTATATTATGTATCTTGCTATGTCCTCTGAGGACCTGATGATCTCTTCAGGTTTAGCGGTGGCATGGAGTTAGCTAGTAGTTTTGGATGGCAGACGTGATGATACATTGCGAGATTCAGGTATTGTTATTGTGTTTATTATCTGCTCGTGCTTTTCATTCCTTATCATGAGATATCATGTTCCTTGTTTCAGTTGTAGACTCTTGTTATGTTCCTTAGAGTCTTATCGGACATTTATGCTAGTGGGCTGCAGACCACGACCCATAGTGTTCATTCATCTTTATTGTCTTATTGTGGATTGAAATATAGATTATTTTGCCATGTTTTGGCAGTATACCATAGCCTTGACAGCGTTTACGTATTCGAGTCGGGCTGGAGTCCGCTTGATACGTAGCTGGCTTGCTCACGAGCTCGCGTCCGAAAAACGGGTGCGGGTCGTGACATTACTAACACACCTAGATAGATGATTCTTGATTCTTTTACATGCCATGATCAGTTTTACTTACCTTGTTCTAGCTCTAGATTTATATCTTACCTTGCCATGATACTCATATGTACATTTCGTAATTTCTTGTATATTCTTTCTATTTACTGCTATATTTTCAATATCGTCTAACTAGAACTGTTATTTGAGTTTTGTGCTCGTTTCATCCTGACTGGATATGTTGACAATATTTTAGGAGTAGTTGTGCCCTCAGTATTGGACTACAGGATGTTGCTAGTAGGGATGGTTCTCGACATTCTTCACCGTGAGTTATTTCTCAGGAGTTCTAGGTCTGGTAGTTATTTAGTTTGTTATTGTTTCCTTCTGTTTTATTCTTGTCTCATATGATCCTTGTAGATTCTAGTTGTTCTAGTGATATTGTTATTATTTTTGTCTTATCTTTCTTAGTTTTTGTGATGTGATACGATTACCTTTATTGTTAAGGATCTTTAGAGGTTGTAGTTAGTATCGGGTACTTAACAGTGCTCTACCGTTGATATTGCTGTGTAGTCTGGGCGCGACCCACGTATTTGTACCCGTATATCCGGGTGTGGGTCGTGACAGTTAAGCTACTGCACTTTTACGAAGCAATAAGGGACTTCTGAGAGCTTTGTGAAGCCATTGCATTTTTACGAAACGTCTAAGGACTTCTGAGCTCTTTGTGATTAATGACTCCCTATGTGTCTGCTGAGTCACTGTGTCTTTAATTGCCCCGATTTTTGGGAAATTTTAGAGGTTCGTGGCCTAGGATTCAGTCAAGAACCTATTAAATGAGATTTATCGTGCTGAGTCCTAGGTTCATCCCATTAATTTGGGGGTCTTTGACCGATTGACACATGGCATTTAGGGTTGGACCACATATTGCCTACATAAAGGAAAGCTTTTCTGAGGAGCCACGTCCACTGTCTCTTAGCATTCCCACCGTCATGCTTGATCCTGACTTAGCTTTGAACGGCCGTTAGCCTTGCCCAAGTCGACTGTTGGTTGTGCATCTCTTCGTTCAAAAAAGTTATGTCCTTGTAGAAGAACGACTACTGGGTTTTGAGATGCACTTGAGCGTTTGGCATAAGGAGTTCAAACCTGAACATTAACTTGGAGGTTATTGAGATCCAAGCTACCGGGTTTGGATTGATTGCCAATCCAAAGAGCCACAGGTTGTGCTCTGTCCCGCTCAATAATGGCTTCATTAGCCATATTAGGGTGGGGTTGTGCTCCCTGTTATGCTGGAAGAGCCGCGGGCGGTGTTGCGAGTAGGAGCTACATTCTTCGCTCGGGCCAAAAGCTGCTTCATTAGCCATATTGGAGTTCCTTTACGTCTGACTAGGAAGTGGCTCGCTCCGACGAAAAAGTAATTTGCTCTGACATTGCTGAGTGTCTGGGGGGCTAGGCACTTTCTGAAGACTGCACGCTTGTAGACTTTAGGTATTTAGTCTTTATCTGTAATCATGAAGAATCTTTAATAGATCTTCTTAGACATGATTTTAATAAAGAACTTCTTTTTATGCTCTACTTTTCTTGTTTCTCTGAGTTGATGTTCGCGGCCATTTCAGTAATTCATGCGCTTTTGTGAAACATGAATGCCTCATGCGCTTTCGTAGATGTTACACTTTTTCATGCTTCTATACTAGTCATATTCTTAGGAAGCCTTGATAGATAGCCTATATCTTAGTATGAGCCGGAGTTCATCATCTTTAGACTGGTTGATCACCTAAAGCCCAAGATCATTCTAATAACCAAAGTATAGTTTGTCATCGACCTATTCGACCAGTTGTCAGGAGCAAGGTATATGCGAATAGTGAATTGAGATCGGAGTACCACCAGGTGAAGGTGCGCAGAGAAGAAATTCCAATTCAGCATTCAGGACACGCTATGGTCATTATCATTTCTTATTTATGCCTTTGGAATGGTGAATACACTAATTGTTCGTATGAATTTGATGAACAAGATGTTCTACCAGTACCTAAACTAGTTGTGGTAGTTTTTTATTATGTTCTGCCGTAGGATAGAAGCTATAATGATAATATATTTGTAAGCACCCTGAACAAGGTGTTCTACCAGTACCTAAACTAGTTGTGGGATTTTTTTATATGACTTTCATATATTATTTTATTTTTAATTATGGCTATATAGGCGCTTTGCCCTAGCTCTAATTTTTGAAGCACAACATTGACCAATTCCTCGCAACAAGTTCCATATTCATGTTCTAGACGTGTCCACCTTCATTTGATATATTATGTCCCACTTAAACATGGTCCCTTGTACTACATATTTCTTGCATAACTTTGGGGGTCAAAATAGTCATTTTGCCCTTCGCCGTAATTTTGATATATTTTTCCAACTCTGAATTGAGACCCAAATCCGATCCAAAATTTTTGAACCAATATGTAGTTTTGACTTATTTTGAGCCTACTACACACGTTCCAATGTGCCGCTCAATTGGGTTTCCATGTGCTATTTATTTTAAGTGGCACACAAGTCGAAACTATAGACATATTGGACTCAAATAAATCATAAAAATTTTAACAACCCGAAACTAGTCCAACTAGGGACCGATGGAGTTTATTCTAGGTTACCCTAACCTATTAGACATATTTTAGATTGATTTATATGAATTAATATACATCCACATTAATTCAAATCTAATTTAAACCAACTCCATAACAACTTTTCTATTTTTGACTCGATTTAAATATTATGAGGTAGAACTCTGTATATCTTTTAAAATAGTCAACCAAATCCCACCAAACCAAATTCTAAATCCTTCCAACCCCCTCTCCTTCACGTAAACAACTCTCTCTTAATACTTTCTCATGAATTATATACATAAAATATGTACAAAATGAGCGCCACCTGCTATACTTTCTCATTTTTGCACTTTTTATTCCAAACACCAGAAATCCAACTTCTCGACCACCTCCAACCATTCTACCACCTTTAACTTGACCCTAGGACACCTCCTAACACTTAAGTACTTTCTTGAGAAGCCTAAGCCCCTAATTTGGTCGGTACGATGCGCTGAAGGCACCCGAAGTCGACCGAACTTGTGCTAAATTGGTCACAGTAGGTACGTTATTTTGCATCTAGGGTTTCTTGTACGTTCCAATATTATCTTTCATGAAACTAAAATAAATGGTAAGATCTATGTTTTCATTTTTATGTTCAATTGGCCATCCACACAGTTCTTTATGGTTTGGCCGGGGCATCCGTTCTACGAAAAGGTGTCTAGAACATAGCAGTTCTGTTCTGAGCCAATTTTTGTCCACTTTCGGACTACTTCGATATTCCATATATCTTTGTTAATAAACTAGACTTCCTAATTTTTTCATCGAATATACTTTTGCAGCGTTTTGGTTTTGTTTACTATTTATTAAAAATTTGGACATTTTGTCGTAATTTGAAATACCGAAATTCATGAGTTCTCTGTCCATATGCTTCAGAACTTCATAAGAGATCTCCAAAATAATTGTTGTAATATTTTCATATGATAAACATATTTTTACCTATTTAATAGTTTTTTCTAGAACTAAAATATATTTAGAAATTATTGTTTCGGGAGCAAATCTATGAACCATGTCAATATATATTGACGACAGGTCAATATGAGAACTTGGTACCTATTTTTCTATGGAAAGAATAGACTATTTATTATTATAAAATATTTAAATATAATTTTTTTAGAATTAATTATGATATTTATAGTGTATAAAATTATTACTTTATTAAATAGAATTAATGTTATATAAGTTAGATTGAGTTGAC
Organism: Iris pallida; assembly: GCA_029216955.1. Lineage (NCBI taxonomy): Eukaryota > Viridiplantae > Streptophyta > Magnoliopsida > Asparagales > Iridaceae > Iris > Iris pallida. Next base: position 8,262,861 of record JANAVB010023800.1, read on the forward strand.
TAGTTAATTGGATTAGGTCGTGTGTATATATATATATATATATATATATATAAAGCCTATATATGGTAAGTCTATGTAAGGTATGGTATAAGCATGTCATTAATAGTACCTTTATTATGATAGGTGTATGTGACGGAGTGAGCGAGGATCTTAGAGCAGGACAGTAGTTTGCAAAGTTGTAGGAGACAGACAAGTATACCTTGCCAACTCATACAGTACATTTTATATACATGTGCTTTACTTTGTTGTTGTTACTTTTTCTTCTACTTTTATATTATTGATTACTGTCATATTTTTGTTATCGGTTATATTTGTCTCCATTTTTACATATTTCTCATAATAGAGTTCTCAAGTCGTACACCACTATTCTCTTGACTTAACATGACTTGAGTATGACTTGACTTGTGATATTATATAGATTGTGAGTGCTTACCTTGACTATGGTCTATATGATTGACTTGATCTTGATACTAGAATTGGCTACTTGACAATCTCGATTGGGAGTGCTTGCCTTGACTACGATTGAGATACTATAGATTGAAAGTGTTTGCCTTGAATACAGTTTATACGTTTTACCTGACTTATTGTTAGCCACTTCTAGTATGGCATGCCACTGTCTTAGGTTACTTATGTCTTAAGTTCTTTATGTCTTAGTTTTTATGTGTCTTAGTCTTTTTGTGTCTTAGTTGATTCTTTCACAACTACTTCTTATTTTCTTTGCATATTTTATACTGTTACATTCGACTTATTTTTATGTATCTTGTTAGTCTCCTAAGGACCAGTTGACCTCTCTAGGAATTCACTGAGACTTCTAGCATAGAAGAGTAGATTGGTGGATGATTGCATCTCTAGTGTTCAGGTATTGCTAGTAGTATTTTTTTATTTTTTCATCTTGTATACTTTATGATGGCATCTTCAACTGTATAGTCTAGTTTTACAAGCTTTACTTTTTGTTATGAGCTTTTCTAAATGATTGTATTAAGGTCTGGCCAACTTTATTATAAATTGTCTATTCTTGTATTTATATTCAAGTGGCAATAGTGTAATATTATTTATAAATTTTATGAGGGGATTGGGGATGTCAAAGGTATATAGTGATATTGATTCTTGTAATTATTGGACAAGGGTTATAGAATTTTTATAGCAGCATGTGTTTGATGGGGTTGTGTGACCAAAGGTGGGTAGACGTCCTTAAGGCACAATGTGATTCATTGATAGTGAATTAATGATTGTGATTGAAGAAGTATTTATGAATTTACAAACTTGAGGTAGAGGAGATTGGCTTTAGTTTAAACTTTGAGGATGTTCATATAAGATATAATCTTGTGTTTATTAATTTTTTAAGGTTGATAGAAGTTGTGTTGAAAGTCAAATTAGAAAAAGAGTTTTATATTTTAAAGGTATAGCACTTAGATAGTGATTGAGAATGGAAATCGAGTGAAATAAAATTAAAATATTTTAGTGCATTTGACTTCATGAATTTTCAGAAGAATATTCATGGTTATTGAGTTAATGTTAACAATAAAAGAGAATTTGAGGATAGATATTTGACTTAAAAAGAAAAATAAATTGTCTTGAAGAAATGAATCTAATTTTTAAAGGTATGGAATTTGATAATTGAAAATTTAGAAGAAGATTATCTATTGTATAATTTTTTATCACTCAATTTTTTAGGAGACTAAGGTCAGAGTGGACTTTCATTTGAAATTTTAAAGTTTTTCAAGAATATCGGTGAATTAAATTTTCGAGGATTAGAATGGTTAAATAATATTATTACTATTTGAATTTAGATTTAAGGCTTCAATAAAAATATAGGACAAGGCCTTTGAGGAAATTTGTCGGTAGATTTAAAAGTTAAAAAGAATCGATGATGTAGTGGTTAAGGGACTAGCAATTAAGTTCTTGGCTTGATGGTCAAGGAGAACAATCTTTCAACATAATTATTATTGCACCAAGAGGAGCGACTAGAGATAATAATTTATAGTTTTATGGCGGGGACGTTGCATAGGAAATCGTTTAGGATTGATTGTTACTCGAGTTATTAGGAGAGACCGTAGTGACGTCGTATATCCCTTAGAACTATTCCTAGTTATATTAGTGTGGCTCTTCGTTTGTAAACATTATTTGAATTTCAAGGACGAAATTCTTTTAAGGTGGAAAAATTATAAGCACCCTAATTTTTTTGGAGATTTTCATATAATTTTTATATATTAAACCATATTTTATTTTTAATTTTGGCTATATAGGCGTTTTGCCCTAGCTTTAATTTTTGAAGCACAACATTGACCAATTTTTCGAAAAAAGTTTCATATTCGTGTTCTAGACGAGTCCACCATCATTTTGATATATTATGTCCTACTCAAATATGTTTCCTTGTACTAAATATTTCTTGCACAACTTTGGGGTCAAAATAGTAATTTACCCTTCGCCGTAATTTTAATATATTTTTTTAACTCTGAATTGAGGCCGAAATTCGATCCAAACTTTTTGGCCCATTATATGGTTTTGATCTATTTTGAGCCTACTACACATATCCCAATGGTGTGTCGCTCAATTGAGTTCCAACGTGCTATTTATTTTTAAGTGGCACTTAAGTCGAAACTATAGACATATGGATCCAAATCGATCACAAAAATTCTACCAACCCGAAACTAGTCCAACTAAGGGTCGATGGAGCCTATTCTAGGATATCCTAACCTGTCATACATATTTTAGATTGATTTATATTAGTTAATGTACAGCAATATTAGTTCAAATCTAATTTAACCAACTCCATAATGATTTTCTTATTTTGGACTTGATTTAAATCCTAGGAGATCGAACTTTGTATATCTTTTAAAATAGTTAACCAAATTCCACCAAACCAAATTCTAAATCCTTAAAAACCCCTATCCTTCACGTAAACACCTCCCTCTTAATATTTTCTCATAGATTTTATATATATAGTATGTACAAAATGAGCGCCACCTATTACACTTTCTTATTTTCGCACTTTTTATTCCAACCACCAGAAATCCATCTTCCCTACCACCTCCAACCCTTCTACCACCTTCACCTTGACACTAGAACACACCCTAACACCCAGTACCTTCCCGATAAGTCTTAGCCCCTAATTTGGTCAGTACGATGTGCCGAAGGCACCCAAAGTCGACCGAACTTGTGCTAAATTCGTCGATCGAACTTGTGCTAAATTCGTCACAATAGGTATATTGTTTTGCATATAGGGTACCGTGTACTTTCCAATATTATCTTTTGTGAAACCAAAACTAATAGAAAGATCTATGTGTCCATTTTTATGTCCAATTGGTCATCCACACAGCTCCTTATGCTTTAGATGGGGCATCCATTCTACGGAAAGGTGTCCAATACAGACCAGTTCTGTTACGACCCCCTTTTTTCACTTTCGGGCCACTTAGACATTCGGTATATTTCTGGTAAAAAACTAGACTTCCTAAGTTTTCCAAGTCATATACTTTTGCAGCATTTTGTTTTCGTTTAGTATTTACTAAAAATCTGGACATTTTGCCATAATATCGAAACAACAAAATTTATGAGTTCTATGTGTCCATATGCTTCGAAACTTCATGAAATATCTCTAAAATAATTGGTGTGCATGTTTTGATATAAACACATATTTTTACCTATTTATTGGTATTTTCTAGAATTAAAATATATTACAAAAATGTTATTTCGGGAAAAAATCTATGAACCAAGTCAATGTATATTGATGATGGGTCAATATGAGAACTTGGTACCTATTTTTCGATGGATAGAATACACTATTTATTATTATAAAATATTTAGATATATTTTTCCAAAATTATTTATAATATTTTTAGTATATAAAGATATTAATTTATTAAATATAATTAATGCTATATTTGTTAGATTGAGTTGACTAGTTAATAGGATTATTGTCGTATATATATATTAGGCCTATATATGGTAAGTCCGTATAAGGTATAACGTAAGCATGTCATTAGTAGTAGCTTTATTATGATAGGTGTACGTGATGGAGTGAGCGAGGATCTTGGAGTAGGACAACAGTTTACAAAGTTGCAGGAGACATGCAAGTATACCTTGCCAACTCGTATAGTATACTTTATATACATGTGCTTTACTTTGTTGTTGTTCCTTTTCCTTATACTTTTATATTCATGTTGCTTATCTTGTCTCTAGTTTCGTTATATCTTATTTCTAGCTTGCATGCAAGTGCTTAATTTATGTTATACTTTTATCATTTGTTATATTGGTCTTCATGTTCATATGTGTCTCATGATAGAGGTTTCTAGTCCTACACCACTATTCTCTTGACTTAATATGACTTAAGTATGACTTGACTTGTGATATTATATGGTGCTTACATTGACTATAGTCTATATGATTGACTTTACCTTGATACTAGAATTGGCTACTTGACCTTCTCGATTGAGAGTGTTTGTCTTGACTACGATTGAGATACTAAAGGTTGGGAGTCTTGTCTTGACTACAATCTATAGGTTTTACCTAACTTATTGTTAGCCACTCCTAGTATGGCATGCCACTGTCTTAGGTTCCCTATGTCGTAGGTGCCTTATGTCTTAGGTTCTTTATGTCTTAGTTTCCTTGTGTCATGGTCTCCTTGTGTCTTAGTTGATTCTATCAAGACTATTTATTATTTCCCTTGCATATTTTATACTGTTACATTTGACACATTTTTATGTATTTTGCTAGTCCCCTGAGGACCTAGTGATCTCTCCAGGTATTCGCTGAGATTGCTAGTGTAGAACAGTAGATTGGTGGCCGATTGGATCTCTAGGATTCAGGTATTGCTAGTGGTACTTTTATCGTTCTTTCATGTTTTATATTTTATGATGACATCTTCAACTGTATAGCCTAGTTTTACAAGCTTTACTTTTTGTTATGAGCTTGTTCAGATGATTATATTAAGCTCTGACCAACTTTATTCCAAATTGTCTATTCTTTTATTTACATTCAAGTGGCATCAGTGTAATATTGTTTGATCACTACAAAAAACCATCTATTATAACGTTTTCAAAATTATTTTTATAACGTTTTATATAAAAGTGTTACCAAATTTGAAAAAGGGTACTAATATGACGGTTGGCTGGTGTAGGAGACCTATTATAACATTTTTTTATTAAAAAATTGTCATATAAAATATAAACTTTTAGCCCTCAACATTATAATAGGTGACAAAAAAATTCCAGCCCAGACTACGCTCGCTATTTTTATCTTCACAAATTCCCCCTTCACAAAACTTTTCCCTCCTTCATAAATTCCCCCTATCAAACTCGTTTCTCTCTCTCTCTCTCTCCTCCTCCTCCTCTTTCTCCTTCTCTTCCTCCTCTTTCTCCTCCACCGACAACAGAAGAAGAAGAAGCAGCCCCACTGCTCGTAGTTCTCTACGATGCATGACACCGGATCCAACAGTAGAAGGTGAATCAAAACCGCAACAGTCGTGCCCTGCCCCCTCCCCAATGCCATTCCCACGTGCCTTCTTCCTCCCCCTCCCGCATGCCATTCTCGCATGCTCGATCCTTTAACGATTTGATTATATTGATGTTTTTCCCCTAATTTATGTGATATTTTCCCTCATTTTGTGATCCTTTCACGTTCTAATTTTATGGATGTTTGCCTGTGAGCACCCTAAATTTCGGGTTGATTTTTTTTCATTTTATTTTATTTTCTGATTTATTGGTTTCGATAAATAATTTATTCTGTTATTTTCCTTAAGTGTGCTTTTCCGTGCCATTGATATTTGGAGTATCAGGGATGTTCAATTCTGGAAATCTTCTTCACGAGTTTTGGAGTGGACAGGATTACCTTCTTGACGGTATATAGTGTCTCACTCAAACTTGTTCCCTTGTACTCTTTTTGCTTCGCTGAACATCGGGTCGAATTAGACCATTTGATTATTAATTGATTTTTCCACTCTTTTCCTTGATCATTTTTAGCACGTTACCGTAACTTTTAATTTTGGAGCGCAAGACCAGTTAATTTCTTGAAACCAACTTATCATGCTCTACCTTAGATGTGATTGAGACTGTATCTGCTATGCCACCCCCATTCGGGGAGTATAAACTGCTTAGCATTATATGTTAGATGTTGTGACCTAGGACAGCGTTCTACCGCCGACACTACGGCATAGGCTGGGCGTCGTTACGTTCTCGTACCCTAACAGTGGGTGCGGGTCGTGACACATTTTTAATGGTGGCCCATGCAGGTCGAGACTAAAAGTGTAGTGGTATTCGAACTAGAGTACCACTACAGCCTGCAGTAGGATTATGATATATTTTGAAGGTACTCAATCACAGTTAGGACCCTTGAGAGATTCCCGGGACGACCCTTGAGAATCTTATTTAACTTCGATTTGAAAACTCTTTTTCCTTGATTGATTTATCTTTACATTCTGCTATTGTATTTATTGATTTTGAAGGATGGTTATTGAATTTTAAATTTTGATGATAGATGTTGCATCCGAGTTTGTATTTTCATGGATTTTTGTTCATTTTTGGATTTTGATGTTCGTTGATAAATTTGAATTGATTTTTGAGTATTTATTGTTGATTTAAATTAATTTTTGTCAAGACGAAATTATATGGGCTAGGTCATCTAAGTTTTGGAAATCTAGTCTTCTACGGTCACATTAGTCAGCATGGTGAGGACATATAGTCTGACTTGGATCTATTTCTCGGGTGTGGGAATTTAAGGTTTTCGCAGCCAAGCTAGCGGCATCGCGAAAATATTAAATACCATGATTCTAGAGGTATGTGCCCAAGTCGAGGACTCTGTGATTATCGTAGCCTTGCTTACTAGTATGACGAGGATTAGGTTACCATTAGCTTGGACAGACGCATATGATTATCAGATTGTACCTAAAGGTTTTCGAACATGTTTTCTCTACTTTGTTTCAGTCCTTCAAAATTTTTTATTAATTGTTTAGTTTAGTTTTGCTTCTCATTATTTAACTTAGGAGTAGTTTTAGCTATTTTCATAAACCTTTGTGTAACTTCTTCTATGAATTTCTTCTTAATACAATGAATCAATGATTTGCTAAACCTTATTTTGGATCTGATATTAGCTCTGATTTTAAATGGTTTCCTCTTTTAAAACGGATAAGTAGAACATATTTTATTACCATTTCTTTTCCTGCCAATATTTTAGTACCATCATTCCTTGTCTTATACAACTATCCTGATTATATCAATTCCGTCTCGTATCTCATTCTGTCAGCTGTACTTGAAATCTTGAATCTGGATATCGTTTATATCTGAGAAATGTTGAGGAAGTGACGTAAATAATCTAGTATGGAAATGACGTAATTGGTTATCATGTGATGATTTTGTAGGAATCAAAATGTTGGATGTCAAATGTGAAAAATTCGAAATGGAGATGTGGTAAAGGTTTAGAATGGAATCGAGTGATAAATGTTATCAATTTAAAATCAATCGTAGAAAATTTTGGTTATGAGTAACTCAGGGATATATTTCAAAAAAAAAACTAATGAGGATATCAGAGGTCAATCTAGTTTTGAGGACTAGAAAATCTTGGTTATTGATTCTTGGGAACTATTACAAGACTATGTAGAAACATAGAGATGGAAAGAAGAATTTAATTGTATTCTATGATTATGAGAAGTTGAACCAGATATTGTAAGAGAGTGACTAGAGACAGAGAGAACACAAGAATTTTAAGCTATAGGAATTATTTTAGATGATTGGAGAAATTGTAGAATCCCAAAGGATAATATTTGAAGGTGAACGTTGAAGAAAATATGAAGGTTGATTTATAGACAAGAATAAAATTGGTATGACATAGTGGTATTGGAGTTGAGTAAATACGAGACTCGATTTAAACAAGTTCAAAGATTTCATAAACTGGATTTAGTGGTTTCGGATCTAATTTAGAACGAGGTGAAGGAATTTGGAAAAAAAAAATTTGATTAAATAAATAAGTGTTGACTTCTAAATAAGACGGGTATGTTTTGTGGAAAATATTTTTTAGAAGTTAGAAATTTTGTCTATGGTGATCATGGTAAAGGTTTAGATGACTAAAGGTTATAAAATTTCAATGATAGTCATATGGAGGTTGATTTTCATATTGGGACTAGAAAAAAAATATATGTATATATAGTTGGCAAATGATAAACTGATAGTATTAGAGAGAGATGATTTACTGGCTTCTTATGAAATCTTCTTATTTTTCTCAAAAAGGGTTTTCCAATATCATTGAATCCTAGTTTCCTTGATCACGACCAAATCGACTCCGATTTTCTTTTCTTATCATAATAATATCTTGGGTTGTACTAAATTAAATTAAATTTGGTTATGACCTGAATCTCCATCCTTGTATGCTCGTTCTCAGACCTTGTTGAACTGTCCTCCATATTGCCTAAATTTTGATTTTCCCAATTTGATCAACTTAGATCGTGTCGAGACTAAATATTATATATATATATATTGTAATTGAATTTCATGCAATTGACTTTCATTCTTTAGCTTGTGATTTGATTTTCTTGATTTGTACCCCTTTTAGATAATTGGTAGGTTACCTTTATTTTATTTTTTGATGAGTACTAGTTTCATATAGGATGGTAGACCGCCTTACAGTTTTGATGATTTGTTATTTCTGTAACTTTTTCGTTTAGCACCCTAGATTGCTTGTGTGTTTTGATACCCTTATGACCGATTCAGTTAGCATGACTAGTATACCTAGATGAGACTTTCACTACCACCATATGCCATGACCCTGTATGCCATTCTTTTTTTGATGGTATGATTTGTTTTAGTTCTGGGACTTTGATTGTGGGGGTTTGACCTAGTGGGAGTATGGACATTTTAATTTCGAGGAGGAAATTTTTATAAGGTGGGTAGGATGTGAGCAGCCTGAATTTTGGGTTGATTTTTTTTCATTTTATTTTATTTTCTGATTTATTGGTTTCGATAAATAATTTATTATGTTATTTTCCTTAAGTGTGCTTTTCCGTGCCATTGATATTTGGAGTATCAGGGATGTTCAATTCTGGAAATCTTCTTCACGAGTTTTGGAGTGGACAGGATTACCTTCTTGACGGTATATAGTGTCTCACTCAAACTTGTTCCCTTGTGCTCTTTTTGCTTCGCTGAACTTCGGGTCGAATTAGACCATTTGATTATTAATTGATTTTTCCACTCTTTTCCTTGATCATTTTTAGCACGTTACCGTCACTTTTAATTTTGGAGCGCAAGACCAGTTAATTTCTTGAAACCAACTTATCATGCTCTACCTTAGATGTGATTGAGACTGTATCTGCTATGTCACCCCCATTCAGGGAGTATAAACTGCTTAGCATTATATGTTAGATGTTGTGACCTAGGACAGCGTTCTACCGCCGACACTGCGGCATAGGCTGGGCGTCGTTACGTTCTCGTACCCTAACAGTGGGTGCGGGTCGTGACATTGCCATTATTTTGTATACAAATGTGATATGACACAATCTGGCATGAACAACATGACATGGAACTTTTGGCATAAATTTGGGGTGTCTGTGTTATGTAACACGATACAACATAACCCAGAGAATGTATAAATTTGGATTACTTGTGCTTCCTATGGAGACACAAAAAATATGATCTAGATACATCGTTTGTAGATAAACATGTCCATGCATACATATAACAATATCTATATTGTACAGAATCCTAGGTTTTTAAAAAAGTGTTGCATTTCTAAGTTAATCGTCTCCTTATCATTCGTTTTGTCCATGCAACCTAGATAATGATATAATCTCAAAATTAAACATTAAAGACAAGTTTCTCTTGAAAGAAATACCGAAGTTTGCCCTTGTGAAATTTAATTTTATGTAACTTGCATGACTACGAAGAACCTTAGACTTGATTAGTGGTGGTTGTGAGATTTTGTCATTGTCAGACTTACTAGCATGACTATCCCGAACTCTTTGCAAGCCATATCAGGTTGAATAGTATCTTGAGAGATTTATCATTATGCATAGAGATTTTGTTACAATATATTCTACATGAGGGAGATATCAATCTTAGTAGTCAGTAGCGGTCTTTCACAAGGTGACCCTTGCTACCTACACTCATGGAGCTTTCACTTTACTACTTCTAACCATCCTATAAATATCTCTTTGTGTTTGGATTTGTATCTTCACCTTATTTATCCACGCCTTACTGTACTTGTGTCCTGCACGAGGGTCTTAAAAGATTTAAACCTCTTGATTTGGATTAATTATTCTTGGGATTGTTCTGCAATTCATACTACTGCATAATCGTATAGGATGGTACGATTAGAACTGGAGGAATTGCCCAATACTCAATATTAGGATCTGGTTGCTAATATTATCTTTATTTTATTTTGTACTACTTTGTCTGTTAATTTACTTATAAATATAATAACTCCGAAGATGATTGTATCTCCAATTATCTCCTCCGCTCAAGGGACATGCATCACTTACAATAGCTTCCATATTGACATTACCAAGAAAATGGAATTTTATTTTCTCAACCAAATAGTTTTTCATCAGTATTATTAGTGAGTACATTTCACTTTTTCGCTTTGGCAATTTATTCATGAAATATATATGATTTGTCATTGTTAAAATTCGTAGTTAATTGGAAGCAACGCCATATGATCATTTGTCAGGTACCTTATTATTATTGTCATCATAACAATATTTTATGTGTTATGGATTGTTTCCCAAATTTCCTCACCAAATTTTCTTGGGAACTATTCCTACTTATGTACATTATGCCAGGTGTATTTGTTGACACTTGGTATTTGAATATGGAAAAACTTGCTAATACTATTGGAAGAACCATGGTGGTGGGCTTAATAAGATAGTTGTTTAGTCTTGCCTTATCAGCATGATCACAAGTTCCTGCTACTAGGAATGTGCAATCCCTTAGGAAGAAGTATGTGATATCTTTAAATGAAGTTTATTTGTACATGCTATTTTTGGTTATGGTGGCATAATTATATGTATTTCATTATTTGAGGAAAAAACAATAGCTATCATAAAAATAAAAATTAGTGACATAACTTTTTGATTTTATTAAAAATATTCTCCATTTTTTCTTTATACTTTCAGTACGTAAAGTTTTACTTTTTGTCTTGACCAAATAGGATTTTGTAATTTATGTATTATGTCTTCTTTTCTCTATATTTAATGGATGCTCTACTTTGTATTTTCAACATTTGCTTTGTATAATACAAAACCTTATCAATTAGGGAATTGTATCATCAATAATTTAATCCTAAATATTGCAAGTAAGAAGGAATAAATGCCTAAACCTAGAAAGATAAAAATGATATGACCGTCGAAAAATTCGCTTGTTCAGAACGACAAAAAATCTTAAAATACTTGTAAGGAGGTCAAGCTGGAAAAGTTTCTTAATATACTTTTTGAGATGATAACTAACCGTTGGCGTCATATGACAACATTCCATGTAAATTATAGTGAATAAATAACTATTTGAATTGCCTCGATTCGGCGAAAGCAGATGGCCTAATTTTTTTTGTAGTATATTTTTCCACTTATTTATGTGATGATTTCTCTTCGATTTTGAACTGAAAGGTAACATGTTCTGATTTTATTGAAGTTCTTACGTTCATATTTTGCCCTTATTTTTATTCACAAATACGACACAATCAGGTATGAACAGCATGACATAGAATTTTGGTATGTCGATTAGAGTTGCCATGTTGTGTCTAACATGACACAAACATGATATGGAAATGGCATAAATTTGGAGGTTTGTTGCTTCCTAGGGAGACACAAAATGTGATACAGAGTAGAAAGAGGTTTGATTGATAGCTATAATGTTAATTGTTAAGATTTGTTGAGATGGAACATCGAAAATGATACGACACATTCTTGGCTAGTCCTAAATCGAGTCGCACATGCTATTATGCTATTTTGTATATCTGAGTTGATCTGACATGGTTTTAACCACATTATGCCTATAAATTATTTGATTATGAAAGGTACCAGGCTGAACTGATACATATTAGCATTTTATTTAAGTTTTGGTTCAAGTGTATTCAAAACTAGACCAAAGTATATCCCCCTTTGTGGTCCTCCAGCATCCTTTCTTCCAGGTGAAATTATGATCCTTTTAACATTTTTAAGCAACAGACTATTTATTGATGCCCTTCTTTCTCATGCGTTGATTGTAATGGTATGTCTTGTTTTTTATAATGAAAGCCATGTTATTACATGCCACCATATCTTCCCCTGAGAGCAATAGGGATACCAAGTACACTTCCATATAGTTTGTTACTTTACTAAAGCTTATCCTTCAGCATACATTGTTTTACTTATGATTTGTGATTGCAATTGTGAGGTGTTATCGTAATTATGAACTGCAATAATCGATTAATGAACTAAGAAGGGTAACCTTTATGTTGCATGGAAATAATCATTTTTGAATCTGGCCATTGTTGCATTAACATCAGTTTTGTCTAGTCTATGCACTGGTTCTTTATGCATGCATGCACACTTTCCTGAAAATATTGTTTACTTTTAAAATATGGATTCAGTCAACTATGACTGCTATTAAGTCTATGAAGGCACACCGTATTAGATGGCACCAGAAGTAATTGTTCAGAGAAAGCATAGTTTGTAAGTGTTGACACATTTCTCCCTTGTTATATACAACATCAAAATGCAATCTTTTAAGGTTTGATCATTTAGATTTTTTTGGCTTAAATGTGAATTTATAAGGTAGTAGAACATTTTAAAGCACTTTGAAATATATATTAGCAAAAACCAAAGTTGGATTCACATACAATTTATATAGGTACCAAATCCACCCACCCCCCAAAACACAATTCAACACACACACATGTTGTAACTCCACTTTTCTTAAAATTAGAAATTCGGTCATTTCTCCTATTAGTCTATCATATTTCTATTATATAGTTACCTATTTACTACATTCAACTATTGAGTAGATTATGATTATCTATATATCATTTTATGAATTATTCTATCTCATTATTCTTTCAAATAATTTTCCTATTATTAATCAGCCCTAATGTCATGAGGCCATGCCTTATTCATTAATTCTTGTAGCTAATCTTTGTGGAAGCCAAAGCTATAACCACCCCAACCCATATAAACTATTCTGATTAGCCCAGCCAACCAGTTATCACACAAACCTATTTTAGCCAAACATAAATTCCAAGCCTACTGTATTTTTTATTTTTATTTTTTCCTACTGTATTTTGGAAACCCAAGCCCACAAACCATTTGAGCCTCAAATTGTTATCGGGTCTGTATCAAACTACCGTTTAGGACCCAACCCGATCCAATTACATTATAACCATCTTCTCTTTTCTTCCTCGTTCAGATCTGAACAAGAAAATCCCCTCTCCTTCCATCCATTTTCTTTATTTTCCTCGTCTAAATAATGCATTCCCAGGCTCAACCACATGCCTAGATGAATCCAATTGCATCAGTTAGTTACTTAGCTGCAATTGATCAAGCTACGTCACTCAATCAGCCACCTCATTGCAATTTGCCACGTCAGCCCTGACAGTCGGTTACACAGCCTGTCCATCAGAGCTGGAGGAGGCAACTGCCTATAAAAGAAGAGGAGAAGAATGAGAAGTTATGTGAGCTATATCTTCATTTTTCCTAGTGCAAATTACTTTAGCTATTACCTGCAATTTCCCGCAATTTCCTTTGTAGATCTGTTCTTCCATTCAATAAAGTAGTTTCTTCTCCAATTTGCTTGCTATAGTGTCAAATACAATGAAATCACCACCTGTTCCTAGGAAATTTAGGTCGAGGACCTACCAATTTGGTATCAGAGCTGGATCCAATTTCTGAAGGAACTTTGGATCACAGTTCGAGCAGCCATGCCTCTCGAGAGACTGCTCATGAGGAGCTCACATCACTGGAGGTGAATGGGAGATTTCTTGCCATGGAAGGTACAATCCAACAACTCAGAACTACTATGAATGCTCAATTCGAGAGATTGTTAGAAGAATTGACCAGATCTAGAGCTGGATCTGAACAAGGGATGGGAAATTTTGGTACGAATGCTACCAACAATTTCCAAAATTCCCAAGGAATGTATACTCCACCAACCCCAGTGTATCCTGCCACAAATTTTCCAAACTCCCAAGCAATGGGAATGGGAAATCCTTATAGCACTGGGCCAATGGTGTTTCAAACACCTCAGCCTGCACAAATGAATATGCAACCCCCCTTTTGCTCCCAAGGGATGGGGAGTCCTGTGGTTCCTATGCAAATGGGACCTCAAGTGCCTTTTGGAACTCAAGGAGTAGCCAATCCAGCTGTTCCTGTACCAATGCTGCAACATACACCATTTGTTAATCAAGGGGTGGGCAATTCAGTTAATAATGCTCAAATTCCTATTATTCCTGCACATACTCCTCTGAATCATCAGAGGAATAATTTTGGTCTACAACATCAACCACAGACCATGGGGCATCCCAACTTTCGATTGAAGTTACCTGAATATGATGGAGCAGGAGATGTAGAAGAATGGTTGATGAGAGCAACCAATTACTTTAATTTCTATAATGTCTCAGAGTGGGACAAAGTTAAGTTTTGCTCAGTCCAGCTCAAAGGGACTGCTGCATACTGGTTTAATTGGGTAATGAAAGTAAAAGGAGGATTCATGTCTTGGAATGAATTTTGCCAGAGCATTACAATACAATTTGGGCCCTCACAATTCACTGATTATGCTATGGATATCAAATTACTCAAGCAGGAAGGGACTGTGTTGGATTATAATCTGCAATTCCAGCAGTTATCCAATAAAATACAAGGGGTTCCTGAGGCATTTTTGATCAGTCATTACATGGCTGGTTTGAAGGAGGACATCAGGTATGAAGTTCAATTGACCAATCCTAATGAATTACTCACTGCTATGAACATGGCCAGATTGCAGGAAGCCAAGTGGCAAGCTGTCAAGAAGCTGCATAAATTTAGCTCATATCCTGTGAAGTTTTCAGGGAGTCAACACACTAATGTGCATGCTAATGAAGAGACAAGAAAACCTCCTAACAGCAATCCTTTAAATTCATCTACAGGGAAGGTGTTTCAAACTCCCACCATATCTCCTAGTGAGCTGGCTAGGAGAAGAGGATTGGGGCTCTGTTACTTGTGTGATGAAAAGTGGTATAAGGGGCATAGATGCAAAGAAAAGAAGCTGTTTATGCTTATGGCTGATGAAGAAGAACCAGAAGAACAAGACCCAGGCTTAGAGAACAATGAAGAGAAGGGTGTTGCTACTGGCTCTTTTTCCATTTCACTCCAAGCTTTGTCTGGTAGCTTGCATCCATCTACCATGAGGTTGAGGGAAACCATTCAAAATAGGCCTGTCATAATCCTAGTGGATTCAGGGTCTACACATAGTTTCATTGACTTAAACTTCAGTGAAAGATTACAATTGACTGCAAGTAATAGAGAAACTTTTGAAGTTTTGGTGGCAAATGGAGATAGGTTGAAAAGCACAGGAGTATGCTTGGGGGTGAAGATAGATTTTCAAGGCAAGAAGATTATTACAGATCTATTACAGCTACCCATTACAGGCTGCCAAGTGGTACTAGGAGCAAATTGGCTCCGTACCCTAGGAAACATCATCTGGAACTTCATGGAGCTTAGTATGGAGTTTACTAAAGATGGAGAAGTGCAAACATTCAAAGGCCTTCAAACAGACAGTACACAATTTCTAGAGCCACACCTCAAGGACATGAGACAAGGGTCTCAAATCTATCTCATTCAACTATGTTCGACTCAGGTGAACTCAACAACAGAAGAAAAAGAAGACCCAGAGTTATCAACACTGCTGTACAAGTTCCAAAAACTCTTTGAAGAGCCAACTGGGTTACCCCCCAAGAGGCTGTTTGACCACAAAATACCTACAGTAGCTGGAACTCCTCCAGTATGCAGCAGGCCTTATAGGCATCCCTATGCTCACAAGAATGAGATTGAAAGACAAGTCAAAGAAATGCTAGACACTGGGGTCATCAGACCCAGCAATAGTGCTTACTCTTCTCCAGTTATCTTGGTCAAGAAGGCAGATGGCTCCTGGAGGATGTGTATAGACTATAGAGCACTAAATCATCACACCATCAAAGATAAGTTCCCAATTCCATTCATAGATGAACTTTTTGATGAATTACATGGTTCATGTTATTTTTCTAAACTAGATTTAAGATCTGGTTATCATCAAGTTAGAATGTCAGAAGAGGACATTCACAAAACTGCTTTTAGGACCCATGAGGGTCACTATGAATTCCTTGTTATGCCTTTTGGGCTTACTAATGCCCCTCTACTTTCCAAGCTTTGATGAACTCTGTTTTTAAAGAATATCTAAGGAATTTTGTCTTAGTATTCTTTGATGACATTTTGATATACAGTGCCACAAAGAAGGAACATCTTACTCATTTAGAGAAGGTGCTTCAAAAGTTAGAAGATCATGGGCTCAAAATTAAAAGAAGCAAGTGTAGATTCCTGCAACAACAAGTGGGATATTTGGGACATGTAATATCTCAAGAAGGAGTGCAAGTAGATGAAGAGAAAATTGCTGCTGTCAAAGAATGGCCTCCACCCAGCAACATCAAAGAATTAAGAGGATTCTTGGGGCTTACAGGCTATTATAGAAGATTTGTCAAAGGCTATGGAGGAATTGCTGCCCCTTTAACTCAACTATTAAAGAAAGACTCCTTCCAGTGGGGAGAACAAGCTGAGCAGTCTTTTGACAGGCTTAAAGAGGCATTAATCAATCCACCAGTTTTATGCATGCCAGATTTCACACAGGAATTCACTCTTGAGTGTGATTCTTCAGGCACAGGCATAGGTGCAGTACTCATGCAAGGTGGCAGGCCTATTGCTTATCTCAGTCAACAATTGAAAGGTAAAAATCAAATCCTATCAACATATGAGAAAGAAATGCTTGCTATACTGTTAGCCATTAAGAAATGGAGCCAATATCTCTGGGGAAGGGTCTTTGTTATCAAAACTGACCACATGTCTTTGAAGTATCTATTAGAGCAGAAAGTCTATACAGAATCACAGTACAAATGGGTTCTTAAGCTGTATGGTTATCACTTCAGAGTAGAATATAAAAAAGGGAAGGAGAACATAGCTGCAGATAGCTTATCCAGGAGGAATGTTGCTCAGTTAACAGCTGTAACAGTGGTCAATGCTGACTGGATTGACATGTTCAAGCAACAGATGCAAGATTCTCAATATTACCAAACTCACTTGAGTAAATGGGATCAAGGGCCTCTTGATAATAGTAAGTTCTCTGTTAAAAACAGTTGTTATATTACAAGAACAGACTCTTTATAGATCCTGAATCTGAATTTGCTAAGATGATGATCACTGAACACCATGACATGCTACAAGGAGGGCATTCAGGAGTGGTTAAAATACTACACAGGTTGAAGAAATCTTGTTATTGGAAGGGCATGAAGAAAGCTGTACAGACTTACATAAAAAACTGTGAAGTATGTCAAAAGAATAAGGTTGAGAATGTTTCACCTGTTGGACTCCTACAACCTATTCCCATACCTGACAGAGTTTGGGAAGACATCTCTATGGATTTCGTAGAGGGATTACCAAGCAGCCATCAGAAAACTACTATAATGGTAGTGGTGGACAGGCTCACTAAATATATACATCTTTTTTCTCTCAGTCACCCCTACACTGCAGCCATGGTTGCTCAAGTTTTTGTTGATGGAGTGTTCAAATTACATGGAATGCCAAGATCTATAATTTCAGATAGAGACCCAGTGTTCACAAGTCAATTTTGGAAGGAATTCTTCAAACTACAAGGAACTCAGCTCAGGTATAGCACTGCCTATCACCCCCAATCAGATGGACAGACAAAGGTCACTAATAGATGCATTGAAGGCTATCTCAGGTGTTTCTGTGGACATAGGCCCAAGGAGTGGAGTAAATTCCTCACTTGGGCAGAGTATTGGTTTAATACTAATTGGCACTCTGCTACCAGAACAACCCCTTTTGAAGCACTCTATGGCAGACCACCACCTCATATCCTCACATATGTGACAGATGCTGTGCAAGATAGGGAAGTTGCTGAAGCTTTATCATCCAGAGATCATGTTCTACAACTCCTCAAGGATAACTTACACTTAGCTCAAAGTCGAATGAAGAAGTTTGCTGACTTACATAGAACTGACAGATCTTTTGAACCTGGGGACTGGGTTTACTTGAGGTTGCAACCATACAGACAAACGTCTGTAGCTCAAAAAAGACCCCAGAAACTTTCTCCCAAGTACTTTGGTCCCTACCAAGTACTGGCCAAGATAGGAGCAGTAGCCTACAAATTGCAATTGCCTGAAGGATCTCTAATACATCCTACTTTTCATGTGTCTCAACTGAAAAAGAAGCTGGGGGCTACTGTATCTGTTCAGACACAACACCCCCAATATTTTGAAGAACTCATATTAGAACCTGACTTCATCTTGGAGAGAAGGCTAGTACAAAGGAAGAACAAGGCTGTAGTTGACCTCTTAGTTCAATGGAAAGAAGGGACTAAAGAGAGTGCTACATGGGTTCCTTATGAGAGGTTTATCAAAGATTTTCCTCATTTCGACCTTGAGACAAGGTCTGTTTAAGAAGAGGGGAGTTGATGCATTCCCAGGCTCAACCACATGCCTGGATGCATCCAATTGCATCAGTTAGTTACTTAGCTGCAATTGATCAAGCCACGTCACTCAATCAGCCACCTCATTGCAATTTGCCACGTCAGCCCTGACAGTCGGTTACACAGCCTGTCTATCAGAGCTGGAGGAGGCAACTGCCTATAAAAGAAGAGGAGAAGAATGAGAAGTTATGTGAGCTGTATCTTCATTTTTCCTAGTGTAAATTACTTTAGCTATTACCTGCAATTTCCTGTAATTTCTTTTGTAGATCTGTTCTTCCATTCAATAAAGTAGTTTCTTTTCCAATTTGCTTGCTATTGTGTCAAATACAATGAAATCACCACCTGTTCCTAGAAATTTAGGTCGAGGACCTACCACTAAACGACCGGCCAGCGAAAGCGCGGCCACGGGATCAGGACGGCGACTCTTCTAGAGGCTCTTATGCTTCGCCGCCACCGACTTAGGTGGAATCATCCCCGCCATTCAATCCCATCGACATAGCCCCGATCGATCGACGTCATCCATCTCTAACGGCCGCCGATTCCTCCTCCACCTATAAATAGACCCTCATCTTTGTTCTTCTCCATCGCAGCGAAGCTCTGCCAAATTCTCTACTATTACTCCTTCTTCTTCCCCTCATTATCGAAGCTCTGAAGATCGAGCCATTGTTGTGGTCATCGTATGTTCGAGTGACGACTAGGCGGAGTGCGGTGGCGATCGTCCCAGTCCAACCACGAGTAGGTATAATTCGTCCCCTTTCCTTCGTTTGTCTCCTCTCCGATCTGGTGAAATCCTAAGCACCGTGTTCTCCTTTGAGTAGTTGGTGTGCACCTCCGACAGAGACGACGAAGTCTTCTTCAAGCACTGTTCAGTCGAGTTCGATCGAACCAGTCGATCTGGTGAGTTCCTCTCCTCCATCAAATATTCTATTGTTTGAATTTATCGACCTTGCTCTGATATATATGGATCATTGCAACGATCGATTCTTCGAACTGTTGATTGATCAATTATGCCAGTTCAAGGAACTGTTCATCCTCAAGCTCTGTTTGATGTCTTCAATCCTGGCGAATAAGTGTTAAGGACAGGGTCAATCTTCGACTGAATTGTTGATAAGGGCGAAACCAGGAATTCAAGTTGCCCTGGACTAAACTGAAAATATGTTATACTTAGTAAAAAAAAGGACAATATAAGACATCATCAATTGAAACACTCATGTATGTTAATGAAAATTTAATTTCCACAAAACTAACCCAAAAAAAACTCCAATATGTTTATAAAAGATGGTTTAACAAAAAAAAAGATTAATTGAAACACTCATGTATTCTTACACAAGAAAAAACTCCAGTAGCTCATTTCAGGATCCTGTTCTTACAAGAGAAAAAAGCCAAAGAATGAAGCATGGACATGGTCATGGATAAAGCCTAGCTACCTACATAAATTTTACTTCTCAAAATAAACATAATTAGGTATAGTGATGACTCGTTTTATGCAACCACTAGAGTCTGGACATAGACTTGTAACTATATTTTGTTTTGCTTTACTTTAACACTCCAGTAGCGCATTCCAGGATAAAGGTGGCTTTCTCATTCAATATAGATTTTGCCATTTGGTTCAGGCTACAAACAAACAGCATAAAATTTCAAACACTCCAGTATGTCACGTACAAAAGTTCGCGCCCCACCGAGACGGATTTGCATGACTTTGCACGGGCCAAGGTTATACGGGAAGCTTCCAGAACATTCTAGAAGATGGCGAAAGGCTCTAGAAGATTGTGGATCTCTCCGGAAGGCCCAAGATCGTTCTAGGAGGCCCAAGAAGCTTCTGGAAGGCCCTTAAAGTTTCCTTTTATGTTGCTAGGGAATAAACCTGGAATATGCCATTCCAGTTATGGTAGAAAGTAATAACCCTTGGAATATTCCTTCCAGGACTTTCCTTGTATTGCTCTATGAGCACTAATAAAAGGGGGGAGGCTTTCATTTGTTCCTCACCACCCAAAGTTGTAGCCTTTTCTAGTATAGTGAAGTTTTAATTTTCCACTCTCTCTCTCTCTTTTGCTCCACATTGTTCTCAATATCGCCTTAGCGATCTAGCTAAGCGGGTTCGGAAAGGCTTGCACGACTCTTCGAGGAGGAAGATAGTGCGCCGCACGGGACGAGGTGCTAGCAAAACACTAAGTCCGTGACAAGTGGTATCAGAGCGAAGGTCGGTTGGTTCTATGTCGACATCCGAGAACGTCCAGGAGGGACCCGCGTCGCCTAAGGAGGGGCACGCCAAGACGCATAAGAGGGGCAAGAGCAAGGAGTCTACGGTGGAGCGTAGCCTTGTTGGTCTTGTCGAACGTGTCGAGGTCTTGGAGACGGGTTCGAGGGACATGGAGATGCGCATGGGCTCCGTGGAGCAAAGCAACACGAGACTAGAAGAGCACTTCGATGGGATGGAGAACGACGTCGCTTCGTCCATGGCAATCTTTCGAGAATAATTCCAAGAGGTCCGATCCGTACTTAAGGAGGAGCTCAAGGGGCATCGCACGGAGATTAAGGACTTGCGTAAGAAGGTCCAAGGCTACGAGGAGCTGAAGACCGTGGTCGAGAGTTGCGGAGAACTCAAGACCAAAGTTGCCATCTTAGAGAAGGCCGTTGCGAACGGTGGACCTTCGAGTAGGGAGGCACCAAGGCGAAGGAAGATCCCTGAGCTAAAATCCTTCAGCGGGGTGCGTGATGCTAAAGAAGTTGAGAACTTCTTGTGGAACGTGGAGCGATACTTCAAGGCGTTGCACATCAACGATAACGCCAAGAAGGTGGATATTGCTCCACTCTACTTCACAGACGATGTGATGTTGTGGTGGCGTCGAAGGTGCACGGAAGCCGAGAAGGGTTTGTGTTCGATAGTGACTTGGGAGGATCTCAAGAAGGAGATCAAGTCCCAGTTCTATCCAGAGAATGTGGAGTTTGCAGCGAGGCGGAGCTTGCGGCAACTCAAGCATGTCGGGACGATCAAGGAGTACGTCGCAGAGTTTACACGCTTGATGCTCGCGATATCTAGCACGGGCGAGGAGGATCGTTTGTTCTACTTCCTCGATGGACTCAAACCTTGGGTGGCTCGAGAATTACAATGATAGAGGGTGCAAGACTTGAACATCGCTGTGGCAGCAGCTGAACGGCTCGTCGAGTACATGTGGGAGGACAACGATGCCGAGGCCAAGCCAAAGTCCACCAAGGAGAATGGTGGGGGAGAGCAGGAGAGCTCTCCTAAGGAGGGTCCGTCCGAGCGAAAGAAGCACGAGAAGGTCCAACCCGAGCGAGCTGTTTCGTGCTACATATGCGGAGAGAAGCACTTTGCTCAGGATTGTTCGAGTAGGAACATGCATATAAATGTCGTCCAAAGCGAGGAGATGGAGGACGAAGAGTGCGAAGTGGAAGCGCACATGGGAGCGTTGCGCTTACTCAACGCCGTGAAGACCAAATCTGCTGTGTCGAAGGCTCCGAACAGGGAGCTCATGTACGTTGATGCGAGGATCAATGGCATGAGCACATAGGCGTTGGTAGACACGGGCGCCACTCATAACTTCGTCACGAGCGCGGAGGTCCGTCGCTTGGGTCTAGCCTTGGCGGAAGATTCAGGCATGATGAAGGCCGTCAATACGGAGGCATGCCCCGTGCAAGGGGTAGCCAAGGGGGTCCGTATAACGGTGGGAAATTGGTCGGCTGTTGCCAATTTCACCGTTACGGTGCTGGATGACTTCAAGATGATATTGGGCATGGATTTCCTTATCGCGGCTAAGGCGATTCCGATGCCACATCTGGGAGTTGTCGGCTTCATGGAAGAAGGCTCATCGTGCATGGTGAAAGGTGCACGAGGTAAGTCTTCAAAGCGGAAAGCTATCTCCGCTATTCAGCTCAAGAGAGGTGGCAAAAGGGAGACGGCATACCTAGCGATGCTCGAGAAGAAGGAAGGCTTCGAGGAGAAAGGACTTTCGTGCGAGGCCAAGGGTGTTGTAAAGGGACGTCCCGAGGAACCACTTCCGCGGAGGGAGGTGGACCGTGCTACCAAGCTGGGCTCGAGGGCAGAGAAGCATGTCGCAAGCTGCACGGGGCAGAAGCGATGAGGCGGAGTAACTCGCGCAAGGAGTTGCTCAAGGCTCGTGAGAGACATTCGGGACAACAGACTTGCAAGGGGGTTCGCATGCGCGGAGGTGTGCGAAACCATGTGCAGCCATGAGACGAGGGGAACCAACGACTCGACAATTCGCACGAGATTCGTCATGTCCCGAGGAGGGCACGGACCGAGGTCAGAGTTGGTACGACAAACCAGTTTGCTTCCGATCTTGAGGAGAAGATGGACAAAGGGAAGCACCGCACAAGATTTGCTGCACCCGTCGACGAGGGCGTCGGCGAAACAGGTGGGGGAGAATGTCACGTACAAAAGTTTGCGCCCCACCGAGACGGATTTGCATGACTTTGCACGGGCCAAGGTTATGCGGGAAGCTTCCAGAACATTCTAGAAGATGGCGGAAGGCTCTAGAAGATTGTGGATCTCTCCGGAAGGCCCAAGATCGTTCTAGGAGGCCCAAGAAGCTTCTGGAATGCCCTTAAAGTTTCCTTTTATGTTTCTAGGGAATAAACCTGGAATATGCCATTCCAGTTATGGTAGAAAGTAATAATCCTTGGAATATTCCTTCCAGGACTTTCCTTGTATTGCTCTATGAGCACTTATAAAAGGGGGAGGCTTTCATTTGTTCCTCACCACCCAAAGTTGTAGCCTTTTCTAGTATAGTGAAGTTTTAATCTTCCACTCTCTCTCTCTCTGTCTTTTGCTCCACATTGTTCTCAATATCGCCTTAGCGATCTAGCTAAGCGGGTTCGGGAAGGCTTGCACGACTCTTTGAGGCGGAAGATAGTGCGCCGCACGGGACGAGGTGCTAGCAAAACACTAAGTCCGTGACAAGTAGCTCACTTTAACACTGGTACACAGGCCGATTGATGTATTACAAACAGAGAGCATAAAATTTCAATGTTCTACATATTTGATCAATCATAATCATAAACATAAAAAAGTCGATAAACATAAACATATGACAAGGTAAATCAAGCTTCCTATTAATTTTAGAAATTATGACAAAGGTCTTTAACTTCATGAACTGTCGATATTAAGCCTGATCGAAACTTTAAGTTTGATCATGTTATCAGTCAATGTTCTGCAGATTTGTTTTTTACCCAAAGAGTAACAGCAGCCTGTAGAGACATTAGAACAAACAATCGGCGATCCATAGCCCATGCTTGCGCCCGTGAACAGAATTTGAAACCGAAGGTGAATATGAGGGGAGGAGAGAAGCTGCCATGGTTAGTTATAGAGAGAGGTTGAGTGAGAGATGAGTTCTCTAAATTTTTTCAAAAAAAATTGCAGCAGCTAAGCATAACTATGTGCGGGCTGTGGTGTCGGGACTTGGGGTGGGCTGAACAGTTGGATATGTGTTTTATTTCACAGATTTTTTTTTGAAAAATTTAGGGTGGGCTGGAGCCCACCCTAGCCCACATCATAGTTCCGCCCATGATTGTTAAGTCAAATTTCTCTATTTAAATCTCTGGATTACTATACGAACCCAATGTTTGTATGTCTTTGTTCTTTGGATTCTCAAATTCCTGATCGAGGAATACAAAAGAGTCCTATAAATCTACTTCTATTTTTGCCTATCAAGTGATCGAGGTTATGTCTTAGCCAGTATTTCTATGAATTTTGGACACAAGGACAGCCGTGTCGGACTCTGTAGACACGAATTAATGCATCCTTGTTCAGGTATATACCCCTTATTCTTATATTGCATACTTTGTTCAAGTCTTGGTGACACTAAGCCATCTACTAGGGACAAGACACGAGGAATTAGTTCAGACTTGTGTTGGATCGACACAGTTGATGTTGTCAGAGAGCAAGTGCTCATGACACTGGAAGATATGTAGATACTGTCCTTGTGTCTTGCTGCCATCGAGTGGCCGAGGATACAGAGTGACACTGGCTCTGTATTATAAACACAGCTTGAATTGAGAATAGCTGTTGTAGTAGCAATGGAGTTTAGGATTTCAAATATAGCCGTTGGATTTGAAATGTGTTAGAGTTTTGGGTGGCTAAGTCAAATCGAGGCTGGGTCTATAGTTCATATGAGCCAGTCCAGTAGTAGGCTTAAGTGCAATGTTCTTGGGCCGAATTAAGTTAGTGTTGGACCGTTGTTTAAGTGTTACTTGAAGGAATTGGTCCTGGGTCGAGAAGTGGGTTAGGTTGGTAAGTTGATATTTATGTTGAGACTAATGCGTAGTAATATTATAAAAATTTTAGTGAGTTTGGAAGTGTTAGAAATTAAGTAATAGTTAGGGGACACATTAATTAGGTTCCAGGTTAGTGGCATGCTTCTAATTGTAATTTCCTAATTTATAGGTGATTATAAGACATAGTCCTTATCAGAAGGGAAGGGAAGTACTCTGTATTATGTTTCTTAGTATTAAATAAACGTAATTTATCTTATTTCTAAAATTAGCATGAATCATATTGCGACACAACTTTTGACACGAATCATGATTTTTGAATTTGCATCGCATGAATTTATTTCAAAGACATGTTTGAATCATATTTAATATGAATTTTAGAATCATGGATCTAAGCAATCAAGTTCCGAATCTTGCTTGATTTTTTCGAATCATGGGGAAAGGGAAAATACCGAGTAGATGTGTGGTCAAACCAGTCTAGTCTGAAGCATAGCTTGACATACACTGCACGTATGTCCAAGCCTGATCAGTCCGAATCTAAACCTTAGTCGGCCACATGTCGAAATAGTATTTCAATTCACCTAGTTTACTAGTTGTGCATCCTTGATTCATTGGCAGACTCTGTGACTAGTTATATTATTATATTTTATTATGATTCTCACAGTTTCTCGTATTGCAGATTGCATTTCATTACAGTATTCATTCATTGTCTGGTTCAAATTTCTATTTACTTTCCATGCTTTATTTATTATTGTGTTACAGTATGCGGTGCTCCTTTCCTGACTAGATCGTTGTCTACCAGGTGTTAGCAGGTTAGCACTGAGGATTGCTTTGGAAGACTTAGAATTAGTGTAGAATCATTTGTGTACTATTAATTGTATATTATTTCGAGGATTGGCCAAATTTGTCTCCGGGATGAGATTGAAATGTATATGTACCAAAAAGAGATATCATGGACTGTGATCGTGTGTGTGTTTGATTGTTTTTCGTTTACTAGTCATGTGATTGAGCATAGATAGATATCGTTATCACTTGAGGATTCTCTATGACTAGACACCTGACTACCGTTGTCAACGACATCGTAGGTTGGACTTCTAACTCTTACCGAAGTTTAAAAAAAAAATTCATTTAATTATTTTAATTATTGTATTTAAAGGGTATTTTTGGTTAAAATTTTTTTATCAAAAAATGTGTTTTTAATTAAATATTTTGAGAAGTGCTAATTTACTTTGTCAAATGATACTATAGGAATTATGAAAGATATTGGTTATTATTTTGGATTTTATTGAAATGAGTTTCCAAAATGGATTTGAAAATCAAGAGTATTTTTGGAAACAATAAAAATATTTTTGTCGAAGTAATTTATTTATTAAGTTTTGGACTTATAAAATATATATTTTAAATTGTTTGATAATATGAATTATATTTTTGATAATCAATTATTTGATTTATTTAAATCGTACGATTTGAATTGTTTTCATAATGTAAACTGTTATTTTAAAGTATTATGTTGTCGCTTCTTTATTTTTAATTTATATGATTTGATGTTAATTTAAATTTGTATTCCTATCTACGAACAGATTTCGATTTGGTTAAAATATTTTATATTTTATATTGATTTAAATTAATAATATCTACTTGGATTATGATTAAACTTATTTTAAATATTTACTCGATTTTAAAATAAAGAAACGATTTTTAGTATATTAATAGATTAAGTATTTTTGAAACTAGTATGATAATTTGCATTTAAACAGATATTCAAGTTATTCTAACTATTATATCCTACTTCTCTAACTATATAGGAAGCCTTTGTAGAAACCCTAGAGGGGGTGAATAGGGCCAAACTAACTAATCAAGCACTTAGCACAAGCTAATGGACAATTTAAAAATATAAGTGCAAGAGAAGAAGCAATAACAATACCGACACACGATATATCCTGATATCCTCCCAAGAGGCACTCCAGTCCCGGAACTCTCTCCGGCTTTAATCCACGTTTGAGTAAATAGTTACACACGAGTTTGGATCCGAAGAACTCGCCAACTTCTTACACGAGAGCTTTAATCCGAAGGCCTCTCCGACTTCAACCGAGAGTATGGATACGAAGACTCTCCAACTTCATCCGAGAGTTTGGATACGAAGACTCTCCAACTTCAACCTTTCACAATAGGTTTTGATCTCCTTATACAATAAGATGAAGATCTTACTTTTCAACTCAATAACTCCAACATAATTTGTTGATGGAAAATGAAAGCATTGTAGAGTTGATTGTGGATAGGCTTTGGTGGTTTTGAAAATTTTAGGCTTAAAGCATCAACCTTGAATGAAGGGGTTCAATGCTATTTATAACCAAAGTATTGAAAAGAGCTCAAGACAACTTTTCAGTCTGCGAACCGGGATACCGCCGGTATGAACCGGCATATCGACGGTATACCAGTCTGGAATGCAACGGCTAGAAATATAGTCGTTGGGATCATTAATTGCTCAGATTTTCGACCGTTGGAATTTCAACGTTACTAAACCGGTATACCGTCGGCATGAACCGGTATGCCGTCGGTATGTCGATTTTGTTGACAGAAACTTTCTGTGAACAAAATCGGTATACCGTCGGTATGGACCGGTATACCGTCGGTATGCCGATTTTTATCCGAAAATGATCCTGGGCAAATTTCTACCCTAGCTTTCGATTTTACCATCCATTTCTTGTGTTTACAATTATTCCTAAGACTCATTACATACTCCAGATATACCTTTCGGGGCCTTCGTCCCCGAACCCCCAACGAGGGGCGCTGTCCCTCGACCCCCATCTGTTGACCGGGCAGCGGAACTCCCGAGTACGTGGCTCCGGAGATGTCGTCGGGTGGTTCAGAGAAATCTTGTAGGATCCGTCGTCTTTGGCCCACCATGATTTCTTCATTGCATATGTCCACATTGATCTTGCTTATTGTTTTTCTGCATGTACATGTTAGACGAACAAAGCAATATACATAGTAGCAAGTATGATAAGTTTAATGCACATTAGGACAATGCTGAGTTTAAGTATAAGTGCTAAGGTGATAGCATAAATGTTATTGATATCATAATGATAAAACTTAATTGAATGACCACAATCAAAAACATAGTTTTGATTTTGGCAACCTGATTAAATTTAAGATAGATAAGCTCATATCACTAAAATGTAAACCAATAGGCATATATAACCAATGGTATAAGTAGAAATTCTATAGCGATAGTATGAAGATTAGTGATAATGAAATGCTAAACTTAACATATTAACCATATTCAAAAACATGATACAATCATTGGGCTAACAATCTTCCCCTTTTTTATTATGGCAAATCGGTTAAGTTTAGTATGGACATAATAGATGCATATATCACTAATAAACGAAAGACATAAGCAATATCACTGAAAGCATACTACTTAGATTACTTATAAAAACAAACTTAAACTTACTTCTCCCTCTTTGATATGATCAAAAATAGGCTCCCCCATACTAAGAGATCAAAGGAAATTAATCTTAAGTACATAAATCAGAGCATGAGGAACGCATGGACAATCATGATCAAGAATACTAAATGAAGAACAATGGGAGAAGTGTGTAAAGACAAGTATAGAAACTACATATCAAATGTAGAGTACCAAATAGAAAATAGCTTGTCAAAACACAATACAGTTGGTAGAACTAAAAGTATTTGAAAATAATCAATAGATAGTTTACCAACATGAAATCCATGATAGAAATCCAAAACATAAAATGATATGAAATATTAATCTAGTTTTGGAAGAGAATTATGACATAAAGGATTTTAGTCAAAAGCCATGAGGATTAGATAATTGCAAAGTAATTGATACAAAAAGAATACTAAGTGAGATAGTTGGAAGATACAAACTTAATACCAATTGAAATATAAACTTGAAACATTGATCAAAAAATTATTTGAAAGTCAAAATTGTCCACAAGTAAATAGTAGAACAAAAGAAATGAATGATCAATGTACAATAGAGCAATTGATATAGAATAATCTCATTATTTGCAAAATCTATTTTCTTACCCAAGTTAATGTATTTGAACTCAATTACCTTATCATGCTATGTGAATATCCTTTAGATAAACATGAAGGTAAAGGAGGAAAAAACTTGAGAAAGAGACATTCAGTCAACTTGAATGCTCAAAGTATTACCAATATAGATAAACAAGAATTTTAGGTAAGTCCTCAATAAGAAAAGCCAAATCAATTAAGCATATAAGGAAAGCCAAAATGAAAGAACAATAGTCATCAAGATAAGATATGAAAGTTAATATTAACAAGATGACTTATTTAACCCATATAAAAGAGAGATACTATGATGAAGACAATTGCATACACTCTCATAAATCCTTCACAAATAAAAATATCATGACCTCAATCAATAGGATATGAAATAGAAGAAAATATGGGTCCATGATGAACTAGGTATACAACATATTAGAGGGTATACATGAATTGGACCAATTAATTTGCTCCCCCTCAAAATATGCGTATCTAGTTCCAAAGCACTTATAGCATAAAATAGATAACTACAAGATCTAGGGGTAAATCAACTATGGATTTCTTTCCCTTGCTCAATGCATATAAGGCTATAACATCGTCATAAGACGAATAATATAATCGTTAGTCAAGAAGAGATATCCAATTAATAGCCACTAAAGACGAACGAACAAAAAAATATTCTAATTTAGCACGTATAATCAAAAGATGGCATACATTAATCTATAAAGGAGGATTTCATATTTAAATATGATAGATCAATGTATGTTATCCTTTGAGAAAAAGTCATCATAAAAAAAAGAATAAAGCCAATTAAGAACAATCATGATGATAGACAGAATATAGCTTAAAAATAAAATAAAAATAAAACTCAATTATTATGTCCATTATTATCTAATTAAGAAAGAATCAACCAATTTATTACCATGCAAGGACTAGGTATGTTTCACCATATATGTACCCATCAACGGGTAAAATTCAAACATTGCTAATGGTAAATAATAATCCATAAAGTTTAAATAGCAAAGGCCCATATGTGGCAATCCATGAGTAGTCAAAGTAGAGTAATAAATTAGTTTGATAATTACATAGTAATTAATATAGGATTACTCAAACATTAAGATCTTTTATCAATAAAAATAAACAAATTAAACATGATCCAACAAATCTCATAAAGAAAATCCCAAATCCATATTTATGAAAAAAAAATCTCATAAATCAATAAAAAATATGGAAAAGAGTCATTCTCATTTAAATGATTGCAAATATAATCAAGAAGAGATATAAGTGATAATATGATAAAATCATGACTCAAAAGTGAGAGAAATTTAAGAGATACATGCTAATGACTAATAAGGAAGGAGACTTAAAGAAAGGAATCACAAACCTCCAAGAGAAACAAGATCTAATCAAGAATTTGTAAAAGTAGTTTTAGAGAACAAGCATATGTATCTAAAATAGGATACAAATTATATTTTGAAGAATCACAGATCTTGTTTATGTAAACCAGCAATTCATATATAGATAGAAAAGAAAAACAATAGCTAGATGAGTGAAAGTGAACATAGATTATGTAGCTCAACAATATATCATAAATAAGCTAGCTACATAACTAATTTAAGATTAATGAGTTAAGTCATTAACAAGATAAAAGTGCTCATTAAATCTTAAGTTACAAACACTAACGATACTTGCTTAAGCATAGAGTTCACAATTAAGGACATACATTTTGAATGATCAAAATGATTTATAGACTCTTTACTAAGCAAGGATAAGAGCAAGAAGATAGTCAAACAAAAATTAACTAGACTCTAATCAAAATATGGCCAAAGAGATATTCAAGAAAACACAATAAAATAAATCTCTTTGCCAAGTAGTGAGATTAATCCAAGATAATGAATTAATAGATCGATCTAGAGAATGCAAAATATTATAACCTTTATGAAATAAGTGTATTCTCTAGAAATGGAAAATCTCAACACAAAAGCTCAAACCATAGTAGCTAAAGTCATAAGAAATATGATGTATCAATTACATGTGTTCTCATGAGCTACAAAAACTATTGGAAAACAATAATTCAAAAAGAAGTATAAACCCAAGGAATGAGCAAAGAAACATCATTAAGATCAAGAAAGCTAAATGCTAAAGATATCAAGAAGTACATTTTCAAAGAGCTTTCATAGTGCACCATAGTAAACTATAAAGATGCAGACTAGAAAATATGTACTAATTAAGGAGATAAATTTAACATGCAAGGTAAAACACAAAACTATGTGATCCTTAATAGAATATCCATAAATAGTCATGTGCAAGATATAAACAAATATTCTCTCTCACCATCCCAACTTAAAGATATAAAACAAATAAATATCAAAAGCTAGGAATCTTTATATATATATATATATATATATATATATATAAATAAATATATATATATATATATATAATATATCACGAATAGGCATACATGAAAAGATCAAAAATCAATTAAGAACATGTATCCATAATGCCAACCAAAAAGTCAAGAAGATATCATCAAAAGAAGACTTTAAGGAAGAAGCTAATTGATTCAAGTAGAACAAATTTGGTCAAAGGAATCAATAGCTAAGGTATGAGATCAGCACAAGTTTGAAGGTGACAAGTATATTTAAATACTCTTCAAGTCAATACAAAACTTTAGCTTAACTCATATGCCCACATAAAAATATTTATACTAAAAAATATCAACATAAGAAATACATGATCTATATGTAAATGGAAATTTTAACGAATACAGTCATGTATCCTTAATGAATGATTGAAAAACTATCACAAATTCAAAACACATATAAATAAGCTTTATTAGGCAAAGACATAATTGATTCATAAGAGGTTTAATCAAAAT
Organism: Iris pallida; assembly: GCA_029216955.1. Lineage (NCBI taxonomy): Eukaryota > Viridiplantae > Streptophyta > Magnoliopsida > Asparagales > Iridaceae > Iris > Iris pallida. The sequence continues at coordinate 8,294,685 of JANAVB010023800.1, forward strand.
AAAACATGAGAATCAATAATGAATATATTATGTGAGCACAAGGTTAACGTGAAAGTATAAGTATATACTTGTCAAGTGATAAGAAGCTTGTGCTAAACACATATATTCATAAATACCGATTAAGATAAATATGACATATTAAATACAAACCGGCAAGAAGTAACTATTTCAAAAACTTTAAAGACGGAGAGTTAAAATCATATTAACTCAAATCAAAACCAAGCTCCTATGGACTAGAGTGATATGCATGCTTTATAAATAAAGATTAAGAATAACGAGCATGCATATATAAATGTGTCACACTAATAGAAAATGAGTGGTAAACTATATAGTGTGAACTAATCATTTAAGCTGAGCAACTAGTCATGCTAGATAAAAGAATTAATAAGAAAATTAACCAAGCATGCTAGTATTAAATCTCATATTGATTTATATAGAAGACAACTAAAGGATATCAATGCGAGCTAGTAGCAAGACATCAAGAGAAACATGCTAGATTCTACAAATATAAATAATTTAAAGATAAACGTTTAGCATGTTACCAAAGTGGCTCTAGTGACCATGCTTGTGTTAGTGCAATTGCTTGGAAGATGACAATTGAGCTTTGCAACCACCAACACGCTCCTCGGTGCTATGTTCCGATACAAAAAGCTTCACCTACAACATTAGATGAAGACTTTGGTATCCAAATAAACTTGGATCCACATTTATTAGCTTTAGGGACCCATATAGCACTTACTCTAGCATTGGTAGTAAAGGTCCTACGAATAGGGCATGTAAAGCTCATGTGTCCAATACAAGAGCAATAAAAGCACCTAAAGCTAGTGTGTGCACATGTATCAGAATGAGCATGGTTATGAACATATGACATACTAGAATGATGAATATCTCTAGAGTGAGCATGAGAAGAATTGGTTTTAAGAATATCATGTTCTAATAGCAAATCATCATGCAAACAAGTAAGAGAATCAAATTTAGCATTTAAAACATAATTCTTTTTTTTTTCAAATAAAGCAATTCTAAAAATAAAATCATTATTTTGTTTCTTTAGAGAATCAATAGAAGAAACGTGCAAAGAAGTTAACACATGCGTTTGACTATTAAGATCTTCTATAGATGAGGAAAGAGATTTGATTTTCAAGATTAAAGCCTCATTCAAACTATTTAAAGAAACACATGATGAGTTTTGAGAATCAAATCTAGATAATAAATCATTGTTTTTATTTCTTAAAAACTTATTTTCTTCTTCTAAATGAATAACCTTTTCAGAAAGTTCTTTATTTGTAGAATGAAGCTTGTCAAGAATCTCTAAGGATTGTTTAGCCATGGCTTTCCACTTAGAGCATTTTTTGTATTTAGAAGAAACATGATTGTCTATGCTACTAGAAGTAAAACCCTCTTTATCGGAGGAGGAGTAGGAGGAAAACGATGCCAAAGAAAAATAACAAGGATCTACTCTATGGATGTTAAGCCTAACAATAGAGTCCTTGCTATGATACCAATTGTAGAAACCCTAGAGGGGGTGAATAGGGTCAAGCTAACTAATCAAGCACTTAGCGAAAGCTAATGGACAATTTAAAAATATAAGTGCAAGAGCAGAAGCAATAACAATACCGACACACGATATATCCTGGTATCCTCCCAAGAGGCACTCCAGTCCCGGAACTCTCTCCGGCTTTAATGCACTATTTGAATAAATAGTTACACACGAGTTTGGATCCGAAGAACTCGCCAACTTTTTACACGAGAGCTTTAATCCGAAGGCCTCTCCAACTTCAACCTAGAGTTTGGATACGAAGACCCTCCAACTTCAACCGAGAGTTTGGATACGAAGACTCTCCAATTTCAACCGAGAGTTTGGATACGAAGACTCTCCAACTTCAACCTTTCACAATAGGTTTTGATCTCCTTATACAATAAGATGAAGATCTTACTTTTCAACTCAATAACTCTAACACAATTTGTGGATGGCAAATGAAAGCTTTGTAGAGTTGTTTGTGGATAGGCTTTGGTAGTTTAGAAAATTTTAGGCTCAAAGCATCAACCTTGAATGAAGGGGTTCAAAACTATTTATAACCATAGTATTGAAAAGAGCTCAAGGCAACTTTTCAGTCTGCGAGCCGGCATACCGCCGGTATACCGGTCTGGAATACAACGGCTAGAAATATAGCTGTTGGAATCATTAACTGCTCAGAATTTCAACCGTTAGAATTTCAACGTTACTATACCGGTATACCGTCGGTATGAACCGGTATGCCGTTGGTATGCCAATTTTGTAGATAGAAACTTTATGTGAACAAAATCGGTATACCGTCGGTATGGACCGGTATACCGTAGGTATGCCGGTTTTCATCCGAAAATGATCCTGGGCTAATTTCTACCCTAGCTTTCGATTTTACCATCCATTTCTTGTGTTTACAATTATTCCTAAGACTCAATACATACTCCAGATATACTGTAGCAGGTGTAGGCTTCTTCAGAGTCGTGAAATGATGATGGCATGGCTTGGCTTCTTTCTTTGATAGGTGCTGGCTTTTTCCTTGGCGGCAGCTGTCCAAAGATATCCAGTTTGTAAAAACTGAATACCTTTCGGGGCCTTCGTCCCCAAACCCCCGATGAGGGGCGCTGCCCCTCGACCCCCGTCCGCTGACCGGGCAGCGGAACTCCCGAGTGCATGGCTCCGGAGATGTCGTCGGGTGGTTCAGAGAAATCTTGTGGGTGTTAGGGTTATATACTAAAAGCATCACTTTTGTAGTAACCTTATTTCCTTAAATTTTGAATGAGAATCATATGGGCAAATGTTTGCATATTGTATTTGTTGCAAGTGTTAATACAAATGTCTGATATTCTATATTGTAGATAATATAGTGTGTGGTGTCACACAAAAGATCATATTATCAGTTTTCTATGGAGTATATAAATAGTTCACAACCTAGATGGACTTGGACAATCTATTGGAAAGGTTGTAGTATAATATGGTATTAGTCTATCTTGACTATAGGTTTACACTAGTACACTTTGTGTGTATTGAACAGGACCACTTGAGGTTGTTCTTTTTGTACTGACTACATAAGCGAACAAACACCTCTGTTATTATGGATGCTTGTACTCTTAATCCGAATATAATAACGGACATGTATATGCAATATGCATTACTTTGACTCATAAAAGAGTGAGATTCATTATGGATCAACAACCTCTATGAATTGGGTAATAACATTGTATGTATGATGGACTGTTGATTATAAATGGAATCCATGTCCTGATACATCGGGTTGATGACGTCCTCTTAAGGAGCTCATAAAGATTGTCATATAAACCCAGCAGGTGGATTATATCCGACATGACAAATAAAGTTGAGCGGTACTACTTAAGGATAAAAGATGTCGAATCAATATAGTTGTCAGTAACTTAATTTGATCGACGGACATACGATATCTTAACATGGGGAGCCAAACGAGCATATAATAAAAGGAGCCCACAAAACATAATTTGGGATTAGGAAGGTAGTGCAACAATAGCTCATTAGTGGACCGAGCTATTGTTAATGGGCCTGGATTGTGTGTTCAGGCTGAACACGGGATATCCAGATCCGTTAGGAGGCCGAACCCTAATTTCTCCTCATGGTCCCTACCGTAGCCTATATATATCCTCTATTCTCTGGCCGCCAGATTACCGATTAGAAATCTGAAATTTTCTCTAAATTCGTGATTCACTTAAGGAGAGAAAGAGAGTGCTGCCAAGGAGAAGAAAAGGTTGGAAGATCGTCGCCCACACGACGTCCAACTCGAGGAAGGAATATGTGCAGAAGATCTTAGGGTCGTCCGCTCGAGATTGCCAGGAATTACTTGTCTCTTTTCCGCCGCAGGTATAATTCGTGAATCCTAGTTTCCGCCTATGAAGGGTTAGAACACGTATTTGATTTGTTTAACTTTCTATCGATCAATACGCACACTAAAGGAAGGGTCCTGGGAATCCCCAGTTCCATCAATTGGTATCAGAGCCACTTTGGATCTACGTATTGATTGATACGTCCATGTTGTCCAATAAAACTTGTGCTATGTAATAGTCGGTAGATGTAGATCTGTTCTAACTCGGTTTTGCAGGCATCTTAGATCCAACTATTATGGTCCAATGCATGTTTTTTGATTGTGTTGTTTAAACCACGGACATATCGTGGATGTTGTTGTTGCTGTGGATGTAATTAAAATCACGAGGGTTGATCGTGCTTATTAATTTAATTTTTCAATCTAGATTATGTGTGAACTCCTTCGGGAGGCATAAGATGGATGTAATTTTAATTATTTTTGATCAATCGTGATGGCGGTGGTGGCTGTTTCTGACGCCGGACAAGATGCTGGTTTTGAGCAATCCAGAGACAGACAGATGATTTTCGATGAAGGAATCGACAGCCAAAACCTTTAAAAAAAATCGGGGCGCTGCTCCGAACCCCGCGACCTGACCGGACAAGTCGAACCCCGTATAGATCTGTGCAGCGCCAGATTTTGGATTCGGATAGTTGATGATGGAGCAGCAAAGATGACCATAATAGTTGGATATTTTCTCTAATTTTTGTTATTTTGTTTTTTCTAATTATGCATGTTTATTGTTGTGTGGTTGTATTTTTGAAAAACCAAGCCTACATTAATAATAGACAACATAGACATAATATCAACTAGTAGAAAAACCCTCATTGTTAAATAACTAAGTGGGAGAGGATTTTATTTAGTATAAATCCTATGGTCTCCATTACTGGTTTGTAGGTGATGTAATTATACTTGCGTGTTGGCTTTAGTACTTTCCTCCATATTGGATGAGTATAATTATGGATCACCAGTACAAACTTCCTTAGAGATAATTGTAGAAAGTTACCTAGTATGTGTTCACTTCTCCATCTGAAGGAACTCATTACAAGGTAATGGACTTAGTATTAAGTAATGGTATACACTTAGATACAAATAATGGTATCCTCCCCATCGGAGTCACTGCTATTATTTGTATGACCAGAGCAAGACCAGCATATTAATTTTATTTGTCATAAAGTTATATTAACATGATAGTAAAATTAATAAAAAGAATCTACTTGAACAAAGTTGAATTTGTATACGTCCACACTATCGTGGCATGCTAAATTCATGGTGTTCAAGGTGTTGGTGAATTTCTTATTATTGTTTTGAGGGAATCAATATTTAGTTATTCAAAAAGTTTTTTTTGCCCTACATAATTTTATTTATGTGATTCGCAGGATTTTAAAAATGGGTTCTTTCAGTCCCCTAATGGTGATTCTTAAAGAAAACAAACTTGCTGGACCTAATTATATTGACTGAAAACGTAATTTGGACATTGTTCTGACTGCTGAGGAGTACAAATATGTACTTGTTGAGGAATGCCCACCTAAGCCTGATGCTAACTCTTATGAAGAGGTCAAAGAGGCTTATAAGAAGTGGAAAAAGGCAGATAAGATGGCACGGTGTTACATTCTGGCATCTATGTCAAATGTACTAGAACATCAGCATCAGGCCATGGCCACAGCTTATGACATGATGTATAACCTCAAGGAACTCTTCGGACATCAGAGTAGAGCAGCTAGGCAGTTTGCTATGAAATGTTTAATGAATACAAAAATGGCTGAGGGCACACCAGTAAGGGATCATGTTCTCAAGATGATGGGTCATCTGAATGAGATGGAGATCCTTGGAGCTAAAATCGATGGGGAAACCCAGGTCGATATCATTCTCGGGACTCTGCCTAAATGTTTTGACAATTTCTGCCTTAATTACAACATGAACAAAAGGTTGTATAGTTTGGCAGAACTTGCAAAAGAGCTACAGGATGCTGAATCTCTCTTTAGGCAGAGTGGTCATGTTTTTGTTTCTGAAAAGGCTTCTACTTCTAAGCCAAAAGGCGGTAAGAAGAAGAATAACATTCAGAAACAGGCAAACTTAGCAAAGAAGGGCATGGGACCTCAAGGCGCGATGAAAAAACCCAAAGACAAATGTTTCAAGTGCAAAGGGTCAGGACATTGGAAGACTGATTATCCACTTCTCAAACAAGGGAACAAAAAAGGTATATCTCATTTACTAGTAGTTGAAACATGTTTAGCGGTGTTATCTACCGGCACCTGGTGTGTAGATACATGAGCCACTAATCATGTCTGCAATACATTGCAGGGGTTCCAGGAAACCAGACGGCTCAGTGATGGAGAGATATGCTTATTTATGGGTGATGCTACAAAAGTATCGGTCGTTGCACTAGGAGATGTTACTTTATCTTTTGGTAGAAATAAGTCTTTAACATTGAGAGATTGTCTTTATGCACCTTCACTTAGAAGGAATTTAGTTTCTGTTTCTATGTTAGTTAAGGATGGATATTCAGTTTATTTTAATGACAATATTGTTATTAGAAAGAATAAACATTTTATCTGTTCTGGTGCAATGGTAGATAATTTGTATGTCATTAATCCTATTTCGCCCACAATGCAACTTATGGAAATGAATAATATGTCATCTAACTTAAATAAGAGAAAAGAACCTTCTTGTATGAACCAAACATATCTTTGGCACTTACGATTGGGGCATATTAACCTAAGAAGGATTCAAAGACTGGTTGAAGATGGACCTTTGAGTTCATTGGAAGTGAAGGCACTACCAGTCTGTGAATCCTGCTTGGAAGGTAAAATGACCAAAAGGCCTTTTACGGCAAAGGGGTATACGGCCAAAGATGTGTTGGAATTGGTTCATTCTGATTTGTGTGGACCCATGACTATCCAAGCTAGAGGTGGCTTTGAATATTTTGTCACATTTATTGACGATTATTCAAGGTATGGATACATTTATTTGATGCGCCGTAAGTCTGAGTGCTTTGAGAAATTCAAAGAGTACAAGGCTGAAACGGAGAAACGTCATGGAAAATGTATCAAGTCATTACGATCAGATCGTAGTGGCGAGTACCTCTTTGGAGAGTTTAGGGATTATTTATCAGAGGCTAGGATTGCATCCCAATTGACTGCACCTGGAAAGCCCCAACAGAATGATGTAGCCGAAAGAAGGAATAGAACTCTTGTGGAGATGGTTAGATCAATGATGAGTTATTCGGATTTGCCAGATTCATTTTGGGGATATGCCTTAGAGACTGCAGCTTATATTTTGAACTTGGTTTCTTCTAAGTCAGTACCTCTTACTCCCACAGAGCTGTGGATTGGGCGTAAGCCTAGTCTGAAACATGTTCGCATTTGGGGTAGTCCAATACATGTGCTGAATAGGAAAGTAGATAAGTTGGAATCTCGTACAGAAGTACGCTTGTTTGTAGGCTATCCAAGAGGAACGAAAGGAGGTTTATTTTATAGTCCTAAGGATCAGAAGGTCATTGTTAGCACCAATGCCCGATTCTTAGAGGAAGACTATGTGATGAACCATAAACCCACAAGTAGAGTTGTTCTAGAAGAACTAAGACGTGAGACACCAAGTACTTCAGTACCAACAGTACAAGAGGATGAACCACAAATAACTGTACAATGTGTCACAAATGTTACCCCACAACCGATAGTGCCTCGTCGTAGTAGGAGGGTTGTGATACAACCTGATAGATATATGTTCTTGGAAGAGTCGTCAGACTTCGTCCCTGAGGAACAAGATTATGATCCCTGTACCTACAATGAAGCACTCCAAGATAAAGATACAGAGTCTTGGCAAAAAGCAATGATATCTGAAATAGAATCTATGGATTCTAATCAGGTCTGGAAGCTTGTAGAACCACCCGTTGGTGTAAAAGCCATCGGATGCAAGTGGGTCTATAAGAGAAAAAGAGGATCAGACGGTAAGGTTGAAACCTTTAAAGCTCTGCTTGTAGCAAAAGGTTTTACTCAAAGAGAGGGTATCGATTATGAGGAAACCTTTTCTCCTGTAGCCATGCTTAAGTCTATTCGGATTCTTTTATCTATTGCAGCTCATCTCGATTATGAGATTTGGCAAATGGATGTCAAGACAGCTTTCCTTAATGGAAGTCTTGAGGAAGACATCTATATGAAGTAACCAGACGGGTTCATTAAAAAGGGCCAGGAGCATCTTGTTTGTAAGCTCAAAAAGTCCATTTATGGACTTAAGCAAGCTTCCAGATCTTGGAACATCTGTTTTGATCAGGTGATAAAATCCTATGGATTTGATCAATGTCAGGATGAATCATGTGTATACAGAAAGTATGACAGAAACGTGGTGGTGTTCCTAGTACTTTATGTGGATGACATCTTGCTCATTGGAAACAATGTGAAGGTATTATCTGAAGTAAGGGTATGGTTATCCAAACAGTTTGATATGAAGGACTTGGGAGAAGTAGGTCACGTCCTTGGGATCAAAGTTCTACGAGATCGCAAGAAAAGGATGTTGGGCTTATCCCAAGCTTCCTATATCGATACTGTACTAACTTGTTTTAGTATGCAAAATTCCAAGAAAGGTTTCTTACCTTTTAGACATGGAATTGCTCTATCAAAGGAGCAGTGTCCGAGGACAACTAAAGAGATAGAGAACATAAAGGCAGTTTCTTATACTTCAGCAGTAGGAAGCTTAATGTATGTAATGCTATATACGAGACCAGACATCTGCTTTGCCATAGGCATGGTCAGCAGATATCAGTCTAACCCAGGACAAGAGCACTGGACTGCCGTAAAGCATATTTTGAAGTACTTAAAAAGGACTAAAGAGTATATGCTAGTTTACCAGGCAGATAGTTTAGTTCCCTTAGGGTATACAGACTCAGATTTTCAGTCAGATAGGGATTCCAGGAAATCTACCTCAGGTTATGTGTTTACTTTGGGAGGTGGAGCCATTGTGTGGAGGAGTATCAAGCAAAAATGTATTGCTGATTCCACCCAGAAAGCCGAGTATGTGGCAGCCTCTGAGGCAGCCAAAGAAGCGGTTTGGCTCAGAAACTTTCTGTTGGACTTGGATGTGGTACCTAGTTTGCCTAAGTCTATTACACTTTATTGTGATAATAGTGGTGTAGTTGCAAACTTGAAGGAACCACGAGCCCATAAGACAGGCAAACACATTGAGCGCAAGTACCACCTGATACGAGATTTCGTAAAGAAAGGAAAAGTTGCTGTGATCAAGATAGCATCAGCCGACAACCTAGCTGATCCCTTTACAAAGAGCTTACTAGCTAAGGCTTTTGACAGTCATGTTGAGGGAATGGGAGTCAGATGTGTAGCAGCATGGCTTTAAGTATAAGTGGGAGATTTGTAACAGTATACTGAAAAGCAATGCTTTGAGTATAAGTGGGAGATTGTTAGGGTTATATACTAAAAGCATCACTTTTGTAGTAACCTTATTTCCTTAAATTTTGAATGAGAATCATATGGGCAAATGTTTGCATATTGTATTTGTTGCAAGTGTTAATGCAAATGTCTAATATTCTATATTGTAGATAATATGGTGTGTGGTGTCACACAGAAGATCATATTATCAGTTTTCTATGGAGTATATAAATAGTTCACAACCTAGATGGACTTGGACAATCTATTGGAAAGGTTGTAGTATAATCTGGTATTAGTCTATCTTGACTATAGGTTTACACTAGTACACTTTGTGTGTATTGAACAGGACCACTTGAGGTTGTTCTTTTGTACTGACTACATAAGCGAACAAACACCTCTGTTATTATGGATGCTTGTACTCTTAATCCGGATATAATAACGGACACGTATATGCAATGTGCATTACTTTGGCTCATAAAAGAGTGAGATTCATTATGGATCAACAACCTCTATGAATTGGGTAATAACATTGTATGTATGATGGGCTGTTGATTATAAATGGAATCCATGTCCCGATACATCGGGTTGATGATGTCCACTTAAGGAGCTTATAAGGATTGTCATATAAATCCTGCAGGTGGATTATATCCGACATGACAAATAAAGTTGAGCGGTACTACTTAAGGATAAAAGATGTCGAATCAATATAGTTGTCAGTAACTTAATTTGATCGACGGACATACGATATCTTAACATGGGGAGCCAAACGAGCATATTATAAAAGGAGCCCACAAAACATAATTTGGGATTAGGGAGGTAGTGCAACAATAGCTCATTAGTGGACCGAGCTATTGTTAATGGGCCTGGATTGTGTGTTCGGGCTGAACACTGGATATCCAGATCCGTTAGGAGGCCGAACCCTAATTTCTCCTCATGGTCCCTACCGTAGCCTATATATATCCTCTATTCTCTGGCCGCCAGATTACCGATTAGAAATCTAAAATTTTCTCTAAATTCGTGATTCACGTAAGGAGAAGAAGAGAGTTCTGCCAAGGAGAAGAAAAGGTTGGAAGATCGTCGCCCACACGACGTCCAACTCGAGGAAGGAATATGTGCAGAAGATCTTAGGGTCGTCCGCTCGAGATTGTCAGGAATTACTTGTCTCCTTTCCGCCGCAGGTATAATTCGTGAACCCTAGTTTCCGCCTATGAAGGGTTAGAACACGTATTTGATCTGTTTAACTTTCTATCGATCAATACGCACACCAAAGGAAGGGTCCTGGGAATCCCCAGTTCCATCAATTGGTATCAGAGCCACTTTGGATCTACGTATTGATTGATACGTCCATGTTGTCCAATAAAACTTGTGCTATGTAATAGTCGGTAGATGTAGATCTGTTCTAACTCGGTTTTGCAGGCATCTTAGATCCAACTATTATGGTCCAATGTATATTTTTTATTGTGTTGTTTAAACCACGGACATATCGTGGATGTTGTTGTTGCTGTGGATGTAATTAAAATCACGAGGGTTGATCGTGCTTATTAATTTAATTTTTCAATCTAGATTATGTGTGAACTCCTTCGGGAGGCATAGGATTGATGTAATTTTAATTATTTTTGATCAATCATGATGGCGGTGGTGGCTGTTTCTGACTCCGGACGAGATGCTGGTTTTGAGTAATCCAGAGACAGACAGATGATTTTTGATGAAGGAATCGACAGCCAAAACCTTTAAAAAAAAATCGGGGCGCTGCTCCGAACCCCGCGACCTGACCGGGCAAGTCGAACCCCGTATAGATCTGCGCAGCGCCAGATTTTGAATTCGGATAGTTGAGGATGGAGCAACAAAGATGACCATAATAGTTGGATATTTTCTCTAATTTTTGTTATTTTGCTTTTTCTAATTATGCATGTTTATTGTTGTGTGGTTGTTTTTTTGAAAAACCAAGCCTACATTAATAATGGACAACATGGACATAATATCAACTAGTAGAAAAACCCTCATTGTTAAATAACTAAGTGGGAGAGGATTTTTATTTAGTATAAATCCTATGGTCTCCATTACTGGTTTGTAGGTGATGTAATTATACTTGCGTGTTGGCTTTAGTGCTTTCCTCCATATTGGATGAGTATAATTATGGATCACCAGTACAAACTTCCTTAGAGATAATTGTAGAAAGTTACCTAGTATGTGTTCACTTCTCCATCTGAAGGAACTCATTACAAGGTAATGGACTTAGTATTAAGTAATGGTATACACTTAGATACAAATAATGGTATCCTCCCCATCGGAGTCACTGCTATTATTTGTATGACCAGAGCAAGACCAGCATATTAATTTTATTTGTTATAAAGTTATATTGACATGATAGTAAAATTAATAAAAAGAATCTACTTGAACAAAGTTGAATTTGTATACGTCCACACTATCGTGGCATGTTAAATTCATGGTGTTCAAGGTGTTGGTGAATTTCTTATTATTGTTTTGAAGGAATCAATATTTAGTTAATTCAAAAAGTTTTTTTTGCCCTACATAATTTTATTTATGTGATTCGCAGGATTTTAAAAATGGGTTCTTTCAGTCCGCTAATGGTGATTTTTAAAGAAAACAAACTTACTGGACCTAATTATATTGACTGAAAACGTAATTTGGACATTGTTCTGACTGCTGAGGAGTACAAATATGTACTTGTTGAGGAATGCCCACCTAAGCCTGATGCTAACTCTGATGAAGAGGTCAAAGAGGCTTATAAGAAGTGGAAAAAGGCAGATGAGATGGCACGGTGTTACATTCTGGCATCTATGTCAAATGTACTGGAACATCAGCATCAGGCCATGGCCACAGCTTATGACATGATGTATAACCTCAAGGAACTCTTCGGACATTAGAGTAGAGCAGCTAGGCAGTTTGCTATGAAATATTTGATGAATACAAAAATGGCTGAGGGCACACCAGTAAGGGATCATGTTCTCAAGATGATGTGTCGTCTAAATGAGATGGAGATCCTTGGAGCTAAAATCGATGGGGAAACCCAGGTCGATATCATTCTCGGGACTCTGCCTAAAAGTTTTGACAATTTCTGCCTTAATTACAACATGAACAAAAGGTTGTATAGTTTGGCAGAACTTGTAAAAGAGCTACAGGATGCTGAATCTCTCTTTAGGCAGAGTGGTCATGTTTTTGTTTCTGAAAAGGCTTCTACTTCTAAGCCAAAAGGCGGTAAGAAGAAGAATAACATTCAGAAACAGGCAAACTTAGCAAAGAAGGGCATGGGGCCTCAAGGTGCGATAAAAAAACCCAAAGGCAAATGTTTCAAGTACAAAGGGTCAAGACATTGGAAGACTGATTATTCACTTCTCAAACAAGGGAACAAAAAAGGTATATCTCATTTACTAGTAGTTGAAACATGTTTAGCGGTGTTATCTACCGGCACTTGGTGTGTAGATACATGAGCCACTAATCATGTCTGCAATACATTGCAGGGGTTCCAGGAAACCAGACGGCTCAGTGATGGAGAGATATGCTTATTTATGGGTGATGCTACAAAAGTATCGGTCATTGCACTAGGAGATGTTACTTTATCTTTTGGTAGAAATAAGTCTTTGACATTGAGAGATTGTCTTTATGCACCTTCACTTAGAAGGAATTTAGTTTCTGTTTCTATGTTAGTTAAGGATGGATATTCAGTTTATTTTAATGACAATATTGTTATTAGAAAGAATAAACATTTTATCTGTTCTGGTGCAATGGTAGATAATTTGTATGTCATTAATCCTATTTCGCCCACAATGCAACTTATGGAAATGAATAATATGTCATCTAACTTAAATAAGAGAAAAGAACCTTCTTGTATGAACCAAACATATCTTTGGCACTTACGATTGGGGCATATTAACCTAAGAAGGATTCAAAGACTGGTTGAAGATGGACCTTTGAGTTCATTGGAAGTGAAGGCACTACCAGTCTGTGAATCCTGTTTGGAAGGTAAAATGACCAAAAGGCCTTTTACGGCAAAGGGGTATACGGCCAAAGATGTGTTGGAATTGGTTTATTCTGATTTGTGTGGACCCATGACTATCCAAGCTTGAGGTAGCTTTGAATATTTTGTCACAATTATTGACGATTATTCAAGGTATGGATACATTTATTTGATGCGCTGTAAGTCTGAGTGCTTTGAGAAATTCAAAGAGTACAAGGCTGAAACGGAGAAACATCATGGAAAATGTATCAAGTCATTACGATCAGATCGTAGTGGCGAGTACCTCTTTGGAGAGTTTAGGGATTATTTATCAGAGGCTAGGATTGCATCCCAATTGACTGCACCTGGAAAGCCCCAACAGAATGGTGTAGCCGAAAGAAGGAATAGAACTCTTGTGGAGATGGTTAGATCAATGATGAGTTATTCGGATTTGCCAGATTCGTTTTGGGGATATGCTTTAGAGACTGCAGCTTATATTTTGAACTTGGTTTCTTCTAAGTCAGTACCTCTTACTCCCAGAGAGCTGTGGATTGGGCGTAAGCCTAGTCTGAAACATGTTCGCATTTGGGGTAGTCCAGTACATGTGTTGAATAGGAAAGCAGATAAGTTAGAATCTCGTACAGAAGTACGCTTGTTTGTAGGCTATCCAAGAGGAACAAAAGGAGGTTTATTTTATAGTCCTAAGGATCAGAAGGTCATTGTTAGCACCAATGCCCGATTCTTAGAGGAAGACTATGTGATGAACCATAAACCCACAAGTAGAGTTGTTCTAGAAGAACTAAGACGTGAGACACCAAGTACTTCAGTACCAACAGTACAAGAGGATGAACCACAAATAACTGTACAACGTGTCACAAATGTTACACCACAACCGATAGTGCCTCGTCGTAGTAGGAGGGTTGTGATACAACCTGATAGATATATGTTCTTGGGAGAGTCGTCAGACTTCGTCCCTGAGGAACAAGATTATGATCCCTGTACCTACAATGAAGCACTCCAAGATAAAGATACAGAGTCTTGGCAAAAAGCAATGATATCTGAAATAGAATCTATGGATTCTAATCAGGTCTGGAAGCTTGTAGAACCACCCGTTGGTGTAAAAGCCATTGGATGCAAGTGGATCTATAAGAGAAAAAGAGGATCAGACGGTAAGGTTGAAACCTTTAAAGCTCGGCTTGTAGCAAAAGGTTTTACTCAAAGAGAGGGTATCGATTATGAGGAAACCTTTTCTCCTGTAGCCATGCTTAAGTCTATTCGGATTCTTTTATCTATTGCAGCTCATCTCGATTATGAGATTTGGCAAATGGATGTCAAGACAACTTTCCTTAATGGAAGTCTTGAGGAAGACATCTATATGAAGCAACCAGACGGGTTCATTAAAAAGGGCCAGGAGCATCTTGTTTGTAAGCTCAAAAAGTCCATTTATGGACTTAAGCAAGCTTCCAGATCTTGGAACATCTATTTTGATCAGGTAATAAAATCCTATGGATTTGATCAATGTCAGGATGAATCATGTGTATACAGAAAGTATGACAGAAACGTGGTGGTGTTCCTAGTACTTTATGTGGATGACATCTTGCTCATTGGAAACAATGTGAAGGTATTATCTGAAGTAAGGGTATAGTTATCCAAACAGCTTGATATAAAGGACTTGGGAGAAGTAGGTCACATCCTTGGGATCAAAGTTCTACGAGATCGCAAGAAAAGGATGTTGGACTTATCCCAAGCTTCCTATATCGATACTGTACTAACTTGTTTTAGTATGCAAAATTCCAAGAAAGGTTTCTTACCTTTTAGACATGGAATTGCTCTATCAAAGGAGCAGTGTCCGAGGACAACTGAAGAGATAGAGAACATGAAGGCAGTTCCTTATACTTCAGCAGTAGGAAGCTTAATGTATGCAATGCTATGTACGAGACCTGACATCTGCTTTGCCGTAGGCATGGTCAGCAGATATCAGTCTAACCCAGGACAAGAGCACTGGACTGCCGTAAAGCATATTTTAAAGTACTTAAAAAGGACTAAAGAGTATATGCTAGTTTACCAGACAGATAGTTTAGTTCCCTTAGGGTATACAGACTCAGATTTTCAGTCAGATAGGGATTCCAGGAAATCTACCTCAGGTTATGTGTTTACTTTGGGAGGTGGAGCCATTGTGTGGAGGAGTATCAAACAAAAATGTATTGCTGATTCCACCAAGAAAGCCGAGTATGTAGCAGCCTCTGAGGCAGCCAAAGAAGCGGTTTGGCTCAGAAACTTTCTATTGGACTTGGATGTGGTACCTAGTTTGCCTAAGTCTATTACACTTTATTGTGATTATAGTGGTGCAGTTGCAAACTTGAAGGAACCACGAGCCCATAAGACAGGCAAACACATTGAGCACAAGTACCACCTGATACGAGATTTTGTAAAGAAAGGAAAAGTTGCTGTGATCAAGATAACATCAGCCGACAACCTAGCTGATCCCTTTACAAAGAGCTTACTAGCTAAGGCTTTTGACAGTCATGTTGAGGGAATGAGAGTCAGATGTGCAGCAGCATGGCTTTAAGTATAAGTGGGAGATTTGTAACAGTATACTGAAAAGCAATGCTTTGAGTATAAGTGGGAGATTTTTAGGGTTATATACTAAAAGCATCACTTTTGTAGTAACCTTATTTCCTTAAATTTTGAATGAGAATCATATGGGCAAATGTTTGCATATTGTATTTGTTGCAAGTGTTAATGCAAATGTCTAATATTCTATATTGTAGATAATATGGTGTGTGGTGTCACACAGAAGATCATATTATCAGTTTTCTATGGAGTATATAAATAGTTCACAACCTAAATGGACTTGGACAATCTATTGGAAAGGTTGTAGTGTAATCTGGTATTAGTCTATCTTGACTATAGGTTTACACTAGTACACTTTGTGTGTATTGAACAGGACCACTTGAGGTTGTTCTTTTTGTACTGACTACATAAGCGAACAAACACCTCTGTTATTATGGATGCTTGTACTCTTAATCCGGATATAATAATGGACACGTATATGCAATGTGCATTACTTTGGCTCATAAAAGAGTGAGATTCATTATGGATCAACAACCTCTATAAATTGGGTAATAACATTGTATGTATAATGGGCTGTTGATTATAAATGGAATCCATGTCCCGATACATCGGGTTGATGATGTCCACTTAAGGAGCTCATAAGGATTGTCATATAAATCCTGCAGGTGGATTATATCCGACATGACAAATAAAGTTGAGCGGTACTACTTAAGGATAAAAGATGTCGAATCAATATAGTTGTCAGTAACTTAATTTGATCGACGGACATACGATATCTTAACATGGGGAGCCAAACGAGCATATTATAAAAGGAGCCCACAAAACATAATTTGGGATTAGGGAGGTAGTGCAACAATAGCTCATTAGTGGACCGAGCTATTGTTAATGGGCCTGGATTGTGTGTTCGGGCTGAACACGGGATATCCAGATCCGTTAGGAGGCCGAATCCTAATTTCTTCTCATGGTCCCTGTCGTAGCCTATATATATCCTCTATTCTCTGGCCACCAGATTACCGATTAGAAATCTAAAATTTTCTCTAAATTCGTGATTCACGTAAGGAGAGAAAGAGAGTGCTGCCAAAGAGAAGAAAAGCTTGGAAGATCGTCGTCCACACGACGTCCAACTCAAGGAAGGAATACGTGCAGAAGATCTTAGGGTCGTCCGTTCGAGATTGCCATGAATTACTTGTCTCCTTTCCGCCGCAGGTATAATTCGTGAACCCTAGTTTCCGCCTATGAAGGGCTAGAACACGTATTTGATCTGTTTAACGTTCTATCGATCAATACGCACACCAAAGGAAGGGTCCTGGGAATCCCCAGTTCTATCAATGGGATCCGTCGTCTTTGGCCCACCATGATTTCTTCATTACATATGTCCACATTGATCTTGCTTATTGCTTTTATGCATGTACATGTTAGACAAACAAAGCAATATACATAGTAGCAAGTATGATAAGTTTAATGCACATTAGGACAATGATGAGTTTAAGTATAAGTGCTAAGGTGATAGCATAAATGTTAGTGATATCATAATGATAAAACTTAATTGAATGACCACAATAAAAAACATAGTTTTGATTTTGGCAACCCGATTAAATTTAAGATAGATAAGTTCATATCACTAAAATGTAAACCAATAGGCACATACATATAACCAAAGGTATAAGTATAAGTAGAAATGCTATAGCGATAGTATGAAGATTAGTGATAATGAAATGCTAAACTTAACATATTAACCATATTCAAAAATATGATACAATCATTGGGCCAACAGCCTTCCTGTAACCGACTAAGATCTTCATAACTTATACATATGTAGAACCCCCCTAGTCCCCTCTCCTAGCGATCAAGCTTCTCTGCTACCGTTTTTGCTGTTCTGCTCCCTTGTCCACATGTACCACCCAATAATCAGACATCACCACCTCCGTAGCCATTGTGTAACGTGTATGTGTCTGTATTCACCTAATTTTCTTTCTATTATTTTTACATATACATTTCTCACGCCGTGTCGAACATGCTCGACACTTCATCCCCAACCCAGCCATCTCCATCGACAATACCCCAACCGCCCACCTTCACCAAACCTCGCCACCACCCTCTACCAATACCATCTCCTCCTCTGCAATAAACTCGACCGCCCCGACCGGCCCTGGAATTGACCAACCCAAACACCAGCAGCCATTTTCGTTCCCGGCCTTCTCCTTTCCAAACCCGTCTCCGATCTCACCACCATCATCATCATCATTACCCCCATCAATTTAATCCTAGCCCGATGCGGCCAATCGCTCCGACCACCTCATACACACAACCACCGGCATGACAGCCCTACCATCGACACCACCGCAGCCAAAAACACCATCACTTCCCCGACTCCATCAAGTCATCCACCGTCACCCATAGCCCTCTGGCCGCAACAAATCAAACAAACACCACCATCAATCAACACTGAAACCCTCACCTGACATCGCGCCCTAGCTTCGACCACAACTACCTCTGATCGGTCGACTTTGGTCGCCTCCCCAGCGCCAGTCGCCGCTGCCTCCACTCCAGACGGCGACCCAAACGTCGACTACTACCCAGCCGGCATTGCCACGACTGGGTCTCCACTCATCCCGACAAAGTTGTCGCCATCCGTCGCGCGAACACCACCGCAGATACCCCTATGCATGCGCGTCCCTTGCTGCCTAGCATAGATCCGCCGCATGCCTCCAACACTCCTCCGGTGACGCGCCAAGACCACCACTCTATGCTTCTACCCAGCGTTCGCCGCTGCCCCTCCAAGTCGCCATAGCTTCGGTGAGCACACGAAAACCTCTTTCCCTCTCAATTTCTTACTCTCTCCCTCCCTTCCTGTACTCTTTCTCTCTCTCTCTCTTTCTTATCAATAAAGAGGAAACAGAACAGATGGCAGGATTTATTAATCAGTAGGTACATTAAATTGTTTATAATTGCATTAGTATTATTATTAGTTATCATTAATATCATTAATTCTATTAACGTTAGGATGGTTAATTATTATTAATATTTTCTCTACTGTTTATTGTTTTAAAAGATATATATATATATATATATATATATATATATATATATATATATATCCATTTTAAAAGTTAATTTGTAACAGATGATAGTTGGGTTTGGGATATATAAATAACTTTTGGATTTTGGTTCTGGATAATGTATTGGGCTATTATATTATTGAATAAGTGTGAAATTTAGTAAATAAATATATTTGGTTTTGGGATATTTTACTAGTAAGTTAAATTTATTTGGGCACATGAATATTCAGTCAGACTTGTTCCTATATATTTTAGTGAAGAATAAGTAAATAAAAGTATTTTTAAATAGGTTTATATAAGTAAGTTTTAAGCGTGCTTTCTAAATGTATAGTTATATTAAATAAGTTTTGTACCGTGATGAGCCTTCATATATGTTGAAAATAATATACAGCACTTTAAGCCCTAAAGGTTTTATTTTAGTAATTTTGTGCGGACTGTATTAGGATGGGACTTTTATTTGACAAATATGTTCTTAAATTATTATTAAATAATTTTATTTAATAGTTTTATAGAATAAATATTTTCTTAAAGGGGTTAGGTACCTATTATGTATCAAATAAAATAAAATATTTATAAGTATTTCTCTAAATAAATAAATATTTTTTAATTAAACAATTCTTTTTCTCTAGGATTAGAAGCTTCCTTAGATTATTACATTATCTTTGATCGTAGCTAATCATATTCATATTTCTTTTCCAATTTTGGACTCCTTCACATCGACCCTAGCCAAGTGGACTATTCTGGGCACAATGGTAGTATCGGTTTCACCAGCTAAGGACCCCAGGCGAGTATAGTTCATGTTTTATTTCTAGTATTGTTAATTACTATAATTGTATGATTAGTGTTACATATTTGATTCTCGATACGGTCAATACACGGGGTAATGCCATATGGATTTAGTCATGATGACATGCTTTATTTTACCGTGTTTCGTGATTTATTGTCGTGACTAATCCATGTGTAGTAGTCAGGTAGGGAAGCACGAACTAAGTAGATATGTGATCAACTCCGTAGACCGTATTTTATTTCATGCAATATAGATAGCGTAGACCGTGTTTTATTTCATGCAATGTAGACCATGAGGATGCAATTCCTATGTAGACCATGCGGTGTAGTGGACCAGCCTGATCACATATTGAAAGGTGTACTTTAAATCACGTACTTTGCTATGATTCCTTGTGTCATGTTTTATTTCTCTTTGTAGTTCATGTCAACTGTTCTATTTTATCTTTCGTGCCATGATTTACAGTTTATTTCTTTCATCATAAATGTCATTTTCTATTCACTATTTTTATAGTCGTTATCATATATTGGAACTGTATGCTTGGATTGTACTCGTTCCATTCCTGACTGGAAACTAATATTTTTTGGATAATTGCCTGCTATATTGTGCTTGGACTAATGGGAGAGACATGGGTATATGATGAGATTAACCATAGAAGACTAGTTAAAGTGTTGACATTTTTTTAATATTTATAAAAGTTTATTATTTTCTTCAAATATAAAACTTGTGAATATTGTAAGTTTAATTTAGTTATCATGAATGAGCAGAAAGTTATTATTTTATGTGATTTTGAGCATCATGGCCTTGACAGCGTTCTGCTGCTGACATCGCAGCGTAGGCTGGCGTGGACACGCACTCGTATCCCGAAATGCGGGTGCGGGTCGTGATAGGACGCGCTTACGACCCGTACCCGTTCATGTGGGTGCGGTGCTTGACACATTTTTTATGGTGGCCCAAGCATGTCCATCTAATAGGATTAGAGTGCCATTGGGAGCCTGCAAAAATAAGAATGCTCAATCACAACATAGGACCGTTATAATTTTTTTTGATATTATGTCTTTTATTTTACTAACACACACAGTACTCCAACAAAACACTGATGGTGCTTTTCCTACCATTTCAGAAAATAGCCAAGGGAAAGAAGGACCATCCGTCGCGCGGCTGCACTCCTAGTGTGGTTGTTTGCAAAAACAAAAAGTTGTTCAATTACAAACTTTAGAAAAGAGTACAAGAGTACAATTTGAATCATGGGAAAGTACAACTGTAGGAATCTGATTAGAAGACGATCACTTTATCCCTTGGATTATGTGAACTTGAAGACTAGAGCCTCTGGAGAATGCAGCAGCAATTTTACAAGAGTTCTTGATCTCTGTGTGATGCTTTAACAATGATTGGAAACTCTATTTATAGAGTTCTAGAAATAATTGTTTTAGCTGTTATCCTAATATACGCGAAGCTGGATTACGCCACATTGGGTTGCGCCAACCTGATGTTGCACCAACTTTCATTCAGTTAACAATTGTGTACTAACTGTATTTAGACGCGTGGCATCATGTGATTGAGATGCGCGTGGTCATGTACAGAATAGTAGACACGTCTTGAGAGATTAGTGACATGTACGCCACGTCATCCTGCTTTAGAAATGAAAGCTGTCTCAACTTTATCAGGTTGTGCGAGCTTCAGTCAACGAGTCAAACTGCATCTTGATTGGATTGCACCTAGGCGCAACTGAATGCATAGGCACGTGGCAGCTTTTAAAAAGAAGTTTGTTTAGATTGCGCCTAGGCGCAACTGAAGAAGTTTGTTCAGATTGCGCCTAGGCGCAACTCATAAGATGTGCAGGACAGCTGTCAATCCAATCTCCTCGAGCGGCACAATTCGAGGGATTCGAAGAGATTTTCTTTATTTACTGTATTGTCAGTTGTCAGTGCTGTCAGGTAATGATGGCCATTAAATGTCAGATGCCACGTAGACTTTGGCGCAATATGACTGGGCGCAGAATGATATATGGCGTAACCTAATCATTGACACAATTTGATCTCTAAGCTTCATATCAGTGGCGCAGCTTGAGTTTTGGGACGCAATTTGATTGCTGAGTAGTAAATACATGGCGCAACTTGATTTTTAGGCCCTACAAGACCCCCTTCAATGTTTTCGAAACTTTAAGAATATTTCAAAGTTTCGAAATACTTTGAATTTATGAAAGTTTTGACTGAGTCAACACTACCAAAATATGTCAATTTAGTGACGTCCAGATCCGTCGCCCATCCGTCGGCAATCATTATTAGCCACCGATCACTGACGAATCTTGGTCAAAATAATCCGTCGGCAATCAGCTCGTCGCTAATAAAGATCCGTCGCTAAGTAGTCGAAAAGCGACGGAATAGTGACGTCTTTTCGTCGTCACAATACGATACATTAGCGACGACTTTTCGACGGTCTTTCGTCCATTTCAAGTATTAAATACTTAACTGTGTAGACGCTAGCGATGGATAGTCCGTCGGCAAACCATCGTAACAGTATATCAGAGGGTATCGTTCCGTCGCTATTCCGTCGATAGCCATCGCTAACAAAGGATGGATTAGCGACAGAATCCTAACGGATTATCCGTCGACCATGTTATAGAAATGCTTGACATTTCCAGAACCCTGGCGACGGATATGTCGTCGCGACTCCGTCGACATAGCGACTGATTAGTGGCGGATAATCCGTCGTCATGGTTCTAGAAATGTCATGCTTTTCCAGAACCTTGGCGACGGATGTTCCGTCACTATTCCGTCGAACAAGGTATTTCCAGAACCTTGGCGACGGATTTTCTGACGTGAATCCGTCGACCATGGCGACAGATTTCTGACGAAATATCTGTCGCTAACATTCTGTACAGCTATATACCACCAGAACCTTGCCGACGGATATTCCGTCGGCAGGTCGTCGCCATACAAGATATGCCGTCGGCTGGCCGTCGACCACCTGTCGCTAACTGGAAACAGTTTCAAATCTCCAGTTAGCGACGGATATGCCGTCGAAAAGTAGTCAAAAAATGAAAATATCCGTCGCTAACCGGTCACTAGTCCGTCGCTAACTAAGATTTTTAAAAAAAATTGCAGCACTTTTCCTGTTCACAAAAATATACATAAACCAAACCAATATATAATGGACACCAATTATCCAACAATCATATAGACCAAATATATAATGCACACCAATTATCCAAGTATCACATAAACCAAATATGCACATATGAATTTAATGCACACCAATTATCCAAGAATCACATAGACCAAACCAAACCAATATAAAATAGACCAATTATCCTGAAATCATAAACTAATATCCGTCCTTATAATCCAAAATTCCCATAAATATTCCAAAATTCCCACAAATATTCCAAAATTTCTTAATTACAATACTTCAAGGAGGAGGAGGAGTTCGATTGTCCGGTGGTGGTAATCCCTCCTGCGTCCGACGAAATTACTGCTCTACTAGGTACGGCGGCAAGCCTTCGAAGACACTGCTCGAAAGTCGGCGTAGCTGCTCTGGCGATATGAGATCAAGGAGTGCCGTCACAGTCGGAGGCGGTACCAGAGGGGCAGCAGGATTGAAAGAAAGATGACCAACGAAAGAAGGACCGGGAGCAGCAGTCGACGGACTGACACCAGTAGAAGACGGACCGACACCAGCAGCAGACGGACCGGCAGCATGAGACTGAGGCAGAAAGTACGTAGCAATTTGCTCCCGCAAGGACGACTCCGTCTCGTGCAGCTGCGTAAGCTGCGACCTAACATCATCGTCTGTCGGGGCCGCGGGAGGAGACGGTGTCGGTAGAAATTGTCACGCCCCGATTCCGTAGAATCGATAGTCGTCCCCCGGGCGTGATGCCATGCGAACCTAAGTTGCGATCGCACAAGGCACAGTCATAAGGTTATCCGAAACACAATATCAAGTTAGAGTACGCAAAGAAATTGAATGACACATTTGAAATAGAAATAGACTTTTTTATTGATGATAATAAAACTTTACATACACTCCTTTACAATCATTGCCGCGCGGGCTACAACATGACTCGACTTGCAAAATAAACGCCGATGAGATAGTCGTTCCATACATTACATCCCTTTTTACAAGCAAAAACCATTACACATTTCTACCTGCTATCGAGGCGAGTCAAGTCGTCATCTTCTTTTGGATTGAGTGCGGGTCTTCTTCAAAAGGAATCCAGGAACAAGCCTTTACACGCGGACGAGGCTTCAAAAGAGTTCACTTTGCCTTGAGCTTTTAGGTGGCACGGCCTTCGTAATTCGGCGTACCTGTGTGGAGAGCGAGGATCAGTACATTACACTTTGTACTGGTGCGTGGCAAATTTAAGTTCCAAGCTCTCATTTGGTTGAAGAGTTTATATGACTTAGTTCATGAATGTTTCTAACCATCCTAATGAATTTCAAACGAGGAATGACAAGCATAATGTAATTTACGTCGAAACTTACCCACGGCGGACCGCGCCGCGCCTTATGAAACTTACCATATTCTTCCCTGTCAATTGTTATCATTTTCATTCCAAGTGCAATATTACGTGTGATTGGTCACTGGCATAACAAGCCATCCTGGACGTATAGCTTCATTAATCGGGGTCCTTCCAACGCGGGTAGCGAGCCCCCTTTTTGGAAGTCCCCGCTTAACCCATACTATCATCCAGCACAACTATACCCTGTTTCCTCCTAGGCCGAAACGGTCCCATGGCCCCGGGTTTTCGCTCGACAAAACTATCGCCTTGTCGACAAGTTGTCCATAACCGTGTCAAGACATATTTTCCTTTTTAGTTATTAGGACATAGCCTATATTATCTTTGAAAACTCAATCTTTTTCCCGTGTTCGTGCCCTTGTATTTATCCTTTCATTCGCAACAACACTATCGATTTGCCTAAGAAGGGGTCGAGAAGAGAAGGGTCAGCCACTCACCTTGAGTTTACTTCGGCGAGAGAACTTGTTGGTCGTGCTAGACGTCGCCTACTCGATTACCTGAAATTGCACAAGTAACCGATTAGAATACTGCATTATTCAAAGAGTTCGATAGGAAATTCGAGTTCGAAATGTAAGCCATGAAAACTATCGAAAACATTCACGAAAACGCATTCAGAAAACAAAGCCAAAACCAACACAAGCGGCGTGAAAAGCAGAACAACGGGAGGTCTCTTCCGACTCAGCCGCAGAGTCAATCCTCGAGGCGCAGCCCACTGAATATGGGACTTGGTTCCGAAGAAGACATTCCATAACGAGGAATGGATCTTAATTCAACCGTTCCCATTCGATCGACTCAGTCGATCCCGACCTATCGGTCTCGATCGAATCGATAGCGATAGTGTTTCTTTCTCGCGCACCCCGTGGACAGAGTACGGGGCATGATGTAGGGACAGGGCACTACACCATAACCAACTAAGAAAAAGTTTCGTCCTCGAAACTTAAAATAGAACCTACCTCTACGAGAACAATGAAGGGAACTTTTCCTTCATTTATGACTCAAGCTTCCATGTCGACTCTTCGACCGAATGGTTTCTCTAGAGGATGCGGACTAAACGAATAGCACGATTGCGGAGAAGTTTATCCTTGTGCTCCAAGATTTGTACCGGCTCTTCGACATATGATAAGTCCGCCTTCAGGTCCAGCTTACCCAAATCTACCACATGTCCCGGATCGTGCACGTACTTCTGCAATTGCGAGACGTGGAAGACGTCATGTACCTCTGACAATGCAGGCGGCAAGTCGAGTTGGTAAGCTACCGGGACGACTCGCTTCAATATTTTGAACGGGCCAACAAATCTTGGGCTCAACTTTCTTTTCGCACCGAACCGGGATACTCTACGCATAGGCATCACCTTCAGGAATACATGGTCGCCTTCCGAGAACTCGAGGGGACGTCGGTGCGTGTCGGCATAGCTTTTCTGCCGGCTTTGTACTATCTTCAATCTCTCTCGTATCAACTTGACCTTCTGTACAGTCTGCTCCACCAGCTCCGGACCAAGTATCTGCCGTTCCCCGACTTCATTCCAGCAAATGGGCAATCTACACTTCCGGCCGTACAAAGCTTCATACGGTGCCATTTGAATGCTGGACTGATAGCTGTTGTTGTATGTAAACTCGGCCAACGGTAGATGGACGTCCCAACTTGACTTCAAGTCGATCGCACAGAGTCGTAACATGTCTTCGAGAATTTGGTTCACCCGCTCTGTTTGGCCGTCAGTCTGAGGATGATAAGCTGAGCTGAACTTCAATTTGGTCCCTAGTGTTGAATGAAGACTACTCCAGAAGCGCGCTACAAACCGTACATCCCGATCCGAGACGATAGACACTGGGACCCCGTGCAGCCGAACTACTTCATCAAGATATATCTGAGCAAGGCGGTCGACGCTCTAAGTAACTTGATGGCAATAAAGTACGCTGACTTGGTTAGTCGATCGACGATGACCCAGATGGCGTCGTTTCCCTGCGGCGTCCTCGGCAAGCCAACAACGAAGTCCATAGTGATGTGATCCCACTTCCACTCTGGAATGGCAAGGTTCTGCATCTCTCCGCCCGGTCGCTGGTGCTCGGCTTTGACTTGCTGACAGGCCATACATTTTGACACAAAGAGTGCTACGTCCCTCTTTATGCCGTGCCACCAAAAGACAATGCGGAGGTCCTTATACATCTTGGTACTGCCAGGATGCAAGGAATATTTGGCATAGTACGCCTCCGTCATTATCTTCTTTCTAAGTTCTGCGTCGTCCGGTAGGCATAGCCGTCCCTTCACGCACAATACTCCCGACTCGTCCTCTGCAAAGTCGGACGCTTTTCCTGTCGATATCAGCTTCCGCATCTTCTCCAGGTAGGGGTCGTCCTTCTGTGCAGACTTGATCCTCTCCAGTAGGCTCGGTTCCATCCGCAGTTGTGCCAGTTTCACGTCTCTGAAACGAACTCGGAGCTCGATGCCCATTCCTTCTAAGTCACGCAGCAGTCGGTCGTTGATACATAATAAAGCTAAGTACTTCCGGCTTAGCGCATCCGCTACCACATTTCCCTTGCCCGACGTGTAGTCGATTGATAAGTCATAGTCTTTGATTAGTTCGAGCCATCGCCTCTACCGCAAATTCAGTTCTTTCTGGGTGAAAAGATACTTAAGGCTTTTGTGGTCCGTATAAATCCTGCACGCCACGCCATAGAGATAGTGACGCCACAGCTTCAACGCGAACACAATTACCGCTAGTTCTAGGTCGTGCGTGGGGTAGTTCTTCTCGTGCGGCTTCAACTGCCGAGAAGTAAAAGATATCACCTTATCCCGCTGCATGAGCACACACCCCAAGCCCTAGCAAGAAGCATCGCTAAAGATTTGAAATCCCTCCGTCCCTTCAGGAAGAGCAAGTATCGGGGCCGAAATGAGCCGTTGTTTGAGCTCCTGGAAGAAAGCTTCACAGTCGTCTGACCACTTGAATGCGACTCCTTTCTGGGTGAGGCGAGTCAACGACGATACGATCTTCACGAAGTCCTTCACGAAGCGTCGATAGTATTCCGCCAAGCCTAGAAAGCTTCAAATTTTGCTACCTGATGTGGGCCGTTTCCAATCAGCAACTGCCACGACTTTCTTTGGATCGACTGCGATCCCCGCGGCGGAGATGATGTGCCCAAGGAATGAGATACTGTTCTGCCAGAACTCGCACTTGCTCATCTTCGCGTACAACTGATTCTCTCGAAGGGTTTGGAGTACCGTCCGCAGATGCTCTACATGTTGCGCTCGATCCTTCGAGTAGACGAGGATGTCGTCGATGAAGACCACTACGAACTTGTCAACGAACGGACGGAACACCCGATTCATTAGATCCATGAAGACGGCAGAGACGTTTGTCAGACCGAACGGGATTACCAAAAACTCGTAGTGGCCGTAACGAGTGCGAAAGGCAGACTTCGGCACGTCATCTGGCTTGAATTTGAGTTGGTAGTAACCCGATCGTAGATCAATCTTCGAAAACACCGTTGCACCTTGGAGCTGGTTGAACAAGTCGTCGATGCGGGGCAGGGGGTATTTGTTTCGGACGGTGGCTTTATTCAATTCTCGATAGTCGATGCAGAGTCGCATCGATCCATCCTTCTTCTTCACGAACAGCACGGGCGCACCCCACGGTGAGACACTCGGATGGATAAACCCTATGTCGAGCAATTCCTGAAGTTGTGCCTTCAATTCCTTCAATTTTGCAGGGGCCATTCTGTACGGAGCCTTCGAGATCGGTCGGGTGTCGGAGAATGTGTCGATGGTGAACTCTATTTCTCGATCGGGCGACATACCGGGTAGCTCGTCCGGAAATACGTCTAGGAATTCTGCCATAACGTCGGTCTAACCCGCGTTTGCACCATCCTGTCGCATGTCTCGAACGGAAGCTAGATAGCATTCGTACCCGGAATATAGCATCCGTCGAGCAGATATTGCGGAGATCACCATGCAGGTCGGCGACGCCTCACCACACGAGAAGCAGAATTCAAGCACTCTAGGCATGCAGAATGTGACCTTCTTTTCAGTGCAGTCTATGGTTGCGTTGCACGTCCTGAGCCAATCCATTCCCAGAATGATGTCAAAGTCCTTCATATCTAGAACTATCACATCCAGACTGATCTTTTGACCGCCGATACAGATAATCCCGTCGGCGCTTTGTGAGAATTGGTGCGCCCGAAGGCGTGCTTACGCTAAGGTCGAGATCTAATGATATTACAGGAATTTTGTGCTCGGCGGCAAAGTCCACCGATATAAAACTATGTGAAGCGCCTGAATCAAATAACACACGAGCAGGCACATTATTGAATTTTAGTATACCTGACACTACTGTATCTGATGCCAGCGCTTCGTCTCGAGTCATGGCGTAGACGCGGCCCTGAGTGTTGGGGTGATGGTCTCGGCCATCTTGCGGTACGAGTTGAGTGGGCGGAGGAGGTCGTGGTGCCTGTCCTCGATTTTCTTGAGGGTTTTATTGTGGCGGGATGTTGCGTTGTTGTCTTTTTGCCATACAGTTTCGAGCTCGGTAGCCCTTTTCTCCGCAAAAGTAACATCCTCCTTCGCTGACGAAGCACTTGTCTGTGGTGTGTCCAATGGAGCCGCAATTGGCAAAACGAGGTCGTGGATGGTTTCCCTGATAGCCGTCGTGGTTGGGACGCTTTGATATGTACTTGTTGCCTCCCGTATAGCTAGGACTTTTGTGATTGGAGTGGCGCACAACGTCGTCAGCACTGGAAGGATGCAGGTTCTCAAGGCGGAGGGCGTGATTCAGAGCCTCGCCTACGGTCTTGTACTTCGGGACCCCGACATGCGCACCGATAGAGTGTCGCAGACCCACTTCGAACCGTCGCACACGGCACTCTTCAGTAGGCAGAAACTGGCCAGTAAACTTAGACAACTTGTTGAATTCTGCGACGTACTGTTCCACTGTCCTGCTTCCTTGTTTCAACTGCATGAATTCATTCTCCTTCGCTTGACGAACGGATGACGGAAGGTACTGGACTTCAAAAGCTTTGCAGAACGTAGCCCAAGAGATCGGCGCGGTGGTATTGTCCGGTCAGATCGCTCGCTTGCGCACGGCCCACCAGTCGTGCGCGTTCAACCGTAGTTGAAGTTGTGCGTAGTCGACTTGCTTCGACTCTTTAATGCCGAGAAGCTCGAAGTGATCTTCTAGCTCTTCCAACCAGTCGATCGCTATAGAAGGGCCTTCGGTACCGCTGAAGGAAGTGCGGCACGCCTTCTTGAATTCTGACACTTCAAAGTTGTACTTTTTCGGTGCCACTTGTTGACGCTCGGGCTCCTCCGTATCGACTTCAATGGGTTGGATCGTCTGCACGGTGCCAGCAGGTGCGGTGACGGTAGGCGCAGTCGCAGAATTTTCGTTGGCCGCCATTGTCTGGATGATCTGCTGCAGGTATCTAGCTGCTTTTGCTGAAGTTTGGCATGTGCATCAAAGCGAGCTTCGAAGCGAGCTTCGAACTGGGCCTGTCATTGCTCTACTTGTTAATGTCGGTTCTCGGACTGGTTTCGCCGTGCCTCCATCATGCGCAGCATCCTTTCGATGGTATCGTTAGAAGGTCCGGCCCGCGGACGATACGAACTACTAGAGCCGCTTGCTCGGCCGTGGGTTTCGTCACTTCTGCGATATGAAGGCAAACGCATCAGTCAAAAATATTACGGACTCATTGTATGGAACAACTTATCTCATTGATACGAGGTCAAAGGATGTAAAGCCGTGCTCTGATACCATTATGTCATGTTCCGATTCCGTAGAATCGATAGTCGTCCCCCGGGCGTGATGCCGTACGAACCTAAGTTGCGATCGCACAAGGCACAGTCATAAGGTTATCCGAAACACAACATCAAGTTAGAGTACGCAGAGAAATTGAATGACACATTTGAAATAGAAATAGACTTTTTCATTGATGATAATAAAACTTTACATAGACTCCTTTATAATCATTGCCGCGCGGGCTACAACATGACTCGACTTACAAAATGAACGCCGATGAGATAGTCGTTCTCTACATTAAATCCCTTTTTATAAGCAAAAACCATTACACATTTCCACCTGCTATCGAGGCGAGTCGAGTCGTCATCTTCTTTTGGACTGAGTGCGGGTCTTCTTCAAAAGGAATCCAGGAACAAGCCTTTACACGCGGACGAGGCTTCAAAAGAGTTCACTTCGTCTTAAGCTTTTAGGTGGCACGTCCTTCGTAATTCGGGGTACCTGCGTGGAGAGCGAGGATCAGTACATTACACTTTGTACTGGTGCGTGGCAAATTTAAGTTCCAAGCTCTCATTTGGTTGAAGAGTTTATATGACTTAGTTCATGAATGTTTCTAACCATCCTAATAAATTTCAAACGAGCAACGACAAGCATAATGTAATTCACGTCAGAACTTACCCACGGCGGACCGCGCCGCACCTTATGAAACTTACCATATTCTTCCCTGTCAATTGTTATCATTTTCATTCCAAGTGCAATATTACGTGTGATTGGTCACTGGCATAACAAGCCATCCTGGACGTATAGCTTCGTTAATCGGGGTCTTTCCAATGCGGGTAGCGAGCCCCCTTTTTGGAAGTCCCCGCTTAACCCGTGCTATCATCCAGCACAACTATACCCTGTTTTCTCCTAGGCCAAAACGGTCCCGAGGCCCCAGGTTGCCGCTCGAGGAAACTATCGCCTTGTCGATAAGTTGTCCATAACCGTGTGAAGACATATTTTCCTTTTTAGTTATTAGGACATAGCCTACATTCTCTTTGAAAACTCAATCTTTTTCCCATGTTCGCGCCCTTGTATTTATCCTTTCATTCGCAACAACATTATCGGTTTGCCTAAGAAGGGGTCGAGAAGAGAAGGGTCCGCCACTCACCTTGAGCTTACTTCGGCGAGAGAACTTGTTGGTAGCGCTAGACGTCGCCTACGCGATTACCTAAAATCGCACAAGCAACCGATTAAAACACTGCATTATTCAAGGAGTTCGATAGGAAATGTGAGTTCGAAATGTAAGCCATAAAAACTATCGAAAACATTCACGAAAATGCATTCAGAAAACAAAGCCAAAACCAACGCGAGCGGCATGAAAAGCAGAGCAACGGGAGGTCTCTCCCCTTTTTGAAAAGTAGAGTCAATCCTCGTGGCGCAGCCCGCTGAATATGGGACTTGGTTCCGAAGAAGACATTCCATAACGAGGAATGGATCTTAATTCAATCTTTCCCGTTCGATCGACTCGGTCGATCCCGACCTATCGGTCCCGACCGAATCGATAGCAACAGTGTTCCTTTCTCGTGCACCCCGTGGACAGAGTACGGGGCACGATATAGGGACGGGGCATTACAGAAATCTCTGAGTCGCCATGTGCAATGGCCCTAGGGAGCTGACTCCGTACAAGTGCCCTTTCTTAAAGCCTCCGACGGTATCTACGAACAAGTCGTTGCGAACGGCCAAAGAAGAGGGCGTCCGGGCGGGCGTTGTTTCACCGATATCCTCGGTGTCAGTTAACTGAGCCCGACTAAGGGCCTCACGATATGCAGTCTATCAAATGAATGTTTTTACATTATAAGATTTTCCTAAGTTGTAATCTAAATCCTATGTTTCACTAAGTTAAGTGTGAATCCTAAGTTTACATAAGTTATAGTTCGAATACTTTTAATTCTAACGTAAATCTCATAAACATAAGTACTTACATCAGTCTCCTTGGCCCTCTCATCGACGAAGCTCCCGTCCTTCCGTCTCTTGTGCGTATGCTGGAACACGTCGTGCATGGTGATCGATTCTGGCGCCCTTTTCTCCTTCACTGCCTGTTGGGTCTGCATACGAAATTTTCTTAGAACTTAATTAACTCTGTATATTAAGAATACCTAATTCGATAGTGAAATGAATTTACGATATCTCACTAGATCTGCAAGTGTCGCCGTGTGGGGCCTTGATCCCCCCGTATGAAGCCCCGCGGCCCGTCGGTTCGCCTTCGCCTTCTCCAATTTCTCCTTGTACACAGGAGTATTCATCATAGCTAAGAGGCCCTCATAATAGTCCTGTTGGATCCAATTCAGCCTCGTTTGCCCCATTTTTAGGTCATGAATCATATCCCGTATCTTCTTCGAGGCAGCGCTTCTGTAGGCCCTGCGGATCGCGTCCTCGCGATGGAGGGCCACCAGTATGTCGTCTAACATACAAATTCAATTATTACATAATTTAAAAAATGGTTAATTAAAGAGTAACTAATAATTAACCAGAAGATATAGATATATACCCTCAACTCGTCGAGCTAGACGTACTTCAAGTTTGGAGGTACCGGCGAAAAGTTGAAGTAGGGACCATAGAAGTTAGCCCTGATAATTTCTCTAAGAGCCCTGGCAACATTAAACGAAAAAAACCTAC
Organism: Iris pallida; assembly: GCA_029216955.1. Classification (NCBI taxonomy): domain Eukaryota; kingdom Viridiplantae; phylum Streptophyta; class Magnoliopsida; order Asparagales; family Iridaceae; genus Iris; species Iris pallida. The sequence goes on from JANAVB010023800.1 coordinate 8,327,206, forward strand.
AAAGAAGAAACGACTGGATTATTAACTTGAATAAATGAAAGAAATTTGATAAATTATCTTAAATTTACTTACGATGTCCCCGCGGGCCATAACTCTCGTCGTAACTCGCCTCTCGGCATCTCTGGTGCCGTCGGAGGATCTGCGGGTCCGCGCTTGTACTCCCAGTAACTGGATGGAACCGAGTATGGGGTACTCCGGGGCCCACTGTGCAGTAACTGGGGGATCCACTGGTGGATGCGCTGGTGGGGCCGATAGCGGAACGGATCCGCTAGCAGATCCAGACTCATGCCTCGATGAAGTTGTCGATCGACAGCGGGATACGTCTGTGCCCGTGGTCACATACCGGGAAGATTGAATGCGACCATGACCACCAGCACCACTACGACCACGACCACGACCACCACTACCACCACCAGCACCACGACCACGGCCAGCCATCATGACCTGTAAATAGAACACATAAACATAATTAACAATATAAAAGTGTAAATGAATATAAAATTCTAAACTAAAAATATATACCAGCAGTAGGGAGACGAGTGCCGTCGCGATGAAACAGACTAGGTGTGCCATCTGCAATAAGTAAATAATCGAACGACGAAAACATGAATTCACGTAATTACTTTTATGAGGTCAAACTTAATTCACGTAATTGGAAGTGTTTTTAATATACAATAATATTTAACCTAATCATCATCTTCATTCTCATCCTCGGCCTCGTCTTCATCATCCTCATCCTCCGCATCCTCATCCTTAATCGTCGATTTCATCTGTATCCTCATCCCCATCAAATTCGTCTTCTTCTTCTTCTTCTTCTTCTTCTTCTTCTTCTTTTTCTTCTTCTTCTTCTTCTGCCTTAATATTTGGGACAAGATGTCTCTTTCTCCCCTGATTGACAGCTAAGTCTTGTGTATCAACCTCTTCCTCCCCTCTATTTTCCTCAACAATATCTTCAACATCTATTGTATCCGAGTGTTGTCCCAAGTATTGGAACTTTTCGATCTGGTCCTCTTGGTATGCTGGTATCCAACGTTGAATTATTTCTAGATTTTATCTTGCATACTACCCACCAGTCAAATCGATCTCTATGACGCCTTGGACAGCTTGTATAATATACTTGAACAGCCTGATTTGTTATCGCAAATGTATCGGACACTCTATACCTTCTGCGATAATTTATATCGATAAATCCAAATTGCTTATAGATTCTCTAACTGATATTTGGTGTCGTATCTGTAGAAGCATAGAATTTCAAGACCATAGATCCTATGTGCCTAATATTTACATGCGCCAGAGAGCTCGGATGAGGTACTCGGCATAGCAAATAACAAAAGCATAGACATTAAAAGAAGAGAGCTGTACAAAGTCTACTACATGTCTAAAAAAGAGAGCTGTACAAAGGAGAATTTCTACAAAGAAAAGACCCTAAGTCTACAGCTAGGTATAGCAACCGCTATGCGCTCTCAGTTTCGCGCATCACTTCAGCGTCTCAGCCAGGCGCATCCCTTCAGCAGCTCAGTTATGTGCATCCTCAGTTATGTACATCCCTTTAGCGGCTCAGTTATGTGCATCCCTTCAACAGCTCAGTTATGTGCCTTCCTTCAGCGTCTCGGTCAGGCGCATCATGAAGTCTCAACATATGTGCCATCAAATGCTTCGACTAATAAAGAATTTATTGAGCAGAACGCGGGTGGACAATCAACCCTCTAGCTGGAGAAAGAGCTCTCCGCAGTTGATCTGCGACAAAAGGAGGCTTTCAACACAACCAGAATGGGCAACACCCACGCTGACAGAGGAAGAGCATCCAATGCCGGGGCACCGCAATTTCGATCTGTGGCTCTTCCAGTATAACGGAGATGAGGCTCGAGCATCCCGATCTTTGGATGTAACATGCACCTTCCGCCTGCCTCAGAAGCCCTCGACTTCAACTTTTGGATGTAACAGTCACCTTCAAGTGCATCAATAAAAACAATACGTCGCATCTTCACCCTCGGGAGCATCTTATCAACAAAATGTGCTCGAACAAACAAGTTCATTCGGGAGGACGTGAGAGAACGATAAGCAAACTCTCTCCTTGCTACTATTTATAGGCCAGGCAAATCAAACCCTCGCGCCAAGTGGCAGGCTCTCCGAATCCCGTGTAATGAATTTGTATTTATGGTGATGAACCTGACGCTTCGAATTCAGCCAAGTCAAAAACGGCTATTTAAAGCACTCGAAGAACGTAACAGTCGAACCAATAAAGATGTATTATACAAACGGATGCGCCGGTCAGACCGCGCATCATATTGATACGCCCATCAGCACCAAGCGCCTCACGAGGATGCGCCCCATGCGTCCCCATATGCCTAGTAGAACGCGGATCGACGCCCCCACTTAACAGCCCATCACCTGTCAAAGAACATTAAATACTAAAGTCTGACAGAGTTGGCAGCACATCCCCCGAAGACAGAACAATTGACAGCTTTTTCATAAGACGAAGCGTCGTCGACGTCAGCATCATCATTACATTACTCCGGCGGTTACGAGACACGTGGCCGCCCAGCCATCTCGCATGCGCCTCCGTAGCCATGCGCCTAAATCTCTGCATGCGCCTCAAAAGCCATGCGCTTCAGACTTTTCTCTGATCCCTAAAGACATAAGTCAAGTCACTACTGAAGACTCGCATGCGCCTCAAAAGTCGTGTGCCCAGACTGGTTCGTGACTCATAAAGGTTACAAGCCAAAGTCTCCTCATACGCCCAATCCCAGGCGTATCATATCAGATTACTTTCCACCAAATTCGAGATCTTTGAGCCATGGACCTACGACACGTGTCCTTTGACTCGATTCAGCCTATGAAGGGGTGCTAATCATCCAAGATCTCAGCAACTGAAAGATTCTCTCGATTGTTATGTGTCAGCTCGGCCGCAGCCCACGAATGTAACAAGAAGGGTTCAACTCCTCAATCAAAGCGCATCGCCCATGCACCACCATCAGTAATCACCACATGGCATCTCCACAAACCAGCGCATCCTATATATGCGCATGAGCAGCCCAACCTGCTGCTTATAAATAGAGGGATCATCTCCTTCTTTCACACCCACGAACACACAGACAAGAATACATAGGGACAAACCTGCGAGTACCCACACAGAGAGACAGATATAGACACACAATATCTTCTTCCTCTCTGCAAGCTTCAGCACACAGAGCAACTCAGACCTTCAGAGAACCGATAACTGTCGTCAGATCGTCAACAGAGTTAACGCATTACCACTCGCTCCATCGGCACAAGGGACCCAGATAAACAAAAGTGTACTCCTAGGACTACATCTAAGTCCTATATTGTAACAATGTTCTGCTTGTAATTGAAATTTACAATTAAAAGATTTTAATGGCAAACAAGCTGGCGACTCTGCTGGGGACCTCTTTTTCCTCCACCAAGAAAGCTGTGTTGCAATCCGACGACGTGAAGGTGGGCTCCTCCCACAAGGTGCTGGTCGTACGCCTCAATCAACAGGCGTTTAAGGAGTTCATATCTGAAGGCAGTGCGAGTCCTTCGAAGCGGCTGCCAAAGCCGAAGAAGACTCGCCAGGTCTGGGTACGCAAGGTCGATGCCTCTGGCACCATCACCGAAGGAGATGTGCCGATGCAGCTTACCCTTCCTGCTGACGTCCTCAGCAGCCAAGATGCGTCCACCGGTGCAGCATATCTCTCGGGGAAACGTGCGGCTGACCACATTCCCCAGCCATCTCCCTCTCAGGCGAAGAAGATGCGTCGACAGAGCAGGGGCACAGCCAATGCCCCGTGCATCACCTCTGATACGCCACAAAAGGTCTCTGCCTTTGAAGAATCACTCGCTGTAGTGGCAAGGAGAATTTGGACTCTGAGTACTATGCACCCCAGTGGGCTGGTACGAAGAAGTCCAAGGCAGCACAGGCCATGCGCCTTAAACGTGCTATGTCGGCAGTAAACCAGAAGCATGCACTCACAATCATGCGCGCTGCAGATTGTAAGCTGTATAAGGTCGACTCGGGTGCTTCTGTGCCAGAAACGAGCCGACCTTCAAAGTCCTTGTCTCGCTTAGTCTCATCTACTGCGTTCGTAACCAAGTCGAGCAAGGCAAACCCTGTGGTCTTGAACTCCCCCGCCTCCACTGGTTGTGCATTCGAGGTTCATTCAAGTCACTTTAAGTGTTGTACCACTACTACTGATCTGAGTGCCTGTTTGGTGTTGGATCAAGGGCGTAACATTCACTTGATCACCCCGACGCTTGGTCTTGTCATGCGCCTGATGGGGGTACGAAGGTGGCACTCTCCTCCAACGACCTGCGTAACGCGATCACTCACAAACGCCGGTCAGGAGAGTCGACTGACAAGCACAATACGCCCCTCACAGGGCACACCTGTGCTGTAGTCACCATCAACTGTTGTTACAAAACAGCAGTTCTACCACTAAGGCAGTCGGTGTTCCAGCGGATGCAATCATCAACACCCCTCCGACGTCGTCTCGAAAAGAAGGTGTCAATTGAAGAGGAACCAGAATTGAAGGTTGCTTCATGCAACGTAATCTCTAACTCCTCGTCAATTCGAAGGGCGACTGGCAATTCCTCGTCCTTGTCCAAAAGCCAGCCGAGAAAAACCAAGACAACTGTCCCGTCCTTTGGAGTGTTTGAAGGCACTCGAGTGAGAAAGAAGATCCTGGAGGAAGCTGGGGGTAGTCAAGCCCTTGTTGATCCTCCTTCTGAAGACGAAGATATCCTCCAGAGCACAGCTGGGATGGATCTTCATCCTGGGGACGAAACCAGCCTCCCGGGCGTAGCTGGGGGTAGTCTAGCCCCTGCGAATCTGTGCCCCGAAGATGAAAAAGTCCTCCAAGTCAGAAATGGAGGTAATCAGGCCCTTGCGGATACTTCTTCCGAAGATGAGGGTGTCCTCCAGAACGTATCTGGAGGTAGCCAGGACGAAGCTCCAGGAGAGGCAACTCCCCTACAGGAGAGCGAGGCCAATAGTGAAGCCTCAACCGATCCATCCACTTCCAGCCGTGTCATGACAGTATACATGACTGGGGGTGATGCCGAGCCAGATGCGCCGCCAGCAAACCTCGTCCAGCGCATGGATACCTTGGAGGGAGGACTCAAAACCCTCTCTGCCTCTATGCAAATGCTAACTCAAGCAGTGTTTGAGATACGATCAGCTTTGGCCAGGGCACCGTCTACTAGTCCTGACATCGGGGTCAATAAAGAATCAAGCGTACCCCTTCAACGGGTATCCTTGGATACAGATCGCCGCGAGGCACCTCGGACGTTGGAGCCGTCAAATGCTCAACTCCAGGCTGTGCCACCATCTTCGACTCCCAGCTCCACAGAAGATGTGGTGGAGATGATCAGGGACTTACAAGAGCGCTTCGAGTCGAAGAATAGACAAGAGGAGCGCCAGAAGATGGGGATCCCCCAACCGTATCCCCTCGAATGTAACAAAGTGGTTTATCCTCCCAAATATAAACCACAAACATTGATGCCATACGATGGGAAGGACTCTTCGCTCTGTTATCTGACGTATTTCCAGTCTCAGATGGGACATCTCCCAAGGAGGACGCACTACTCACCAACATATTTGTCGGGGCACTGAAAGGAGTGGCATACGACTGGTACTGCAGCCTCCCTGACAACTCCATATCTTCCTTCGATGACTTGACGCGTCTCTTCCTCGATCGTTTCTACGACGGAGGGAAGGACATGACAATGGCGTCCCTCATAGAGATACGTCAGAAGGAGAAGGAAACAGTTCGAGTATTTATCGAACGCTTCCGACAGGCCTGTTTTAGACTACCGTCGGGCATGCCATAACATGCACTCCTCTCCTCCTGCAGCATGAACATGCTGCCCGCAATCAAACTCTGGCTCAACTCCACTCCTCCTCCCGACTGGAGTTCCTTGATCATCGAGGCCGAACCAGCCGAAAAGAAGGCGTCTAATGCTCGTCTTCTGGAAGTCAGTTTCCCTGCCTTTGAGGACAAGAGAAAATGGCCTGCAGCCAACAACCCTGGACGAGAGACAAAGGGGAAGCAGGCATTGATTGTCAATGCCTCCAAAGGTGCATCAGCACCCACTCAAAAGCCTCCACTTGCACCAAGGTCAAAGGAGGTTTATTCTTTTAACGATGAAGACACCCTGCAACTCTTCGAGATATTAAAGATGGGTGACAAGATCAAGTTGCCGGACCCGAAGCATCCCGACGAGGTTGGAAAAGTGGATCATCCGAGGTACTGTCACTACCATCAGTTTGTCGGACATCCAACCAAGGACTGTCATGTCCTCAAAAACTACATCCAGTGCATGATCAACGCGGATGTTATCTTCGTCGACTACGAGGAGAAAATGGTCTCGGCCAACCTGGTGTCACTCTAATTTGGCACCTTGCCGCCAACCACAACACAAGATGGCGTCGTCCCCATCCTAAAGGCGACAATGGAGGTGGTTAACCTACCACCTACCCGTGACAACGTGAGTGGACTCATCCCACTCACCTCATCTCGGGGAGAGGTCTTATGGGTTTATCCTGACCTCGTATCCGAGGTTACTCAACCGGAGGCACGCTCTGCCTCCAAAACTAAAGGCAGGAAAATCAAGTCTTGTATGGTCTCTTCCTCTGTAGAAGAGGCATTTTCTGTACAGACGCGTTCGTATCAGAACGCCCAACCTGATGAAGCTGTCGTCGAGGTGGTGCCTCTTTGCACCGTCCCTACTGCCCAGAAAGAGGGCCCATCCAAGCCTCCAGCAGCCAATAAACAGAAGCATACAGAGGCCCGATTCGACAAGTCTTTATGAAAGAAGAATGCTTCGGGGCTAGCCAAGCCCCACAACTTTGACATACTGGCACAACTTGCCAGTACTCCCGTCGCCTATCGCTGTTTGAGCTTCTTCGCCTTTCCAAGGACACTCGTGAAGCTCTTTGTGAAGCTCTGAAGGATGTTGAGTCCTTCATCAGTCAGGTCAAGCAGCCTGAAGATCTCCCAACTATATGTGCACATTGCCATTGTGCGGACGAGGTTATCCCCAACATAACCTTCATCCCAACAAGATATGCTGCTCAAACACAACTGACACAACAGGCCGCTGTATTATACAGGGTATATCGGTTCCTGTCTAGGTGAAGCAGATTCAGATTGATCCAGGGTCTTCCTATTTGCCATAAACATAAAAGAACAGAACAATTATCGGAGGACCGGACTTTTACTTCACGTTACAAACTCGCTTGTACAAAGAAAGCCTAGGGACAAAAACCTAGGTAACAGCAGTCTAAGTACAATTATTTATTTTAGATTCTGGGAGGTGACGATAGAGGCTCGGGAAGGCGACTGGCAGTCCCTGCCTTACTCCTTGGACGATCGGTATGCAGTCTTGGCTCCTTGTGAAAAGATGGTTGGCGTTGATGAAGAAATGCTCTTCTTGCTCCTCTGTTGCTCTTCTGGCTTCTCTCTCTCTGTGTATTTTCTCTCTAACTATTGGGGGGTCTCCCTATATATGCATATTTTTCTCTCTGATCTTGTCTCTCTCACAAGGGCATGGCACCTTGCTATTTATAATAGTGGGATGTGATCATTAGGGTTGCCAATGATTAGCTTTTGGAGATGGCGGCAGCCTGGGGATTGGTCAATCCAAGCCGTACGTTTTTGACTGTGACGAATTCGAGCCATTAGGTGTAGATTACACCAAATCCCATTAGCAATTAATGCTGATTGGAATAAATCTTCCTTATAATGATCTTCTGATATCTGCGAATAAATTAGATCTATTCTTCTGCCACGTGTCCCAGATTATTGGGATTTGACCCAATTTTTAATGGCAGCAAATCTGAGGAATTAATCGATTTAGGACACATGTCCTAAGAGCTGCTGGGGGAATCTGGACCGCAGGACGAGTGAGCCGCATATGAATTTGAGCCGCATATGGTTAAGCCCACGTGTCAGGGTTGCCTGGGCAGTGGCCTTCACTTGAGCCCTCGAACCACATGGGAGTAATCCTTGTGGGCCGCATAGATACATATCCGCCTAAGCCGCATGGACATGATCCTCTTGAACCGCATGAGAAGTCCTCGCTCGAGCCGCATGAGGCTTTCTTGGCCTGAGCCGCATAGGACAGATTCACTATAAACCGCATGAGAAGTTCTTTGCTCGAGCCGCATGAGACTTTCTTGGCCTGAGCCGCATAGCACAGATTCACTCTGAACCGCATGAGAAGTGAGCCGCATACGAACGCCCACATGGCAAGGCCACGTGGCATTTTTATGGCTCTCGGGGGATTTGTGTCAGAGATCTCTTTTCTCTTCCCTAGAGATTCATCATTATGACAGAGTCATAATTACCTGCTTTTGTGTCAGGGCTGTCAACTTTTCAGAGTGGTCAGCCGTCAAAGCAATTAATGCAGCATGGGTCGGAGGGGAGTACTGTCAGGCCACGTGTCTTCTGAGCCGCATAGAATACCTCGGGCCGCATAGCTCCTTATGCCGCATGACTCTCTGAGCCGCATGAGTTTTCTGGCCGTATAGCTCATTTTTCATGCTTCTATAAGACCCCCTTCAAAGTTTTCAATTTGTAAAATTGAAATACTTTGAATAAGAAGCATGACCGTATATTCTTCTGACCGCATATAAAGTCCTGGCCGTATGGATATCTTGGCCGCATGGAATGTTCTGCCGCAAGGGCGTCTCAGCCGTATGGATGGCCCAGCCGTATAGAAATTTCTGCCTCATGACCATCTGAGTCGCATAGTTGCTTTCAGCCACATGGCCATTTGAACCGCATAGGCTCTTTGCTACGTCATTATGCCATGCGTGTAGATCTTTTTGGGACAGGATCCCAAGAGCTCAGTCTTTAAATGGCTGGTTTGGCTCGATAGCCGAAGAGTCGATCGCGTTTATACGAGGCGTCGGTCCACAGTTCTCTGTCTATAAATAGAAGGGCATTTGGACGGTCTTCTCTCTTAGACTATTCTTGACTCAGATTCTTGTCGTGTTTTCTTCCTCTGATCATCAGACAACAATGGTACCCAGGGCTTCTAAGGCTGGGAAGAAGGCTGTGGCGAGGAGTAAGAAGTCGGCTTTACCCTCGACTGTCGCGCCCTCCGTTTGTCTTGACGTTCATATTGCCATCGAAGGTAAGGATTAGGTAGTCGATTTGAAACCTTAGCAGAGCCTGCTTACATGCTTCATGTACACGACTTTGACGTGAACTTCTCAAACTACATGGTCCGCATACATGTCCCATGACTGAGCCGTATGAGGATATACCCCATGTCTGAGCCGCATGAGACTTGTCTAGAACGAGTCGCATGAATATTTCTGACTATTTTTATTTTCTTCGTCTTTGGTTCTCGCAGTATCTCTACCGAATGTTGAGACTGCGGCGTCAGAGGAGCCGCAGCCTCTTGTCATCAGCCAGGGATCTCCTTCTGTTAAGGAGGAAGTGAAAAAAGAAGAACCTACGCCTGAGGGGAACGGCAGCCCTCCAAATGTCGAGACTGTTGAGGGTGGCAGCACTGGGAACCCTGTTTCTCCTATTCTGGACGAGGACGCTCTTCACTTGCATCCTTCATATGTGAGATGGTTGAGGGAATGGTATATGCGCTCATGTAATTAGGATGTAGGGGCTTCTCGTGGATGTCCGTCTGTAGTCTTTTATTTTGTCTCGCCTTTCTTCTTGCCTTCATGAAGAACTCTTTTGACTTGCTTGCAATCGTGTGAATGTAACCGATTTCTGAATGGAATATATATTTGCTTCACTCTTTTGCTTTGTGATAATCCTTTTATTGGGACATTTTGCGTAGACCCATTGTCCCTAACGTACCCTGGTTTTGGATACGGACAACAAGTTTAAAAGAAAGGAACCAATCATATTGACTCAGAGGTACTGAGGACATGGTGAGCATGAAGGTTTCTTCGATGGAGCCTTCCCATTTAGAGGTAATGAGGACATGACAGGAGTGGGCTCAATGAAAGAGGGTACATAGAACGACTCAGAGGTAATGAGGACATGGAAGTTCTAGGTAGGGGGTGATTTGTTTTTGGCGGAAGTGGAATGGCTCAGAGGTAATGAGGACATGGCCGTTTTGGAAATTTGTGGATCGATTACCCTTTTTTTTGCACTGGGAGTGGGGGTATTAGATCATGAGGGAGGATCTCCTTCAAGAAGAAAGTTCAGAGGTAGATCATACATGACTTGCTACCTGGAAGAGTGACCGGGATGTGAGTTCAGAGGCACCAGCGGGTACATGACTCGATAATTTGGAATATTGTAGATGTGTGAGTTCAGCGGCACCAGCGGGTACATGACTCGATGATCGAGGATATGGAGGATGTGAGTTCAGCGGTACCAGCGGGTATGTGACTCGATAATCTGGAGAATGTTGTGATGGTGAGTTTAGAGGTACCAGCGGGTACGTGACTCGATAATCTGACAAACTATGAGGGTGAGTTCAGTGGTATCAGCGGGTACATGACTCGAAAATCTGGAAATTTATGGGGTGAGTTCAGTGGTACCAGCGGGTACGTGACTCAATAATCTGGGATGTTGTTTAGATATAATATTTCTTCAGGAACTTGCCGCTGACGGGCAACATGAGCAAGTCTCCATTTTGCTTAGCGAGGCGGTAAGCACCGTTGGAGAATACTGTCTCTATGATAAATGGGCCTTCCCATTTTGGCTGGAACTTGCCGGCGGTCTTGTGAGTCATGACCATTGGCCTTCGGACTGCCAGAACAAGATCGCCCACTTGGAATGTTCTGATTTTGACCTTCTTGTTGAAGGCTCCTGAGATGCGTGCTTGGTACAGCTCGATCCTTTGCTGAGCTAGGAGGCACTTTTCATCTAAGGCCTCTAACTCTTGCAGTCGACGTCGGTAGTTGTCATCCGTAGTCAATTGATAAGTGAGGGCGACGCGGAGTGAGGGTATTTGAGTCTCTAATGGGAGAACTGCCTCACTCCCGTACACTAGGGAGAATGGCGTAATCCCAGTGGCTGTTCGAACTGTGGTGCGATAAGCCCATAAGCATTCGCCGAGTTTCTCGTTCCAGTCGTGTTTGTTGGAGGAGACAAACTTCTTGAGGAGTTTGATGATTGTTTTATTGAACGCCTCGGCTAACCCGTTTGCTGCCGGGTTGTACGGCGTCGAAGCGATATTCTGAATACGGTGCTTATCGCAGAACCGATAGAATGTGTGGCTTACAAACTGTAGACCATTATCATGGATGATCCTTCATGGCAGTCCGAAGCGGTAGATGACGTGATGCTTAAGGAAGCTGATCACGTTTAAAGTCTTAACTTCTGCGAGTGGGACGGCTTCCGCCCATTTGGAGAAGTAATCAGTGATCGCAAGTATGAAGCGATGTCCTCGGAAGGAAGGTGGGGTGATTGGACCAATGATATCCATTCCTCATGCTTCGAATGGCCAGGACGCCACTGTCGGATGTAGAAACTCGGACGGTTTGTGAATGAAGTCCGCGTGGACCTGGCAAGCTTTGCATTTTCTAGCATAATCTATCACATCTGCCACCATCATGGGCCAATAGTAACCCATTCGGCGAAGGCGATCTTGTAGTTTTGGGTCGGGCTGGTGGGCCCCGCAGATACCGTCATGAGCTTCTCGTACTACTTCTTTGGCTTCTGCGTTTGACAGACACCGAAGCAGTAATCCGTCGTAGGAGCGGCGATACAGCATCTTCGTCTCTGTATCGTAGAAGAATCTGAGAGAACGCCTTCTGATGGAAGTGGCTTCCTTTGAGTTCTCGGGCAGGATGTCGTAGACGACGAAGTCGATGAATGGTTGTCTCCAATCTGGGGCATCATCGATCGTCGGTGCAGAATAACTCGCCACGAATTGCACATTGTTTTTGGGACAGACCAGTTCGTGGCCTATCACATCCACTGATTAGCGATCATAATTCGGAACTGCTAGGGAAGCGGTAAGACCAGCTAAGGCGTCCGCTTCGATATTTCGGAGTCTAGGGACGTGCTCGATGAAGAACCCCTCGAATGACGAGATGATATCGATCGCTATTTGGTGATAAGGGATCATGTCTTCATGGCGGACTTCGTATGAGCCCCGGATCTGATTGACAATTAGTTGGGAATCACCGTATGCTTCAAGGTATTCTACCCCCTAGCTCTTTTGCAAGTTGGAGGACAATGACCAGAGCATTGTACTTGGCCACATTGTTAGAGCAAGGCTCGGTGAGGGAATAAGCTCGGTTAATCACCAATCCGGAAGGAGAGACTAGCACTACCCTGACCCCGACGACTATATTGCCTTTAGGTCCGGTCCTTGAAGCACCGTCAAAGAACATTCGCCATATAGCCTCGTGAGAGGTTGCATGCGAGTCGACGACCTCGTCTGGGATCTCTTCATATATTTGGAGGACTCCGAGCCTGGGTGGGCTGCTAAAAAGTCCGCCAGGGCTTGACCTTTGACTGCCTTTTGTGGGACAAAGATCATATGATAAGGGGACAGCAATATTGCCCATGTAGCGAGTCAAGAGCTAAGTGTCCCTGGTTTAGTCATGAGGACTCTGAGAGGGTTGACTCGTGAGATCACATGTATCGTTGTCCGGTGACATAATGTCGCATTTTTTGAATGGCGAACACCAGGGCGAGGCATTCCTTCTCCACAGCGGTGTATCGGTGCTCTGGCCCAATCATCATTCGGCTGAGGTAATATATGGCCTGCTCATGGCCTGCGTCATTATTCTTTGCCAGAAAAGCCCCGAGGGAGTGTTCCATTGCTCGTACATAGAGCAAAAATGGTTTTCCAGGAACCGGGGCTACCAAAACTTGAGGATTTGACAAATATTCTTTGATGCTGTCGAAAGCACGCTGGCATTCCTCGTCCCATACGAATGAGACTCCTTTCTTCATGAGGTGCGTGAATGGTCGGCATCGTCCGAAGAGGTTGGAAATGAACCTTCTGATGTAAGCTAGCCTCCCTTGGAGGCCTCTGAGTTTGCGGAGATTTCTCGGGGGACCCGTCTCCATGATTGCTTTTGTCTTCTCAGGGTCTACATGGATACCCTTTGCAGTGATGATGAAGCCCAAGAACTTCCCGCTGGATACGCCCAGAAAGGACTTCGTAGGGTTCATTTTCAAATTGTGCGCTCGCATTAGGTCGAATACCGTCCTTAGATCCTGCAGATGGTCTTCCTTGCTACGGCTCTTAACGGCTATATCGTCAACATAGCACTCCACCGTGTTGCGTAAGTGGTCTCTGAAGATGACGCTCATGGCTCTTTGATATGTGGCACCAGCATTCTTTAAACCGAAAGGCATGACTGTGTAGCAGTACGTGCCAATCGGTGTTCGGAATGATGTATGCTTTTCGTCGTCAGGAGACATTTTGATTTAGATGTACCCCGAGAAGCCATCCATGAATGACATACGTTCGAAGCTGCAGGTATTGTCGATCATGATGTCTGTGATAGGAAGGGGAATTCATCTTTGGGGCACGCCTCGTTCAGGTTGCGGAAGTCGATACAGATTCGAATCTTCCTATTCTTCTTGAGGACGGGTACTATATTGGCGACCCAATCGAGATGTTGCTCCTCACGAATGAAGCCGCTGGCTATCAGTTTATTGACTTCGGCTTCGATCGCGTCCATGATACCTGGGCGAAAGCGTCGCTGTTGTTGTTTGACTGGCTTCGTATCTGGTCGAATGTTGAGTTTGTGAAGAGCAATGTCGGGATTTAACCCTGGCATATCTTCATAGCTCCAGGCGAACACATCAATGTATTTTCTGACAAGTTCTAGCAGCGACTCCTGTTCTTCGTCTGCTAGGCTTTTGCTGACAAAAATTGGTTTTGGAGAAGATTCGCTGCCGAGATCCACTTGTATGACCTCATCCTCAGTAGGAGGTTCTCTCAGTTCGAACCGCTTTTCCCATTGTGCGTCTAATTGCTGGGCCTACGGCTCTAGCTCGAGGAATTTCGGGGATGTCTTCGTCTTCCTCGTAAGCGTCGGCGAATGCCATGTTGACTGACATAACTTGTCTGAACACATCTCCGATGCTGGTATCTGAGTCGAAAGTTGATGATCTGGTTGAATGTGACTGCCAGTTTCATTCTTCATCTGAACTTTCAGGGGTCGTAGTAGGCGTTACATACCCTAACCCGCATCGAGTTTTGTTATAGTAGTTCGTGGTTTGCCCGTCGGGACTGGCGGCTTCAAAGGTAATAGTCGCCCAGTGCCAGTAGTTCAATCATGGCGTCGTCTCCAGATCATACCCCTGTTTCTGTATGAGATATTTGGATTGAGGGCTATAGAGATACAGAGGCAGTCTTCCGGCATCTAACCCGAGGTCAGGCTTCTTCTATGGTGAGGGGATACGGGTTGTTCGTCCGACCGAAGATGATCGGATGATCTCCTCCCTCGATTATTCGGTAAGCGTCTTCTACTGGAGTAAGCCGGATCGCGGTGTACACATTTGTCACTTGTGTGTGTAGGTGAGTGCCTATACCGTGTTCCATAGCGTACATTGTACATAGCTTATTGAGCTCGGTGTAGTTCAAAGATAACCCTTTATTGATGAAGTAAGGTATCTTTTCTAGGGGGATTACATCATCAGCGGAAGGGACATCAGTGTGGGCAGCCACATACTTGGCTAGCTCCGGTTCCTCTTCGGCTACCCCCTGTGTGAACGAAGACTGAGAGGATGACCTGGGAAGCTTGATTGTCAGTGGTTTTGTTGGCAGACTAGCGACCCCCATTTTGGCATCTGATGTGGGGCGAGGAGTGGCTGGTTCGCTAGAAGTGTCAGACCTTGCATCGGGGTGACTACCCTTCTTGGGAAGGTGTATCGTCAGTGGCCTATCGGAGGGATAGAGCTTCTCCGTTTGACTGACTCTCGGCAGTCTGATTATCAGTGGCCCCGTTGTGGGTCTCGGTACTTGGCCGGACCTTGGCAGCCGGATTATCATCTGCTCCTCCTGCGCTGAGAGGCTGATTGCGTCCTTCCACAGAGTGGCGGTAAGGGGTGCGAACTTGCCAGGTTTACGAGCTTGGAGGTGGATCGTCAGGGGTCCTTCTGATCCCGTGGCCGTTTAGGTGCTAGCTTGTTCATTTCCTTCATCAAGGTGCCTTTTTGACTTTTCGTATAGGCAGGAGTCCGAGTAGTAGGATTTGACCCCTTTGAAGGGATCGATATCAGCAAATTCTGTCTTCACGAAGCCGTGTTTGTCGACATATTTGAAGCACTGGTGCAGCGTGGAAGGCACGATCATGTAATCGTGTATCCATGGGCGCCCCAAGAGGATGTTATAAGAAGTGTCTGCATCTATGACGTAGCAGGTGACTTCGGATTGGAGGTCGTCAATTTGACACTTCAGACGAATCTTCCTAATAGGGTAGCTCCTGCCCGAATTGAAACCGCTGATGGCGGTGCTTGTAGTTGTCAAGCGATACATTGGGATGCGGAGATGATGTAGCAGGCCCTTCGGGATGATGCTTATGGAAGAGCCAGGATCTATGTGCATCCGATCCACCTTCACGTCGCCGATGTACCCCGTGTAGTATAGCGGGCGATCATGTAGGTTGGTCTTGATGAGCATGTCCTACGGAGTGAAGACGATATTGGACATCGCTCTCGTGCAGGCACTCTCTTGGAGCTCCACGGGTGAGTCCTCCCCGGTGAGGTTGGATTGAGCCAGATAGACATCGGCATTTTGGAGTGCTTTGCTTAATGCAATACGAACGTCCTTGGAGAGCCTTAGGAGTTCGTACAGTGACAACTTGGCCGGTGTGTTAGCCAATTGTGCTAAGATGTCAAAGTTGTAGGGCCTCTCTAGCCCTTAGGCTGCTTCTTTTCGGAGAGATTTG
This sequence comes from Iris pallida, assembly GCA_029216955.1. NCBI lineage: Eukaryota > Viridiplantae > Streptophyta > Magnoliopsida > Asparagales > Iridaceae > Iris > Iris pallida. Next base: position 8,343,047 of record JANAVB010023800.1, read on the forward strand.
TCGAAGCGAGTCTCCTTCGGCCTAGGCTTGTCGGTCGTCGAAGGCTGAGCCGGTCCCGGAGCATCAGTTGTAGTGGGTTGATGATTTTCAGCTGGATTGTCAACCACAGGTTGGGATTGTGCTCTGGACCGCGTGACGACGGCTGTAGCTTCCTCGTTGTCTGCCGAGATTGTGTGGCAGGTCCTCACTTTTCCACTTTTATTTTTGTCGGTGGTAGATGGTGTGGGCCGAGTCACTTCTGACACCAAGTCTGGATGGATCCACATGACCTCCCCTCGTGAGGTGGTGAGAGGTACTAGACCAGCAGCCTGTTCCCGGGAAGGTGGAAGATTGGTAATCTCTATCGTCGCCAGAGGGACGGGGATTACCCCGTCTTGAGTCTCCGTCGGAAGGAAGCTGCCGAATTGTACGGACACCATATTGGCTGCTTCGGTTACCTCTTCGAAGACGATGGCCAGAGCGTTCAAATCGATGAGGCTTTGGATGTACCATTTTAGTTGGTAGCAGTCGTGTGTAGCATGGTGTACATAACGGTGGTAATGGCAGAACTTTGGGTTCTCCAGATCAGCCGGCCGAGGCTCCCGTCTTGGTGGAGGAAGCTGAATTCTATCTCCTTGTATGAGCATGTCCAAGATAGACTTGACGTGGCCGTCTTCGAAAGAGTAAGTGATTTGAAGCCATTGTTTGTCTGCTGGTTGTGACTCGGGCTTCTGGGCCGTGTCGGCCACCATAGCCTACTTTCCCTTACTGTCCCGATTGTTGGAGGGGTTACCTCCATTATCGTTGTTGGGACGCTTGCCCTTGTTTTCTCCTTCTGAGATGTGTAATCCCAGTTGGCGAGCCTTCTTCAGTCGTTCTTCGGCGCTTGTGGCGCTGATGATGAACACCTTCCAATCTTTGAATTGACTTTCGCCCATCCAGAGACTGATCGTTGGGAGCAGTCTCTTTTGGTAAATTTCAATCAAAGAGGAATCTGGATTTCCGGAAGGCAGCTTCATGGCGGTCTGGCGGAACCGCTCGATGTAGTTCCTTGTCAACTCCTTCTCCCTTTGGACGACGTCCATGAGAGTGGACATTGTGACGTCCTGCCCTACCTCATAGAATCTCTCCAAGAACAAGCGTTTGAAGCCAGCGAAGGAGTGGATGCAGTTGTCCGGTAGATTGTGGTACCAATCGAAGGCGACTCCTTCCAACGCCCCAATGAATAACCGTGTGAGGATAGCATCATCATGGGGCAGATGGTCGGTGGTGACCTCGAAGTAAGTAATGTACCGACTTGCTGAGGTTTTGCCATCATACGGGTTGATATTGAACGGCTTATATCTTGGCGGGAATGGAACATCCCTCCATTCAGCAGGATACGGTTGCTGTATTCTGAGATCTTGAGCGTTTTCTCGTGCATGGAACATGGCTCGGAGCTCCTGGACCTCTCTCCGTACTTCTCGGGTCTCATCTGTCGCGGTAGGGGCTGTTATTTCGGGAGAATTATTGCCCGAGTTTGGTACCGCTGAGTTCGAATCTATATTGACCGCGGGGCCCGTGCTTGTTTGACCAGGCGTTCCTCCTTGTAGAGTGGATAGGGCCGCTTTAATTTCGTCTACAGACTTGACCAAAGCAAGTAATATGACTTCAAGATTGTCGATACGCTGGCGATCATTGGAACCACCTTGATTGTTGTCCGTCATGAAAACCGTCCTTACATGAGGAGGAATGGAAGGAACGGTGGAGGATGTGCCCTCCGAGTCGTACCCATGCACCAAGAAGTCATCGGGATAGGTGGGAATGTTCTCTTCGGGCTCGAACTCGGAGGGAACGGTATCCCCAGCTTCAGAGCTTGCTTCGTCTTGAGAGTTACGGATGTCCTCGGGGACATCAGCGTCTGTTGCACCTGATTGAAGAGTTGTTTGTCCGGGCTCGGCTCCTTGAAACATCGAATTGTTGCGGATGTTCGGAGGAGTGCTACCCCCAGTTCCCTCAACCCCTAGCGATGTGGATGATGAATTTCCCATCGCGGTAGATTTTGTCTTTGTACGGGTGTGTTGGAATACACCGGTAGAGGACAACCGTTTAGACGATAGTTTCTTAGCTGTAGTGGTTGATATCTTGGGACTAGAGATACTTGTCTTTTTCCCTCTCCCTTCGGCGGGGACCTTTTGAGCGAAATTGCAGGAGACAACAGGAGGTGCCTCATCTTCTGAGCTCGGATGCTGTAGTCTTTGGAAGACGGACGGCCGATCTTCCGTCACTGCCGCGTTGTTGCAGCAGCAGTTGATGATGATTTGGGTGCAGCGATGTTCAAGTGAGGACTCTTTGCACGCCGATACTCCTCCTTTTTCCTTGCGTTTGATCGCCTCCCGCAGGTCAGAGGAACCACTCTGTCTGTTTGCCGCTGGGGGCTGGACTCGAGAGGTTGTATACAACTTCCCATCCGAGGCCCGTGAGATAGTCAACGGGACGCCCCGATAGTCAGAGGTTGGGACAGCTGACTGGGCCTGATGAGCCCGCGCTGCCCTAGACTTCCTCCTTTTAGCACTTGTGGGTGCGTAATAGGAGTCCAAGTTGGATACCACAGAATCTGGCTTATCATCCAGAGAACCATTAGGATCAGGACCGCATGAGAGACGGTCGAAGACTGATCGAGAGAAGCGTGAAACGGGTGCTATGCGGCTAGAGTTGGGTACCGTGCAGGCTGTCTGCATGCGGTTGTCTTCTGCCGTCGGATGAATTATTTTTGTGCGGCTAGAAGTCACGATCGTACAGGCTGGCCGCATGCGGTTGGCAATTGCGGCCGCATGGGTTTTCTGCAAGCGATTGACTCCCATAGCCGCACGAGTTTCATCCGTGTGGTTGGCAACTGTAGCCGCATAAGCTATGCGGCTGACAGATATGGCCGCATGAGTTTTCTTCATGCGGCTGGAGGATGTAGCCGTATGAGCTTTCTCCCTGCGGCTGATACCCTTATGCGGCTCGGATCTCATAGAGTTTCTCTTTGTCCCTGCAAGTCCAGCATCATAGTGTTTTCTTCTGCCAGACATGGGGACAGCAGAGTTGTCTACGATCTGAAGTGGGGCCGCAGGGGAATCTTGCTCGCCGTCTTAAACAACAGAGGGTGTCGCCGCAAAAGCTTTAGTAGAAACGAAGGATCGGGGTCTCCACTCCTTACGGTCCTTCTTTGTGCGGGCTCGCTTATGGACCGGGCCAGTGCTCTTGTCGGAGAGCATTTCTTCGAACGCCTGTTGGTCGAACCGGGCAACCATCTTTTGTTGCGTGGAGCCAAGCTTGGCTGCATCCGATTGCGTCACCAACTCCTCAGCCGTGGAGAAGTTAGTCTCCAGCAAAGTCGCCATCGTATTTGCCATGAAATATAAAAGAACAGAACAATTATCGAAGGACCGGACTTTTACTTCACGTTACAAACTCGCTTGTACAAAGAAAGCCTAGGGACGAAAACCTAGGTACAGCAGTCTAAGTACAATTGTTTATTTTAGATTCTGGGGGGTGACGATAGAGGCTCGGGAAGGCGACGGCAGCCCTGCCTTACTTCTTGGACGATCGGTATGCAGCCTTGGCTCCTTGTGAGAAGATGGTTGGCGTTGATGAAGAAATGCTCTTATTGCTCCTCTGTTGCTCTTCTGGCTTCTCTCTCTGTGTGTGTATTTTCTCTCTGACTATTGGGGGGTCTTCCGGTATATGTATATTTTTCTCTCTGATCTTGTCTCTCTCACAAGGGCATCGCACCTTGCTATTTATAATAGTGGGATGTGATCATTAGGGTTGCCAATGATTAACTTTTAGAGATGGTGACGGCCTGGAGATTGGTCAATCCAAGCCGTTCGTTTCTGATTGTGACGAATCCGAGCCATTACGTGTAGATTACACCAAATCCCATTAGCAATTAATGCTGATTGGAATAAATCTTCCTTATAATGATCTTCTGATATCTGCGAATAAATTAGATCTATTCTTCTGCAACGTGTCCCAGATTATTGGGATTTGACCCAATCTTTAATGGCAGCAAATCTGAGGAATTAATCGATTTAGGACACGTGTCCTAAGAGCTGCTGGAGGAATCTGGACCGCATGACGAGTGAGCCGCATATGAATTTGAGCCGCATATGGTTAAGCCCACGTGTCAATGTTGCCTGGGCAGTGGCCCTCACTTGAGCCCTCGAACCACAGGGGAGTAATCCTTGTGGGCCGCATAGATACATATCCGCCTAAGCCGCTATGGACATGATCCTCTTGAACCGCATGAGAAGTCCTCGCTCGAGCCGCATGAGGCTTTCTTAGCCTGAGCCGCATAGGACAGATTCACTCTGAACCGCATGAGAAGTTCTTTGCTCGAGCCGCATGAGGCTTTCTTGGCCTGAGCCGCATAGGACAGATTCACTCTGAACCGCATGAGAAGTGAGCCGCATACGAACGCCCACGTGGCAAGGCCACGTGGCATTTTTATGGCTCTCGGGGGATTTGTGTCAGAGATCTCTTTTCTCTTCCCTAGAGATCCATCATTATGACAGAGTCATAATTACGTGCTTTTGTGTCCGGGCTGTCAACTTTTCAGAGTGGTCAGCCGTCAAAGCAATTAATGCAGCATGGGTCGGAGGGGAGCACTGTCAGGCCACGTGTCTTCTGAGCCGCATGGAATGCCTCGGGCCGCATAGCTCCATATGCCGCATGACTCTCTGAGTCGCATGAGTTTTCTGGCCGCATAGCTCATTTTCCATGCTTCTACACTTCCATCAGCATCATCCCAAAGACGCTGCTCTCAATACTGGGGATCCCAATGTATCGACTGGCGCCTTCCAACACAAACATCAGCAGCTTCAATGCTAGCAAAAGCGAGCCACTGGGCAAAATACGGTTGAAGTGTCATATCGGTAACCTCAGAATCAAGGTGACTTGCTATGTCGTGGACGCTAACGTCAACTACAACCTCCTACTGGGTCGTCCGTGGCTGCATGAGTACATGGTGGTGCCATCAACACTCCACCAATGTATGAAGTACATGTCCACCAATGGGACGGAGTTTGCGGACATTGACCCTTTCAAGGGGTCGAAGCCTACTTCACTGATTCTACTTTGTACAAGTCGCCTGACGAGGAGGAAGCCAATGATGCTAACGATGAGGCAGAAACGACAGCAGAGCCGGACATGGAGCCAGAGATAATTCCTGACGCTCCTTTAAAAATTTGACTCAAAGGAAAGCCGCCTCAGACGTTTTCTCTCATGAACATCAAGCTATCAGGAAAAGCACCAACTGTTCTAGGTCAAACACCCACTGAAGCTCTCTTGAAGATACGGCTCAAGGGAAAGTCGCCCCAAGCATCGGCTCCCCTTGTGGCAAAACTACAAGGGAAGGCACCAATCACTGAAGGCACAATTGAGGCACCTCTGAAGGTGCGTCTTAAATGCAAGCCTCCACTATCATCAGTCTCATCCAAGCTCCCATTGAAGGCCCACATAGCCCTCTCGGATCCCAAGATCAAAGCTGCGGTGGACTCTCCCAATCCAACCCCGGTACTCACAGATGAAGAGCTAGGGGAATATATCTCTGCTGATGTAGATGCACCCTCTCTGGACAATGTAATCCCACGAGATAAAATCTCATGTTTCATCAATAATAGAGTGTCTTTTAATTATTCTAGTCTTCCACATTGGAATGCCATGTATATATTAGATAATGCTCTACGGTCGTTGCAAACACAAATAACGACCGTCAATCATGTAAATCGAGTAGTCCCGCCCCAAGGGGTCTGTTTTGTAGTCCCACCGTGGAATCGAGACGAAGAATCCATCACCTTTGACAAAGTCGAGCATCATCAAGACCTCCCGTCACTCGAGCTAGAACCAGATACCGGCAAAATATAAGTCTATTGGTACACGGACAAGGCAAAGTACCTCACCCAAAAGATGGGTTACGATCTAAAAAGCAACAAAGGCCTGAACTACGGCAAGGGTCGACATCTTCCTCTCCGGCTCCCAATACCTAAAGGAAAGCCGTAGGACTACTATCATCGAACTCGACGGGAGGTGGGCTGTGTCACGCCGCCGACAACTCCAGAAAGTTCGGAGGCAGAAGAAATGGAACATTCTCATTCATCTGAAGCATCAACTTAGGATTTCGATACCAGTATCGGCTCAATCTTCAAGAAGGTGCTGTCAGCCAATATGGCATCTGCAGAACCTCAAGAAGATGAAGGCGAAGACCAAACACCAGAATTCTTCGAGGAGGAACCCTGGGCTCGACGTTTAGGAGAACAATGGGAGTCTCATTTTGAATTACGTGAACCTCCTACCGAAGACGAAGTCGAACAGATCGACCTTGGGGATGGATCTTCTTCCAAATCCATCTTCATCAGCAAAAGCTTAGAATGAGAAGATCGAGAATATTTGGTCCAATTGGCCAAAGAATATATCGACGTCTTCACCTGGAGCTACGAAGATATGCCGGGACTTGATCCCCAGATCGCGATGCACAGGCTCAACATCTTACCTGATGCCAAGCCTATAAAGCAACAACAACGACGTTTTCGTTCTGACATCATGAACGCTATTGATCAAGAGGTGGACAAACTCCTGACCAGCAGGTTCATCCGTGAGGAGAAACATCCGGATTGGGTGCCCAACGTCGTCCCTGTCACCAAGAAGAACGGAAAGATACGGGTCTGCATCGACTTCAGGGATCTCAACTGTAACACCTAGTTTTCCAGATGAGGGTAATTTTGAAATTTTGTAATTATAATTATAATTTATTGATTATTATTTCATATTATAATTTTTGGTGATTTTTAATTATTTTTAAACTATTTAAAATTATGACTTGTGATTTTGACATTTTACTATTGTTTGGTTTTAATTTCGAAGAATTTGTCACCCCCAGTTTTCAGGAACAAAGATATTTTTGTCATTTTATATTTTTGAAATATTTTTGAAAAATATTTTATTATTTATGATATTGTTTTGGGATTATTTGAGTCGGGTTCGAATTTCAGCTCAATCCGACTTGAAACGGGGACCCGGGGGTAGTGTTGACTTTAGTGGACCCACACACTAGTTAGGCATGGCCCACATGATATTAATTTTAGTCCACATGATATTAATTTTAGTCCACATGATATTAATTTTAGTTAGAGGTTAGACTAATTATTATGGATAAGGTTAGTGTGATTAGAGACTTTAGAATGACTAATTTAGCCCCAACCAATTAGCCCTTTCCTAATACTAATAGAATAGGTTAGTGGGGGCATTTTGGACCTTACCATAATAGGACAAATAGCCCCATATGACTAGCCACTTTGGGAGAGGATAGGCTCAAGTTCATTTTATTATTCTCATCCACACTCTCTCTCTTGTTCTTCCCCAAATTTCTAGAGAGCAATCCCTAGCAATTTCTCCACCAAATCCTTCCATTTCTCTACCAAATCCTTCCATTTCACCACCAAATCTTCTTCTTTTCTTCTCCATTCTAGCCAAGGAGGAAGCTACCCAAGTTTGGGAGGATTCGGAGCTCGTTCGTGTCCTTTTGGAATCTCTACGTGTCGGTGTCGCTCCGGGAAGGCTTTTCTTCGATTCGATCTACCGGGAGGTATAAATCCCTTCTCCTTTTATTTCCTCATGCATATAGGTCTATTTTGAACCCATAGGAATGACCCCCATGGTTGTATCTCCATTTGTGTCCATTTCGTGTCCATTTGGAGGTCATAGGAGTGTCCTTTGTGTTGTGGTTGTGACCATGTGGGAAAACCCCAAATTTGGACACACTATGTGTTGTTGTTATGTATGAATGAATTATTACATGTTTAATCTCATATTTTTGTATTGGAGATGTGTTCTATAGTGTCTCATATATATATTAGTGTAGAGAGTGAGTTCTTGATATAGTATGTTATATACTTGTGTTCTTTTGTCTCAAACTATCTAAATCCGTCATGATTTTTATCCACGTTTTTAATTTCAGCCCTAACTTAGAAATATCATAACTTCTAGTTCAAAGTTCGGTTTAATCTTTCATTTTTTTTAAAAGAAGCGTATTGAAGTTAGCTTTCCAAAAACATATATTAATAGGCCTAATTCTTTATGTAACTTTCTGGAGAATTATTTGAGTGTCAGCTGTACGAAAGACAAATGCGTTCTCGGTGTTTTCGCGATTCCGGGAGTTTTCGGAAACGAAAACGCGATCCGTTTGAAGTTTCGGAAAGCTAACACATAGATCTATAACATACTTTAATCCTAGATTTTAATTCATGCTGAGATGGTACAGTATTAATTATTAGTAGGAGTTATTATTCGACATATACATTTTGTGCACCCTTGTGTGTAATATAATATTCTATTTGATTTTAACCCATGTTAATATATATACATTATGTAATTAAATAGAGAATACAAGCATGAGTAAATCTTTAAATAAATGATGTATGAGGTGTAAGTATCCTATCTAATGTAAGCATGTATAAGTATGACTTGTAATGAATATGTAGGTTCCATAGTATGTAATGTATGGTGCATATAGTAGTGCAAGAGAATAAATTAATGATGAATGAATGCAAGCATAGATGTAATATAATAATAGATATAATGCATGCAATATACAAGTTAATGAGTTGTAATGTTCTATGTTAACACAAATCCTATATTACCTCATGTACCCCCTTATACTATGTTGACACTATCACACTTGACACATTGTTCACTTACACTTTGACACTCATTGATATGTATACACTATGTATGCCTATTTAACCCTCACTTGCCCCTTTGCCATGTTCACATACACATACATAGCCTCTTAAATAAGTATTTATGAATACAGTTAACTTAGCTATGTATGTATATTATATATATGTTAGCATATTGTGTTGTAATATATAAATTTATATAACCATTTAAAATGCCATGATTATAGACCTAATGTTGAATACCAATATATGTATGTGTATATATGTGTAGACATATATAGCTTGAAGTAATAGATTACCTAGTGTATATCCAATGTGAATTCTTGCCTATTTGAGTATTGAATAATTGCATGCTATATAGAGTTGGGTGTATGTTGGCTTGTATAGCCTTGTATTGATGTGTGCTTGCTAGGATAGTCTTGGTTAGGCCTAGTAAGACTTGCTGGATTAGGTCATGACCTAGTTTGACCTAGTTTGACTAGTGCAGTTGACCAGAGTTGACCAAGGGTTGACTTTGGGCTAGTTTGATCTAGATTCATGTAGAATGCATTGTAGTGCTTTATATTACCCTTCTGGACATGTTGTGACTTATGCTGTTCTAATTAGGAGCCAGACACCTCTCCTCGGACAGTATCTTTATCTTAGACATTCAGATATCAGGCGAGTACATTCTCTGATAGTTCTCTCATTTACTTGTCAATTACTGTACTTCAGTTCTAGTTAGTTGTATGTGATTCTCTGTTACAACACGTATGGATATTCTGGATTCATGTATACGACACACATTTATTTTCTGGCCTCTATTACTGGTATCATCATTCTGGCTTCTATTACTGGAATCACCTACTGGAATCACCTACTGGAATCATTTACTGGAATCATTTACTGGTATCATTATATTTTGGCTGGACTCATCTTGAATCATTGTGTCGGATTTCTGGATTCACTTGCTGGGAGGGGAAATACTAGAGTAAGACATATAGACATACCCTATTTCTGGAATCACCCTTTTGCTGGAATCATACTGGAATGATAGCCATCTCACACCCGGCCAGGTGTGTGATATGCCGGATTACCTATAGCCGTTTACATGTCAATCTCGGTATTTTAAAACACACTGCTAGAGTATAGGCTGGACTCACCCTGGAATCATTGATCACTATAACTGGAGTCGTCCCTTACTGGATTCATCTTGTATGAGATTCATCCTGTACTGGACTTATATTGGAGTTACACTTGTCTACATTGTTGTCTGGACTTTATATCATATTACCCTGGTTCAGCTAGTTTTATTTTTACAGTCTTCATTGCTATGATTCTTCTCTTGTTTAGTTTTTTTTTTCTTGCACTTTATCTGTCTTTCTTACCATCACCTGAATATAAACTGCCATTTTCATCAATACAACTGTCTATAACTGCCTTATAGTTCTCTGTCATTTACTTGGATTTTCTAGATGAGATGTGCTCGTTCCTATCCTGACTGGACCTGTTGATAAATTTTACAGATAGCCTGGAGGTTGCCTGCTAACCTAGAGGAGACACAGTAGCGGTTGTATAGTTAGTTATTTCAGTTGTATTGAGTTGTATTTATTCTATGGATTACTGTATTAAGCTTTGAGATGTTTTCTGGGTTTGTGTATCTAGACACTTAGACTTCTATCTACTGTATCTCTTTTGGATTTCATGTTTTATCTATCTTTTATCTTGCTCTACCTTAGTTGTGATTGAGACTGTATCTTCTATGTCACCTCCATTCAGAGAGTATATACTGTACAGGTACCTTTATATTGTTAGATGTTTGACCTAGGACAGCGTTCTACCGTCGACACTGCGGCGTAGGCTGGGCGCTGTTACGCACTCGTGCCCTCACAGTGGGTGCGGGTCGTAACACGTTTTTAGTGGTGGCCCATGCAGGTCGAGTTTATGTAGTGGTATTCGAACTAGAGTATCACTACAGCCTGCAGTAGGATTAGGATATTTTGGAGGTACTCAATCACATTAGGAAAAACTCTTAATCCGATTCCTTTCCTCTAAAATTGTTGCTTATTGACTTTCCTTGAATATAAACTATTCTCCTTGAATTTTTGCTTCATTCTCAGAAATTGCTTCTTATTTTGATCTGTCTTCATGATGGTTATGAAGACACGATCTCATCGCTTCGGTTCGGGGGATATTATCGAGAGGCTGGCCACCTCTCGTCCTGTTCATCAGGGCCTCGAGACCGCAGCTTCTGTTGTGCCGACTCGGGTTGGCATTTCTGCTACATTGGAGGTACACCTCCGTCTGTATAGAGACTTTTTCTTTCGTTTCCGGTTTCTCTCAGCAGCAGTGATTCATGCAGCATCAGCAGCAGAGATTTGTGCAGTATCAGCATCAAGCTGGAGGAAACCAGCAGGGCGAGCTATCGTCCGGACAGTCGAGGATGCACAGACCGTTGGAGATCTTGCTGCAAGTTCTATTCTTCTCAATTCTATTCCCGTAATTGTCTTTTATAATTAACTTGAAATCCAATTCAATCTGTTCCTTGTTGATTGATTAATTTTGTCATGTTACTCTTTTGTTGTGTTTATTTTTCTTCTGAGAAAATCATATGGGCTAGGTCGCCTAAATCATGGGATCTATAATTCTCGATAGTCATGTTAGTTGACATAGTGAGGACATGTAGTCAGATTTTGGATGTATTCTCGGGTATGGGAATTTAAGGTTTTCGCTGTCGCATGCGGCAGTGCAAAAATTTTAAATACCATGAACCTAGAGGTACGTACCTTAGTCAAGGACTCTGTGATTATCGTAGCCTTGCTCACTAGCATGATGAAGACTCTGGACAACATGATTTTGGACAGACGCATATGATTAACAGATTGTATCTTGAGAAGGTTTAAACATCATACCCTTTTGATTGTTATAAATGACTTAGGAGTAGGGATATTTAGTTTTGTAGAGCTTATTCATAGGTAGTTCCTTCATAGTATAATGGTATGATGACTTGTAGAGTGTCTGTACCCTAGATGTGATAGTTAGCATTGGTGTTAGAATAGTAACCCATTACAGATAATTCTTCTGTTATCTATAATACCAACCAGTTACACATAAGATGTTAGTATGCCTTACAGCCTTGATGATTATTACTACTTTCCCTTACCTTTTCAAGTGAGGCACCCATGACCAGAGCCTGCCTTTGAGTATAGTTGTAGTTTCACCTAAGACCGAGAGGTCTATTTTCATAGATAGATTGCAGATGATATTGGCATATGGGATATAGGTTAGTTGGTATCTATAGGCCATTGTTGTACAGGGTTATAAACATGTTGTTTAGCCAATACTTGGTTCAGTTTTCCATTTTAGTTAAGTTCTCTTCGTGTTGAGTTTCTTTGTGTTGATCACCTTTATAGGCAGTGTGCAGACCCTTCACTAGATACCATGTCCCCTTGATTCAGACCATTCATCCTTAGCCTAGTTCTAAGCATTGTTTCAGACCCTTATAAGTTTAGTCTGCCTTAACCCTTGGTTGATCAGTCATGTATATATATATAGATGATATACTTAGGATATATGTGATGGGTTGTTGTTCTTGAGCATATATATATATATATATATATATATATATATATATATATATATATATATATATATATATGTGTGTGGTATTTGGTATTCATGTGCTTAGCTTGTAGGTATTTAGTTATAGGTGACTTGATAGGATTGGGAAGTTAAGAGCTAATCTATTATAGAGTTTCCCTTTTGCGAAATTCTAGTTGCCAACACCTAGATAGCTAGCATAGGTAAAACCCTAAGAAGTTGACCAGTTGATGACCAAGTACTTGGATGTTGAGAAATTGACTAGTGATTGACCCTTGACTATGTCTGACATAGAAGGGGGTGCGATCATCTTAATTTCGAGAACAAAATTTTTATAAGGTGGGTAGGATTGTAACACCAAGTTTTCCAGATGAGGGTAATTTTGAAAATTTGTAATTATAATTATAATTTATTGATTATTATTTCATATTATAATTTTTGGTGATTTTTAATCATTTTTAAACTACTTAAAATTATGACTTGTGATTTTGACATTTTACTATTGTTTGATTTTAATTTCGAAGAATTTGTCACCCCCAGTTTTCAGAAATAGGGATATTTTTGTCATTTTGTATTTTTGAAATATTTTTGAAAATTATTTTATTATTTATGATATTGTTTTGGGATTATTTGAGTCGGGTTCGAATTTCAGCTCAATCCGACTTGAAACTGGGACCCGGGGGTAGTGTTGACTTTAGTAGACCCACACACTAGTTAGGCATGGCCCACATGATATTAATTTTAGTCCACATGATATTAATTTTAGTTAGAGGTTAGACTAATTATTATGGATAAGGTTAGTGTGATTAGAGATTTTAGAATGACTAATTTAGCCCCAACCAATTAGCCCTTTCCAAATACTAATAGAATAGGTTAGTGGGGGCATTTTAGACCTTACCATAATAGGACAAATAGTCCCATATGACCAGCCACTTTGGGAGAGGATAGGCTCAAGTTCATTTCATTATTCTCATCCACACTCTCTCTCTTGTTCTTCCCCAAATTTCTAGAGAGCAATCCCTAGCAATTTTTCCACCAAATCCTTCCATTTCTCCACCAAATCCTTCCATTTCGCCACCAAATCTTCTTCTTTCCTTCTCCATTCTAGCCAAGGAGGAAGCTACCCAAGTTTGGGAGGATTCGGAGCTCGTTCGTGTCCTTTTGGAATCTCTACGTGTCGGTGTCGCTCCGGGAAGGCTTTTCTTCGATTCGATCTACCGGGAGGTATAAATCCCTTCTCTTTTTATTTCCTCATGCATATAGGTCTATTTTGAACCCATAGGAATGACCCCCATGGTTGTATCTCCATTTGTGTCCATTTCGTGTCCATTCGGAGGTCATAGGAGTGTCCTTTGTGTTGTGGTTGTGTCCATGTGGGAAAACCCCAAATTTGGACACACACTGTGTTGTTGTTATGTATGAATGAATTATTACATGTTTAATCTCATATTTTTGTATTGGAGATGTGTTCTATAGTGTCTCATATATATATTAGTGTAGAGAGTGAGTTCTTGATATATTATGTTATATACTTGTGTTCTTTTGTCTCAAACTATCTAAATTCGTCATGATTTTTATCCACGTTTTTAATTTCAGTCCTAACTTAGAAATGTCATAACTTCTAGCTCAAAGCTCGGTTTAATCTTCTGTTTTTTTTTAAAAGAAGCATATTGAAGTTAGCTTTCCAAAAACATGTATTAATAGGCCTAATTCTTTCTATAACTTTCTGGAGAATTATTTGAGTGTCAGCTGTACGAAAGACAAACGCGTTCTCGGTGTTTTCGCGATTCCGGGAGTTTTCGGAAACGAAAACGCGATCTGTTTGAAGTTTCGGAAAGCTAACACATAGATCTATAACATACTTTAATCCTAGATTTTAATTCATGTTGAGATGGTACAGTATTGATTATTAGTAGGAGTTACTATTCGGCATATGCATTTTGTGCACCCTTGTGTGTAATATAATGTTCTATTTGATTTTAACCCATGTTAATGTATATACATTATGTAATTAAATAGAGAATACAAGCATGAGTAAATCTTTAAATAAATGATGTATGAGGTATAAGTATCCTATCTAATGTAAGCATGTATAAGTATGGCTTGTAATGAATATGTAGGTTCCATAGTATGTAATGTATGGTGCATATAGTAGTGCAAGAGAATAAATTAATGATGAATGAATGCAAGCATAGATGTAATATAATAATAGATGTAATGTATGCAATATATAAGTTAATGAGATATAATATTCTATGTTAACACAAATCCTATATTACCTCATGTACCCCCTTACACTATGTTGACACTATCACACTTGACACATTGTTCACTTACACTTTGACACTCTATGATATATATACACTATGTATGCCTATTTAACCCTCACTTGCCCCTTTGCCATGTTCACATACACACATATAGCCTCTTAAATAAGTATTTATGAATACAGTTAACTTAGCTATGTATGTATATTATATATATGTTAGCATGTTGTGTTGTAATATATAAGTTTATATAACCATTTGAAATGCCATGATTATAGACCTAATGTTGAATACCAATATATGCATGTGTATATATGTGTAGACATATATAGCTTAAAGTAATAGATTACCTAGTGTATATCCAATGTGAATTCTTGCCTATTTGAGTATTGAATAATTGCATGCTATATAGAGTTGGGTGTATGTTGGCTTGTATAGCCTTGTATTGATGTGTGCTTGCTAGGATAGTCTTGGTTAGGCCTAGTAAGAGTTGCTGTATTAGGTCATGACCTAGTTTGACCTAGTTTGACTAGTGCAGTTGACCAGAGTTGACCAAGGGTTGACTTTGGCCTAGTTTGACCTAGATTCATGTAGAATGCATTGTACTGCTTTATATCACCCTTCTGGACATGTTGTGACTTATGCTGTTCTAATTAGGATCCAGACACCTCTCCTCGGACAGTATCTTTACCTTGGACATTCAGATATCAGGCGAGTACATTCTCTGATAGTTCTCTCATTTACTTGTCAATTACTGTACTTCAGTTCTAGTTAGTTGTATGCGATTCTCTGTTACAACACGTATGGATATTCTGGATTCATGTATATGACACACATTTATTTTCTGGCCTCTATTACTGGTATCATCATTCTGGCTTCTATTACTGGAATCACCTACTGGAATCACCTACTGGAATCATTTACTGGAATCATTTACTGTTATCATTATATTTTGGCTGGACTCATCTTGAATCATTGTGTCGGATTTCTGGATTCATTTGCTGGGAGGGGAAATACTAGAGTAAGACATGTAGACATACCCCATTTCTGGAATCACTCTTTTGCTGGAATCATACTGGAATGATAGCCATCTCACACCCGGTCAGGTGTGTGATATGCCGGATTACCTATAGCCGTTTACATGTCAATCTCGGTATTTTAAAACACACTGCTAGAGTATAGACTAGACTCACCCTTGAATCATTGATCACTATAACTGGAGTCGTCCCTTACTGGATTCATCTTGTATGAGATTCATCATGTACTGGACTTACATTGGAGTTACACTTGTCTACATTGTTGTCTGGACTTTATATCATATTACCCTGGTTCAGCTAGTTTTATTTTTACAGTCTTTATTGCTATGATTCTTCTCTTGTTTAGTTATTTTCTTTCCTTGCACTTTATCTGTCTTTCTTACCATCACCTGAATATAAACTGCCATTTTCATCAATACAACTGTCTATAACTGCTTTATAGTTCTCTGTCATTTACTTGAGTTTTCTAGATGAGATGTGCTCGTTCCTGTCCTGACTGGACCTGTTGATAAATTTTACAGATAGCCTGGAGGTTGCCTGCTAACCTAGAGGAGACACAGTAGCGGTTGTATAGTTAGTTATTTCAGTTGTATTGAGTTGTATTTATTCTATGGATTACTGTATTGAGCTTTGAGATATTTTCTGGGTTTGTGTATCTAAACACTTAGACTTCTATCTACTGTATCTCTTTTGGATTTCATGTTTTATCTATCTTTTATCTTGCTCTACCTTAGTTGTGATTGAGACTGTATCTGCTATGTCACCTTCATTCAGAGAGTATATACTGTACAGGTACCTTTATATTGTTAGATGTTTGACCTAGGACAGCATTCTACCGTCGACACTGCGGCGTAGGCTGGGCGCTGTTACGCACTCGTGCCCTCACAGTGGGTACGGGTCGTGACATCAACACTGCTTGCCCGAAGGATGAATTCCCGTTTCCAATCACCGACGTGATGATCGACAACCGTGTGGCTTCGAACGCATGTCTTTTATGGACGGGTATTCGGGCTACAAACATATCAAGATGTTTCCCGATGACGCAAAACACACGTCAGTCAGGACTCCGAAGGGGGTTTTCTGTTACACAGTGATGCCCTTCGGCTTGAAGATCGTCGGTGCGACATACCAACGAGCTATGAGCACCATCATCCATAATCATCTTCCCAAGATAGTTGAGTGCTACGTCGATGACATCGCAGTCAAGAGCCGTCTCAAAGGTGATCATCTACAAGACCTGAAGACAGTCTTCGATCTCATGCGAGCACATCAACTCAAGATGAATCCCGCTAAATCCTTCCTAGGAGTTTCTAGCGGAAAGTTCTTGGGCTTCATTATCACGGCGAAAGGCATTCATGTCGATCCCGAGAAGACCAAAGCCATCATTGACACGGACCCTCCGAAGAACCTCCGAGAACTTCGAGGCCTGCAGGGGAGTCTGGCATACATCCGGAGGTTTATAGCAAACCTTTACGGAAAATGTCAACCCTTCACCCAGCTCATGAAGAAATGGGTCTCCTACGTCTGGACGGAAGAATGCCAGAAGGCTTTCGACGATATCAAAGCTTACCTGATAAGCCCGCCAGTCCTGGTGGCACCCGTCTCAGGCAAACCATTTCTTCTCTACGTCCGGGCCATGGATCATTCCCTCGGCGCTCTGCTGGCTCAGAACAACGATGCGGGCTATGATCAAGCTATCTACTACCTCAGTAAGACACTGATTGGGGCCGAACACCGGTACAACCCCGTTGAAAAGGAGTGTCTGGCTTTGGTGTTCGCCATCCAGAAGACTTGCCATTATGTCTCGGGCAAGACAATTCACGTCATCTCCCGAGTCAATCCACTCAGGATTCTCATGACGAAGCCAGGATCATTGAACTCCCGGCTAGCTATACGGGCGATCCTGTTGACGCCATACAACATGGTGTTTGTTCCACAAAAAGCCGTCAAGGGTCAAGCTCTAGCCGACTATTTAGCCGCGCACCCCATTCCAGAGTCCTCCAGACTCTATGAAGACATCCCGGATGAGGTCCAAGAATCAAATGTCACCAAAGAAAGCTCCGTCTGGCGGCTATTTTTCGATGGTGCTTCAAGAACAGGCCCCAAAGGCCAAATTATCGCAGGAGTGGGGGTAGTCTTAGTCTCCCCCGATCAGCTGGTCATCCAGCATGCCTACTCCCTTTCGAAGCCATGCTCCAACAATGTTGTCGAGTACAACGCTCTCATCATGGGACTCCAGCTGGCGCAACAGCTGGGGGTGGATCATCTGGAAGCCTACGGCAACTCAAAACTCGTCGTTAACCAGATCAGAGGGCAGTACGAAGTTCGCCATAAAGATTTGGCTCCTTACCGTGAGGTTGCATTGAACATTATTGCAACATTTACCAAGTTCTTCATAGAACACGTACCCCGGTTACAAAATCTGGAGGCTGACGTTCTGGCTGGCCTCGTAGCCTCATTGGCAGCACCCCTCGGAACTCAACAATATGTCACGGAAGTTGGCCGAGACTTGGTCTGTCCTAAAAATAACCTATGCTCATAAACGGCCCATGCCATGTCAACAAGTGCTGGTGTTAACGTCCGAGACTGGAGGTTCCTATTCATCGACTTCGCTGTCTACGGAATCCTCCCAGAAGACCCCAAAGAAGCCGTCTCGGTCAGGAGACGTTCCCTTCAATTCTATTACGATACAGCTGCTAAAATGTTGTACCGACGCTCCTACGATGGACTACTCCTTCGATGCCTGTCCAACGAAGAAGCAACCGAAGCCTTTCGAAAAGCTCATGACAGAACTTGAGGGGCTCATCAACCTGGGCCTAAGTTGCAGGATCGACTACGACGCATGGGTTACTACTGGCCAACCATGGTAGCCGACGCTGTCGACTATGCCAAAAAGTGCAATGCTTGTCAGCTCCATGCCGACTTCATCCATACACCATCAGAACCACTACATCCTACGGTCGCCTCCTGGCCCTTTGAAGCTTGGGGCATGGACATTGTGGGACCTATCACCCCTCCTTCATCGAGGAAACATCGCTTCATCCTGGCTATCATTGACTACTTCTCCAAATGGGCAGAAGCAATTCCACTGGCGGAAGTGAAAAGCTCTAGGGTAGTCAGCTTCATCAAGCACCATATTATCTACCATTTTGGGGTACCTCGAAGGATTATCCACGATAACGGTCCTCAATTCATCACCCATGTTTTCAGCAGATTCTGTGACAAAAATCGCATTCAGAACGTGGCATCAACCGTATACAATCTGGCAGCAAACGGATTGGCTGAGGCTTTTAACAAGACTATTGTCAGGCTACACAAAAAGGTCGTGTCATCCAAAAAATATGACTGGGACGAGAAGCTCGGCGAATGCCTTTGGGCCTACCATACAACGGTAAGGACCCCGACAGGCAACACTCCATTCTCCTTGGTCTACGGGAGCAAAGCGGTACTGCCTCTCGAGATCCAGATACCCTCATTCTGTGTAGCCATCACAAATCAACTCACAGAAGAAGACAATAAACGTCATCGTCTGCGAGAATTGGAGGCACTTGATGAAAAATGTCTCCTAGCTCAACAATGTATCGAACTCTATCAAGCCCATATATCACAGGCTTTTAACAAGAAGGTCAAGCAGAGGACTTTCCAAGTAGGCGACCTGGTTCTGGCAGTCAGAAGACCGATGGTGTTGACTCACAAGACACCAGAAAAGTTCAAACCCAAGTAGGAGGGACTTTTCATCATAGAGACGGTGTACTCAAACGGTGATTACCGCCTCGCCAAACCCAATGGGGACTTGTTCATGATGCCCATCAACGGCAAGTTCCTAAAGAAGTACTACTCTTGACATCCTTCAGATATGTACTTCTATCTCCACCCAACAAGGGAGTCTGTGGACCCAATCATGAGGGCTCACGTATACCTTCCACAAAATCTTACGCTCCCGGAACCCAGCTGTTCTGTGGCATTCTATCCTCCAGTAGAAGGACAACCACGTCCACATTACCTCTGAGTTGCTCCTCTACGCCCCACAAAGCGAAATTCTACGCTCCGTAAGACTATGCTATCCATCATGTTTACCACGTCCACATTACCTCTGAGTAAACATCCCGTATAGACAACCCCGGCGTTGTCGTACATTGATCGCAGAACTTCCATGTCCATATTACCTCTGAGTAGTTCCGTGTATCCCTCCAGAGTCATTCCTACCACGTCCATAGCACCTCTGAGAAGGAAGATTCCATCATTTGAACCCCATATTTGCCACGTCCACATTACCTTTGAGCAAACATGTTGGTTCTCTCAAACTTATTATCGGTACCTAAAAACCAAGGTGCGCAAAAGATAATAGGTCCACACAAATTATCAAGTTCATGACAACGAGAATGAACACACCACAAAACTCTTCATTCTTTATTCAAAAGTAAAGAATACGTCCCCAGCAGGAGTTGTAAATTACATAAGACAAAAAAAAGATGAGAAAGAAGTGACTACAATCCCTAAGCATCCCCTGGATTGGCTGAACGCTCTTCAATCTGACGCTTCAAGTCTGCCGCCCGAGTCTCTGCGGTCGCCAGGACTCGACGCTCGGCTTCTAGACGTATCATTTCTATGGCCTCATGAGAAGTGTCATCCTTATACTTCTCGTCCAACTGTTACCGCTGCTGAGCCAGGGAAAGAGCCTGGTGGGTGAAAGCCGCCTCCCCATCCTTAGATGCTATATGTTCAGCCTAGATTCGCTCAGTGTCTAACAAGAGTTGGGCCCGCTGGTCTTCAAGGAGGCGAATCTTGGCATTAACCTCCGCTATACTAGCGTCCAACGCGACTCGCAACTCCACCTTCTCCTGCGCGGACTGAGATAGCCTCTCCACCGCAGCCTCAGTTTCGGCCACCTCGCGCTACCTGACAGCCACAATAGTCTGATAAGATGACTCAGTTTCAGCGATCAACTTCTCATTTTCTGTGTCTATCAGGACGGAGAGATCATTTCGCTGGATACACTGAAACTCGAAAAGCAGCTGGTCTAGCTCGGACACCGATGCCTCCAAAATCTCGGCCATATGATCATGGCCCCGGTGGAACGTATCAGACTAATGTGAGGGAGCGCCATGGCTTTCGCCGCCGCGAAACTCCTATTAGTATCCATCAATGCAGATACGCCCCTCTGCAGCATCTTATACACCGTTCCAATGATAAACTTCACATACTCATCTGCATCCGCCAGCACTTACAGTGTCATAGCAGGAGTGGGAGGAGCTGCTCAAGATGGCGGACCGGAAGAAGATACGATGGCTTCAATCTGCGAGGCTAAAACCTTGGCACTGGCCCGAGGACCCAAAAGGACAGAAGGAGCCGAGAGAGGCGTCGATATCGTACCCCAAGTAGAAGGAGCAACAGAGTGTTCCAGCAAACCCTTATCCTTCTCAAGCTCGGAGGGACCACTGACGATAGGGGCTACCCCTTCTGTCTCCAACGCATTATCAGCAGGCCGTACGGGACCTTCCCCCTCTGGCAAAACAGCGAGGTCAGCACTTGTTTCCTGACTCGGCTCCCCTGGAGTCAGGCTCGGCGGACGAGTCTCATTTCCATCTTCAAATCCCTCCGCGGGGATAGAATCTGTCGCTGCCCCCTGGTCGGCAGCCACCTCAGCCTCCGCTGCTGAGTCTGGAGTAGGGCTCGGTAATGCTGCAGCCGACTTCCCCACATCATGACAAGGAGGAGAATCAGCCCTCTCTTCTGCTTCAATCATGTCTGTTGCTCCTGCAACAGGCTCACTCATCTCTAGAGGAACGTCATCCGAAGACGACGAACTCCACTCCTCTTCCTCATCTGGAAGCCCCTTATCTGTTGGGTCCTCAATCTCAGAGGCCCCCACGGTGGTCGGCACCATCCCGAAAACTGCTTCAACCTCAGCTTCCCTTCCAACATAATCGGAAGATACTGGAATCTCCGTAGGAACGATATTGTCAGGATTCTCCTCCACGGGAGATATTACAATCGGAGGAATGTGTTCATCAGAAGATCTCGCCACCTCCTTCGGTTTACTGACACCCGGTTTCGAAACCCGGGTCTTCTTCTTCAACGATTCCTACAAAAGGAAAGCATATGTCACGAAAATGACAGAAGGAGTCAGATTATGGAAAATGTTTTTACCTCAGCAGGAACTGATTCCCTTGGCATTACAAGCGGTACTCCTGTAGCCTTTGGAGTCGTCGTCTTTCTCGACCTTTTTGGTACAGACGAACTGACTTCTGCGTCAGCCCGCCTATTCCCAGCTGGGGGATCTCTTCTGCGTCAGCCAACTCTGGTGGACGATACGACCGGGCCACCGCCAACATATTCTTCATAGCCTCAAGCTGAGTTCCAACGATGAAACTAGCCTCCCTATCATAATCAGGAGGCACAGTATTCATGGCACAATATAGCTTGGCGGTCGAATACAGGATCTGTGGCCGAGGGTTGTGAACTGGTGTATTAAAACGAACCCCAGTGCACCCAGCATTGTAATATTGCCAATCCCGAGCTCCGTCCAGTAAACTTCCAGCAAACCCCAGACTGTTACTAGGATTCCGTAGCATTAGCTGGGTGTAACCAAACTGGCTAGCAAACCGGCTCGGCAGATATGGCTCCAAGTAACACTTATTTTGGTTACGGTAGACTAAGTGGGAAGGCCGAATACTCTGCAACCAACGAAACCCCTATTTCGACAGAGTAATCGCATCCTCACTAGAGTCTTCTAAATCTTGGTCAGCCTCGAAATCTTTGAAGATGGGACTGACCTTGACAATCTCCGACCCCTGGAGATAAGACAAGACTCTCCTACAGACGGGGACGCCAGTGTACAGCAACTTCCTCTTGTAGAAGCGACGGATAAAGGCGTCGCCTTCAACGTGGTCGTCTTCAGGACCCGAACTCATCACGTTCGGGTGGTGCAGAATCAACCATCCCATCAGATAATGGAATGGTAGCTCAGCTCGGGGAAAGTTGTCTTTCCTACCCCTCTCACGGACCACGTCATCAGCAAAATCTCCTAAACCCCGTAGCAGGTTACACACCATCGCGGGAAGGAGAGCCAAAGGGCGACCAAAAACCAGTTTTACCGCTGGCAAAATGAGGTTCCGGGTTATCCTCTTAACAGAGCCAGATCCGTTCGAGAACACACAGTCCCGGAGCCATATTGTCAAGTATGCAGTCAACACTGCCTTGGATGACATCCAGTGCACGTAGTGCCAGAAACAGCTGTACACATCTTCGCCACTCTCATGTGAACGGGGGCCTTCGCACCTAGTCATTTCAAAAGTTACTTCCGCGGGTTTCAGCCCCTGCAGAGTTGTAAACTGGATCTTCGAGGAGTCCGCCAAATCCTGCTTGAAGACGTAATCCCTCCAAGCAGTCACATGAGGCTGTGTCTTGCATTTTTCCTTCGTTGTATCAGATAATGATGGCTCGTCACCTCTTGAAGATGGCCATCATCTCCGGGTCCTTCTTTTCTAGAACCAGGATCTCTTCATTTGTCGAGAAATATTTCTCGTACGGTTTCGAGCCCCAGGGAAGCTTGGACACCTCGTATATTTCATGGAGAGCCAATCCCAATTCCCCTACTGGAGTAAAGAAAGTGCCAGTCTGGGTATTGAACATTTCTAAGAGTGCAAGGAACATATGCTTGTTGAGATCTACGCCGGCATGTGTGGCACGGATAGCGGCCGTCAGCCCAATCTCTTTAAGCTCGGCCTTGAACTTCGACAACACCCAAAGGGTCAACTCATCCCACATCGGCACGTGGTGACACCAACCTTCAACCCTAAAGCCACCTTTCAGATACATAACCTTTGACGTTAACATCCGATTTGCAAAGGTCGAAACACCAAAGGCAAAGGTGTCGTTAGGGACCTCACTATAAAGGCTCCTAGGGCGCAGAGTTCGACAACTGAATGAGGGTTCGGCTCGCTAGGTGTCTAAGGTATCACTTTGATTCAAAGTAAATCGAAAGACTACCCTCCAATGCCCCTCCTTGAGAAGGAGTAAGTCCCCATGGCATCCTTCTCTTGGAAGCTAAATGGTAGAAGGCCGTCAGCGGCAATTGGCGTTCAAGTTGTCGTATGTACAGAAACCATGCATTTCACAGAGAAGAACCGATCTTCTTTGATCTTCAGTATCTTCTCCTCGGTAGAGGTCAAGCGGTCACCGAACAGAAAGGCAGGTTTCAAGAAGGTCACATCCTCAGACTCAGCGGATTTCAGTTTGCCGCCCTCCATCGTACTCTGGAGGAAAATAGGCAACTGATTCTGGATTTGCAGCATTCTCTCGGAAGGCTGATTCTGTAGGATAGCAGCCTTCACGGGGTTAATAACCTCCTCGTCGAAATCAACTCCCATTTGACAGAGAGAGGCATCCAGAAGGACTTCATTCAGCAAAGGGATAGTCATCGACACTGACACAGCAAAAACAAAAGTCAGGCAAGGAGCTTTAAGAAGACAAAGTGTCAAGTAGCCTGGCACATCATCAGGGTCTAAACCCATGCGCATCAGCAGTGAAGCTTCGGCGCATCATCAGGGTGTAAACCCATGTGCGTTATCAGTGAAGCTTCGGCGCATCATCAGGGTGTATACCGATGCGCGTCAGCAGTAAAACCTCGGCGCATAATCAGGGCTAAACCCATACGCGTCGGCGGAATAGCCTCGGCGCATCATCAGGACAGAAGTCCATGCACGTCGGCAACAAAGAATTAGGGCACGACAACAATTCAGCCATGTGCTCCAAACTTGTCTGAAAAGGTTGAAAAATTACACCCACCCGTCTCCGCAGGCCGAACGTCGGCCGGAGTCATAATGTTGACAGGCGCGTCTTCCTCGACGAACTCCGCAGGCTCCTTCCCTTGCCAGCACCGCCGCGAGGAGTCTTGGGGGCCATTTCGTGAAAGAAGAAAGTTAGGGTTTTTCGAAAGAAGAACTCTAAAAGAGAAAGCAAAGAAAGGAAGAACTCTCTCTCTCTCTCTCTCTATTAGACGCCTATTTATAGGCTTAGTCGCACGCGTGAACCGATGAAGTATGACATCAGCCGCCACTCGGGTTCTGTGAAGTGATAACTGCAAATAAATCTAAAAAGATCATCGTTAATCTTCTTGGTTATCGAAGCGTTATCATTTGCATTAACTGAAAGGAGCATGCGCCCCATCACTGATGCACGGAGTAATCATGTGCCCGAACAGTCATACGCCCTGTTGAAGACACCACCATGGTTCTTATTCAAAGTATTCCAAAACTTGGTAAAACATTTTGAAAACTTTGAAGGGGGTCTTGTAAAAGCATGGAATTTCAAGACCAAAAATCCTATGCGCCTAACATTTGCATGCGCCAGGGAGCTCGGATGAGGTACTCGGCACAGCAAATAACAAAAGCGTAGACATTAAAAGAAGATTTTTTATTTCATATAAAAGTCTATTATATGTCTAAAAAAGAGAGCTGTACAAAGGAGAATTTCTACAAAGAAAAGACCCTAAGTCTATAGCTAGATACAGCAACCGCCATGCGCTCTCAGTTTGGCACATCACGTCAGCGTCTCAGCCAGCGCATCCCTTCAGCAGCTCAGTTATGTGCATCCTCAGTTATGTGCATCCCTTCAGCGGCTCAGTTATGTGCATCCCTTCAGCAGCTCAGTTATGTGTCGCCCTTCAGTGTCTCAGTCAGGCGCATCATGAAGTCTCAGCATATGCACCATCAAATGCTTCGACTAATAAAGCATTTATTGAGCAGAACGAGGGTGGGAAATCAACCCTCTAGCTGGAGGAAGAGCTCTCCGCAGTTGATCCGTGGCAAAAGGAGGCTTTCAACAAAACCAGAATGGGCAACACCCACTCTGACAGAGGAAAGAGCCTCCAAAGCCGAGCACCGATCTGCGGCTCTTCCAGTATAACGGAGACGATGCTCGAGCATCCCGATCTTTGGATGCAACAGGTACCTTCCGCCTGCCTCAGAAGCCCTCGGCTCTGACTTTTGGATGTAGCAGTCATCTTCAAGTGCATCAATGAAAACAATGCGTCGCATCTTCACCCTCTGGAGCATCTCATCAACAGAATGTGCTCGAGCAAACAAGTTCATTCGGGAGGACGTGAGAGAACGAGAAGCAAACTCTCTTCTTGCCACTATTTATAGGCCAGGCAAACCAAACCCATACGCCAAGTGGCAGGCTCTCCGAATCCTGTGCAATAAATTTGCATTTATGGTGATGAACCTGACGCTTCAAATTCAGCCAAGTCAAAATGGCTATTTAAAGCACTCGAAGAATGTAACAGTGACCAATAAAGATGTCATACAAACGGATGCGTCGGTCAGACCGCATCATACTGATGCGCCCATCAGCACCAAGCGCCTCACGAGGATGCGCCCCATGCGTCCTCATGCGCCTAGTGAACGCGGATCGATGCGCCCACTCAACAGTCCATCACCTGTCAAAGAACATTAAATGCTGAAGTCTGACAGAGTTGGCAGCACATCCCCCGAGGACTGAACAATTGACAACTTTTTCAGAAGACGAAGCGTTGCCGATGTCAGCATCATTATTACTTTGCTCCGGCGGTTACGAGACACGTGGCTGCCCAGCCATCTCGCATGCGCCTCCACAGCCATACGCCTAAATCTCTCAGCAATTGAAAGATCCTCTCCATTGCTACGTGTCAGCTCGACCGTAGCCCACAAATGCAACAGAAAGGGTTTAACTCAATCAAAGCGCATCGCTCATGCGCCTCCATCAGCAATCACCACGTGGTATCCCTAAAATCGGCACATCCTACATATGCGGCATGAGCAGCCCAGCCTGCTGCTTATAAATAGAGGGATTATCTCCTTCTTCCATACCCACGAACACATAGACAAGACTACACAGGGACAGACCTGCGAGTACCCACACAGAGAGGCAGATACAGACACTCAACGTCTTTCCTCTCCGCAAGCTCCAGCACCCAGAGCAACTCAGACCTTCAGAGAACCGATAACCGTCGTCAGATCCTCAACGGAGTCAACGTATTGCCACTCGCTCCATCGGCACAAGGGACCCAGATAAACAAAAGTGTACTCCTAAGACTACATCTAAGTCCTACATTGTAACATTGTTCTGTTTGTAATTGAAATTTATAATTAAAAGATTTTAATAGCAAATAGTATCGAACCACTCACATTTGAACATCACAATATGCATATCATATGGGCCAGTATATTGTAAATCTACAATCCCGAAGCACTCCATAATAGTCAAAGTCTGGTTCGTCGTCATAGATAGTGCCTCTTATACAAACACCGGAATCCTTGGTACTGATGTCGTCATTAATAAATTCGACATTTATAGCATTCTGAGTTACCTTAAACCTGAAGCCATTAACGACATAGCCTGGCCAAGTCTTTGTTTGCTTCTTCGATCCCAAT
>JANAVB010023800.1:8375024-8419503 GCA_029216955.1 Iris pallida
TTGTCTTACATCATATTCCCTCAGTATGATGGTCCCGAAGCACGGAAAGCTCTTCGCATGGCTCAAGATAACCAGACTCCGCTGAACTTAATGAATGGTGAACCCCTTCAGAGCCTGGATACTATAGTCCACAAGAAACCTGCCTTTTTATTCGAGGATGCTATCAAGAAGACTTTCCAGCCTAAGGCAAGAAAAGAGATAAGAACTTTCTTAAAGGAGGACAAGGCCATATACCTAACAGAAATATCAAGGTCTATGGCATTATCCCAATATGCTTTTGCTAGCTATCCTAGAAGGATGTCATGGGATCTGACTCCTCTTCAGCAAGCGAGAGTCGGCAAAATCTGTTATAAATTGGGTCCGAGAAACAAGGACCTTTTTTTACAGCACTTCTGAAAAATATAGTACACATTTAAGAGGTTTAAGGCCGAGCTGCATCCCTCGCGAGGATTCTTCCCTGCTCCTTTTGGTCAGAATACCTATTTTTGTAAATACATTTACAAAAGTTGAAGGAAGATATCCAGACCGTGCTATGCGTATGACAGATCTGGTAAACCCAGAGATGAAGCGCTGGAGCAGCTTGTCCATATGGATTTTGGATGAATTCAAAGACAAGCTCATTGATCTGGGTCTCTACAATGCCATCTGCACTACAGTATATAGCATTCGCCCAAATCCTCATATGTTCTTGGCTCTAATAGAGAGATATAATGAAAGCACTGGGACTTTCATGACTCCCCATGGAGAAATAGGATTTGCTCTTAATGAGATGGAATATATTTCTCGTCTACCAATGGTGATAATCATATGAAGAGTGTACCCACAAATGATAAATTGGATGCTCTGGCAGAGGAGAATCCCCAAATGATAACAGTTTTTTAAGAATTATGGTATCAGTACAAAATCTGCTCACTCTACTACAAAACTGCCACTACGGGTACTTGCTACATCACCAAATGGATGTCATATCTGTTTTTAGGTCATGCACGGGAGGACAAGCCACTGGACAATCAAGCCTGTGCTCCTCCTTTCTTTGAACCCTTTGATAGGAGTGAGATACAATATCTGATGGAACAACATAATCATGGAGATGTCACATTGGCTGAGGACTCAGGTCCATTTAAGGTTGGTGATATTCTCCAGAGTTATGTTAGACAGGGTTACAAACCTATGTCTCAAGAAGCCCAGCTTGTGGGTTTTCTATCTTTATGGATACGATATTTTATAGTTCCGGGAGCCAGTACAGTTGACAGATTCCATCGGGGTGTCCTGTTCGCTGCAACGCGTCTTGTATTTGGATACAAGATGGATCTCTTATCAGCCATGACCTGCCGCCTGAACGCAGGACTGCCTTCTTTTGTGGACACTATGCTGCATGATAAGGATGCTCGGTCGGATTTTCTCCGTACTGAAATGCCATATACTTATTTGTTCGGATGGTTATTGCTACACCATCCTTGTTTGATGAACCCTGATACAGGGACTGTTGATGGATATTTCATCGGCGCTTCGCCAATGCTCACTGACAATATACTGCTCTTTCAGAGTACAGATTTGCCTTGAACCGTGGATCAGGATGGAGTTTTCAGTGTGTTGGACCTCCTCCAGGGTATGAAACTATGACTCCATAAATGATGGACTTAACTGAAGAAACACTCCGTTTAAGCCCAAACATCTTTTCATGGCTTAAGGTGATCCGGCCTCCTCACTTGGTTTATAGATTCGAAGAAGAATACTATTTAGAACCGTACTTGCCGAGTATATTTGTACGGCAGTTCGGATATGACCAACTTTATGTAGGTGCAACCACTTGCCTACAAGACAAGGGTTAGCTCATTGATGGAGCTAGGGCTGTGCGTTATTACAACGCCCGAGGCACAAAAGCTATCTTTTCCAAGCCTTACAATCTTCCATAAGGCCCGTGTATGTTATATTCATACGCAAACTTCTATACTTCAGCAAACACATTCGCTGAAAACATCCATCTTGCACACAGATTCGTAACTGAAAAGAAATTTAAACAAGAAAAACATACTCTTCAATCTTTTCGGGATGTAGAAGACAAAGATCCTGATGATGTACCTCTGGAGGCATTAATTTTAATGAACTATGCTGATCAAGCTCAAGATCCTCTAGACATATCCATAAAGGTGCAGAAAGAAAATCCCCTGTTAAGGGTTTGAAGAAGAAAAGACTAAGGAGACGACAGCCTCTCCTTAGTAAGATACATCTAATTCTCCAAGGGTTCCGGAGAAGAAGAAAAGAACATCACTGGTTATCAATGAACCAGTGACTACGAGAACAACTTGTTCTCAATCAAAACAGATGCTTCTTAGTTCTTCCTCTGGAGAGAAAGATATCACTCCTTCTATTCGGATCATTTTAAGTCCAAATAATTCAAATTAAATAATTACCCAATAATCCAACCAGGGGGCCCACCTGTCGGTGACCGCTACAGTAACTGCCTCTCCTCTCCTATATATTTCATTGTATATTCACAAACCCTAATTAATTATAGCCTCCTCCTTTTGGAGTTTGATCCCGTTGATTCCCCGACTTCCCGAGGCGATTGCCGTCAACTCGGACCTCATTTTTGCGTGCCATTTTTTTATTGGAAGCGTATTGAGGTAAGATTTCTGAATATGTAATTTATTTTCATAATTTTTGAAACTAAATTTCTGGAAAATTCGTAGAGTGTCGGTTGTCCAAAACTTGACATATTTTGGTATTTTCGAGATTCCGGGAGAACCAGAAATCAAAATTATGAACCGTTTAAAGTTTCGAAAAGCTAACACAGAGCTCTACGACATATATTATTCCCAGAAATTATTTTCATCTAGTATTTTATTTATTCTGTTAAGCTCAGAACTGATCGGTTGATCCCCGTTGTTACGATTAGCCATAATGGCGATATCTTTGACCAAAACGTGATTTTGTGGCATGGTTGATTTTAGCACACTCGTGGCACTAAAATCTACCAAAGTGCACTTTCAAAATCCAGTTTTTATAGCATTTGACTAAAAAGTCAACGTACGTCTCGATTTGCGTGCTATGGTTTCCAAAATTGAGAAACACGACTTTTATGACCAAACTTGCATGTTTAGATTATATTCAGATTATTATTAGGTTAAATTAGGTTTTTAAGTGAATTATTCTAGAATTGATTATTATTAGATTAACCCACCTAGCCACTATTAGAACTAGAACATTAGAATTGATTTGTGGTTTTCGTGCACGGTTCGTGGTGCGATACGTGTTAGGTTGACAGCTTCTAGATCGGCATTTCTCTCATCCTCGACTTGTGGCTACTGTTTGTGCAAGGATTCAGACAAGTACAATATTGTATTTATGTTTTAGTTCATATAATATTTACTCTATAATTTTCTTGTTTGATATCCCGTTGAGTCATTGGTTGATATTCCGTTGAGACACGATTGTGACACTATAGTTATCATATCCTTCTTAGTGTATCATTGACCGTTATCGATTGTTAGAGAGTCGGGAGGAGAAATACTCGGTAAATACGTGAACAAACCCAATTACCGTTACTGAATGATAGCTAAGTCATACACACCCACGTATGAGTTAGCCATACCAATTACTGAATGATAGGCATCATATGATGTGCCGTATTAGTCCAGTCGTTCACGTATTAAAAGGTATTTTACACACATAGTGATTCCTATTTTTCTTTTATCTAGTCTATTATCTTTTAGTTCATATCTTGCTAGTTTACATCTTGCCTGTGTATATCTTGTTAGATCCCATCTTGCTAGTTTACATTTTGCTAGTTTATATCTTGATCGTTCGTACCTGGCTAGTACTATTTCTTATGTACACTTTGTCAGTATTATTTCTCGCTTGTTCTAACTTATTTTGGACTAACAACATTAATTGTAATATGGTTGTACTCTGCTTCTTTCCTGACTGGATCATTGTTATAGGTGAGTTGACATGCCTACTCTTGTTCTATGGACCATACGAGGGGAGATAGAGACTCGAAGGCTAAACCATAGAAGACTAGTTAGTTGTGTGGTAGTTTTATATAAATATAAAAGCTTACATTCTTCTTCAAATGTAAAACTTCCATATTTTGTAAGTTGATTTAGTTGTGTGAATGAGCAGTTAGTATTTATGAGCAGTTTATTTATTGTGGGCTAGACAGCGTAGTACCGTCGATATCGCGACGTAGGCTGGGCTTGACACGCACTCGTATCCCGAAAACGGTGCAGGTCGTGAAACTATTCGAAGTCGAGAAAAATCATAGAGGGAGGAACTTCTACTTCTTTAATTGATACAGAGAGTGATCGTGCTGGAGCTGCTGAGAGCCAGATGCATCAATACCCAAAGTCAAAGGAAATTGATCATTACTGAAGAAGAACCATCCCAGAAGGTAATATCGAAATTATGACATATCTTCATATGTTTTTTTTTATCAAAGATATATCTGAATTGCTCTTCTTTATATTGGTTACTTCAACAGATGTCCAGCCTCCTATTACCATCATGACAGTAAATATTCCCCCAATGTACTTACTGACAGGGATAACAATTCCATCTCCAACTCCCCTGAGTCCAAAAGCCTCCTCCCCAAAGCATGATTTGCTTCCACAAGATACACCACAAGCTCAAGTATCTACTCATTCAGAAAAGGCAATGATTGACGCATTAACCGGTTGCGATTTTAATGATGAAACCTATGATGATGATTGGAACAACACCGCTAAAGAAAAACAAATTTTAGTGAGTGCACCATCACCACAAGAACTCCCAGTTGATGAAGATCCTTCAACTTCTGAAGATGAGGAGAATGCGGTTAATGATGAAGAACATATCAATCCTCCTGAGATTAATGATCCCACGATTACTGAGCAGCCTGAGATGTCTAGGGTGGCAGTAGAATTAATAAATAAAACTCCAGTAACTCTTCCACCTCAGACTGAATCGGGAGCAGGAAGTAGTCAGGCTACCATGTCTGTAGAAACTTTGTCGAAGCTTCAGTCTGATACAGTTAAAGCTGTTGAGACTCCTCGTAATGTACCCAGCTCAGGTAAATTTCTAAGTATGATCAATTTATTAGCGCCTTCAGTATTATATGTGACTAACATAAATACATATGTGATTTGCAGAAGAACATACTAGAGCTGTAGTAGAGGAGGAAAGCTCTACTCATATTAGTGCTCCAAATGAAGTGCCTCCACCTGCTAAAATTGTAAAATTCCTGCAGACATAGTAGCCACTCCAGGAGCCACGGCCACTAGCAAGTTTGTGGTGGCATCCTTTACGAGAGTCTTTTTTATATCTCTGGAATCCCTAGTTTATAGAGTGATGGAAAGAGAGGGTGTCCCTTTCAGCACTATCAGAACTCCTTCTACATTTTTGATTGGAGGTATTCAAAGCCAAGGAGACGATGCTCAGGCTACATTTTTGGAACATATTTTGGATGAGTTGGAGAGCTCTATTAAATCTTGTAAGGAGATAAAAAGATGAGACATCGAGCAGTTAGTAGACATGGAATATGAAACTATGGCTCGAGAAGCAGCAACTAGTAAAGCCAATTTTGAAGCATTTTTGTTGGCTTTCACTAGACAATCCTCCGAGTTAGACATCCAAATCTCTGATGCAACTATAATTGCCGAGAGTCACAAGACTAAGGCTACAGAGGAAGAAAAAAAGGCTACTGATTTAGAAGCTAAAATTGCTCAGCTTCAAGCAGAACTTCTAACTGTTAAGCAGAACTTAGAACAAGAAAATCAGTTACACCAAGCAGCTGTTACTCAAGTGGAGTCTCTGAAGCATCAAAAAGAAAATTTGAACGTCTTTAGAATGAAAGTTAACGCCAGACAGCTGCTCTACAACCTTTGGATCCTGAATCAGGAAGAGTCGTAGCTAGACAGAGAGTGCTAGGTTCTCGTGACGAAAGAATTCAAGTTCTGAAGAAACAAATTGCAGAACTTATCACCTATCCTTCAGAGTAAAATGAGCAAATTTTATTTTCTCTTTCTTTTATTACAATGTACTCTTTTTCTTTTGTTGCAAAAAGAAATAATGAAGACTTTTTATGTGGTTCCATCACTTGTTGCATATCTTGTTATATATAAGTAATAGAATAGAAAATATATTCAGAGGTACTGGACATGATATATTTCTTGATTTAGGAAATAAAATATTTATTATATCTGCTCAGAGGTAATGTGGACGTGGCAGAATATAAAGTTTAGTAATATTGTTAATTCAATAGACACTTTATCAGAGGTAATAAGGACGTGACAAGTTGCTGATGTAAATAATCGGAATTCAGAGGTGTGGAGGACGTGAATTCATATTATTTAAAATAAGAGACAATAAATGCCTAATGAATGATAAGTCAAAGAAGTGAATAGTTCTTAAATTTTGAATGTGATCTTCCTTTAGACGACTTTTGGCAGCAATATCGTAAACATAGCATTCGACAGTCTTTCGCAGATGATATCGAAAGATAGTACTCATAGCCCGCTGGTAAGTTGCACCTGCGTTCTTAAGACCAAATGGCATGACTATATAATAGTATACTCCACGAGGAGTACGAAACAAGTATGTTTTTCATCTTTAGGATTCATCCGATTTGGTTATATCCGAAAACCCATCCATAAAGAAATTCGTTTGAATCCACATGTATTGTCAATCATGATGTCAGTAATTGGGAAAGAGAATTCGTCTTTAGGGCAAGCATCATTGAGATCTCGAAAGTATATGCAAACTTGAACCTTTCCAGTCTTCTTTAAGACTGGTACAACGTTGGCTACCCAGTAAGGATGCTATTCTTCTCTGATAAATGCAAGCTATAAGCTTTTTGACTTCATCATCAATTGCATCCATCATTTCGGGCTTGAATCGCCGTTGTTGTTTGACCGGCTTGGCATTCGGTAAGATATTAAGTTTGTGAGTTGCGACTTGAGGAGGTGAAGACATCAATATATTCACGAATAAGGTGAATTAATTCTTGTTTACCATCCTCTGAAAGATATTTGCTAATGAAGATTAGTCGTGATATGCCCTTCTCTGCAATATCGATTTGGACTAGTTGATCCTCAGTAGGTGGTTCTCGTTGTTCAAAACGAAGTTCTCACTGATTGCCTATCCTTTGTGCCCAAGGGTCACTTTAAGAGCTTCTTCAATGTCATATTCATCATCTTCCGAGAATTCGACAGAACCATGTTAGAAGATACTATCACTCTATGACCATGACCAATGCTGGTATCAGAATCCTATGAGATAGAATCAGAAGAGTTAGATCGTTCTTCTTTATCAGATTCAGAAGGTTCTGGAGTTAGAAGTGGTGAGGCATAACCTAGTCCCCGCTTCGTTTTACTGTGGTATTGTTGTGATTTTCCTTTCGGAAAAGAAATACGAATAGGAGTTCGTCTACCATTATTGAGGCCTGTTCTGAAATCATAGCCCATTTTAGATAATTGCTTTGATTGTGGACTATAGCGACATAATTGTAGCCTTCATGTATCATCTCTATTATCATTATAGAGCATAACTTTTTGTTCCTCTCTTTGTTGAAGAATATAGGCCTTTCATCTTTTTTTTGAGACGGTACTAAGAAGTATGACTCTTGTATTGAATCCAAGGATACCACATTTCACAGGGATGATAAGACTCCTATTGTAAGTGGTTTAAAGCTATCGAGCATATCCAAGTAACATTGAGTATAGTAAGAGACATCAGTATACTGCAAAGGAGATGCTTTATTGATTTTTAGACCATCATTTATAACAGGAACTTTAGCCTTAGCCGGCTTAGTCAGATTGATGACAAGATAGGGAGAAGAAAAACAAGAAGGAAGAGGGGCTTCTTACGACGAAGGTCGATTACAAGCTCAGAATAGGTGAGCTCCTTTGTTCCTGACTATCACCAGGAAGCTGCTTCTCATGGGAAGGAAGATAGATAGTCAGTGGTTTGGAAGACTGAGGACAGGAAGTACGCCCTTTGACAGGGATCACCAGAGTATCATTTGGTATACACTTCTGTTCTTCATCTGTGTCCATTGCCAGAACCACCTTCATAATTCCTCTTTGTACATGCGGGAATCATTGCATTATGCTTCAACTCCTTTGAAAGGATTCAGATCTGCAACCTCTTTTTGGACTTCTCCATTACCATCCACATATTTGAAACATTGGTGGAGAGTAGAAGGTACGATATTATGTTCATGGAGGAATGGTCTTCCAAATAAAGTATTGTATGAGCCATATTGTGAATTACATAAAAAAATCACCTTTGTACGAAGATTTCCAATTTGAAGCTTTAAGCGTATCTTTCCCAAAGGTTCACTTCTTCCTTGATTGAACTCCAAGATGGTAGTGATAGTTGTAGAAAGGTTATGCACTGGGATCTTCAAAGCATCTAGCAAAGACTTTGGCATGATACCAAGAGCAGACCCTGGATCAATCAGAATACGATCAACTTTTATGGTGTCCACATACCCCGTGAAATAGAGAGGACGATCATGCCGATTGTCTTCTAACAACATGTCATCTTATGTAAAAGTAATATTGGGCATTAGTTCAAATACACTATGACAATGTGCACAGCTGACTGACTCCTTTTCAGGTTTCTTGAGAAGAGTAAGACAAGCATCATCCTGCATCAAAGCTTCACTTAACGTCTCTCGAGTTTCTTTTGAGAGACGTAAGAGTTCAAAGATTGACAATCTTGCTGGGGTATTGGCTAATTGAGCCAATATGTCAAAATTATATGGCTTTTCAAGTGCAAGAGATGAGGACTTCTCAATGCTTTGTCAAAGCGGACGGGTTGTTTTCCATTGTCTGCTGACGTCGGTTTAGGAGGAGTTGGTTCAACCACCGGCAGGGATGTAGATGGTATATTCTCAGCAGGAGAAGATGATGAGAGCATCAGGAGATTGGGCCGAATTCTCTTGTATTTTGGGTATTCCGAAGATAAGGTTTCCCTGATCTAGTACCAATTAAAATTTCTTCTTCTGCTACCGGTTCAAAGGATACCATGTTGCAGTTCTTGGATTTAGTTTTGGAGTGCTTCTTTTGCTTAGAAGAGGAAGGCGTTTCAAAATCAGCTACCAGATCTGGATAAATCTACATAATTTCTTTCTCTGTCTTTGATAGTGGATCAAGACCTTCATTTTGAGGAGGTGGGAGATTTACGATCTCGAGAGTAGTCCTTGGAATGGGGACACACTATCTTGCACAAGTTGTGGTGGAAAGTCACCAAACTGTACAGACGACATTAGCTGTCACCGTCTTCTCGTTCTGCTGCAGAGTAATTGCTCAAGAGTTGACCAACTCCTAGATTTTGCCTTTAAGCACGTAGCATGCTCTGGTTGGATGCCCTATAAATCTGATAAATACAACATTTAGGGTGGTCAGTTTTACCCACTTCTTCTAGCCGTTTTGCCTCTGGTAGTTGAAGCTTATTGCTTTTGATCAAGCAATCGAAGATGCTCAAAGTATCATCTTCATCGAAAGAATACTCTTCTTTTGGACGAGGTCTTCTGCGGTGGTGCTGATGGAGTGGATGCTGTCTGAGTGACATTGACAGCCAAAGACTCTTGCCTTTGAGATTGATGGCCAGTGTTTCTTTACCCTTGCATTATTCTGGCGATTATTACCCCCGGGTATAAAATGTTCATCTTGATTAGGATGAGTCATCTAAACTCCTAACTGTTTGAACTTTTCAGCACTGACCTCTGCCGCCTTGGCATTCACAATGAAAGAAGGCCAATCCTGGAATTGTGTAGATCCCGTCTATATACTGATAATAGGCAACAAGTTTGATTTACAGGTGTCTATTGTTACAGCAGATGGAGTTCCTAAAGGCATTTTAAGTGCCTCTCGGCAGAATCTTTCAATAAAACTCTCCGTAGATTTATTGTGCCTTTATTTGATCTTAATGAGGGCAAGACCGTCATGTCATTGACTCCCTCATAAAATCGTTCCAAGAATATTTGCTTGAAACCAGCAAAAAAAGTTATGCAGCCATCTGGCAAACTACGATACCAATCATATGTTGTGCGGCTAAACAACCAGCGAACTCTGGTAAGGAGAGCGTCATTTGGCTGTAATTGGTCAGTCATCACTTCAAAGTGATTGATGTACTGACTTAGAGAAGTGATGCCATCAAACAGCATAATGATTGGAAGCTTGTATTTAGAGGGAATGAAACCTCCTTCCATTCTGTAGGATACGGTTGCTTTATGCCAAGTCTTTGTAGGCCATCCTTCTGCTTAAAGGCCTCAAACTGAGTGAGTAAGAGTTTCACAGCCTCATTAGCATCCCCTGATGTTTGGGAATTAATAGACTGGTTAGAATTATTGGAAGGAAGAACAGCGTGATAATTACCACCCCCAGCACCAGACTTACTAGGATCAGCTTGAATTGGTACAGAAGCAACCTGAGGAGGTGGACCCCCAGAATAACATTAACAGGTACAGAAGATGCTATAAGCTCAGGATTTATGGCAGGGTTTATAACTGTTATGCCCGATTCCGTAGAATCGATAGTCGTCGCCCGGGCGTGATGTCGTACGAACCTAAGTTGCGATCGCACAAGGAGTAGTCATAAGGTTATCCAAATACAACATCAAGTTAGAGTATGCAGAGAACATTGACTCCATTACAATTATTGATAATAAAACTTCATTTACATTGACTCCATTACAATCATTATCGCGCGGGCTACAACATAACTCGACTTACAAAATGAACGCCGATGAGATAGTCGTTCCATATATTACATCCTTTTTACAAGCAAAAACTATTACACTTTCCACCTACTATCGAAGGAAGTCGAGTTGCCATTTGTCCTCTTTTGTACTGAGTGGAGTCTTCAAAAGGATTTTCGAAACAAGCTTCAACACACGAGGCTTCAAAAGGGTTCACGTCGCCTTGAGCTTTAAGTGGCACGCCCTTCGTGGTTCGGGGTACCTACGTGGAGAGCAAGGATCAGTATATTACACTTTATACTGGTGCATAGCTATTTAAGTTCCACTCTCTCATTTGGTTGAAGAGTTTATATGACTTAGCTTGTGAGTGTTTCTAACCATCCTAATGAATTTCAAACAAGCATATGATAAGCATAATATGAAATACGTTGAGACTTACTCACGGTGGACCGCGCCGCGCCTTATGAGACTTACCATGTTCTTCCCTGTCAATTATTTTTTTTCATTTCAAGTGCAATATTACGTGTCATTGGTCACTGACACCGCAAGCCATCCTGGACTTATAGCTTTGTTAGTCGGGGCCCTTTCAACGCAAGTAGCGAGCCTCGCTGAAAGTCCCTGCCTAACCCATGCTATCATCAGCACTGCTATACCGTGTTTCCTCCTAGGCCGAGTCGATCCTGTGGCCCCGGGTTGTCGCTCGAGAAATCTCTCCTTGTCGACAAGTTGTCCAATGACCGAGTTAAGACATTACTCAGTTATTAAGGTATAGCCTACGTTCTCTTTGAAACTTGATCATTTTACCATGCCCGTGCCCTTGCATTCATTCTTTATTCGCAAAATACTATCGATTTACCTAAGAAGGGGTCCAGAAGAGAAGGGTCGCCACTCACCTTGAGTTTACTTCAGACGAGAGAACTTGTTTGTCGTGCTAGACGTCGCCTACGCGATTACCTAAAATCGCACAAGCAATCGATTAGAACACTGCATTATTCAAGAAGTTCGATAGGAAATGCGAGTTCGAAATACAAGCCATAAAACCATCGAAAACATTCACGAAAATGCATTCAGAAAACAAATCCAAAACCAACGCAAGCGGCATAAACAGAGCAACGGGAGGTCTCTTCCGACTCAGCCGCAGAGACAATCCTTGAGGCGCACCCGCTGAATATGGGACTTGGTTCCGAAGAAGCCATTCCATAACAGGGAATAGATCTTAATTCAACCATTCCTTCGATCGACTCGATCGATCCCGACCTATCGTCCCGACCGAATTGATAGCACATTGTTCTTTTCTCGCGTACCCCGTGGATGGAGTACAGGGCACGATGTAGGGACGGGGCACTACACCATAACCAACTAAGAAAAAGTTTTATCCTTGAAACTTAAGAATAGAATCTACCGCTACAAATAATGAAAGGAATTTTTCCTTTATTTTTGACTCAAGCTCCCACGTCGACTCTTCGATCGAATGGTTTCTCCAGAGGACGTGGACGAAAGGAATATCATGGTTGTGGAGAAGTTTATCCTTGCGCTCCAAGATTTGCACCGGCTCTTCGACATAGGATAAGTCAGACTTTAGCTCCAGCTGCCAAAATCTACCATGTGGTTAGGGTCGTGCACGTACTTCCGCAACTCAGAGACATGGAAGATATTGTGCACACCTTCAAGCGCTGATGGTAGGGCAATTTTATAGGCCACTGGGGCGACCCGCTCGAGTATTTCGAACGACCCATCAAATCTCGGACTCAGCTTTTCCTTTGCGCCGAACCGAGTAACTCCTCGCATGGGCGATACCTTCAGGAACACGTGATCGCCCACCTGGAACTCAAGCGGTCTTCGATCGGTGTCGGCGTAGCTCTTTTGCCGACTCTGTGCAATCTTCAGTCTTTCTCGAATTAGCTTGACCTTTTCCAGTCTGTTCCACCAGCTCCGGGCCGAGTATCTGCGTTCCCCATTTCATCCCAGCAAATGGACGATCTGCACTTTCGGCCGTACAAAGCTTCATACGGTGCCATTTGGATGCTGGACTGGTAGCTATTATTGTATACAAATTTTGCCAGCGATAGGTGGATGTCCCAGCTTGATTTGAAGTCAATTGCACAGAGTCGTAGCATGTCTTCGAGAATCTGATTAACGCGCTCCGTTTGGCCGTCGGTCTAGGATGGTAAGTTGAACTGAACTGTAACTTGGTACCTAGCGTCGACTGAAGACTACTCCAGAATTGTGACATGATCCGTGAATTTCGATCAAAGACGATGGATACTGGAACTCCATACAGCGTACTATCTCGTCAAGATAAATATGTGTCAGGCGATCAACGCTCCAAGTAACTTTGATGGCAATAAAGTATGCTGACTTGGTTGATCGATCGACGATGACCCAGATGGCGTCGTTCCCCCGTGGTGTCTTCGGCAGGCCAATAATAAAGTCCATAGTGACGTGATCCCATTTCCACTCTGAATAGCAAGGTTTGTACTCTCCGCCCGGTCGCTGATGCTCAGCTTTCACCTGCTGATAGGCCATGCATTGTGATACGAAGAGCGCCACATCTCTCTTCATCCTATGCCACCAGAAGGTCGTGCGGAGGTCCTTATACATCTTGGTACTGCCTGGATGCAAGGTATATTTTGCATAATGTGCCTCCAACATTATCTCCTTTCGTAGTTCTGAATCATCCGAACACATAGTCGGCCATTCAATCTCAGCACGCCGGTCTTATCTTTTGCAAAGTCGGTCGTACTACCTGTTGAAATTTGCTCTCGTATTTTTTTCATGTACGGATCATCCTTCTGAGCGGTCATGATCTTTTCCAGCAAACTCGGCTCTAACTGCAGCTGTGCCAACCGTACATCCCTGAATCGAACCCGGAGGTCGATACTCATTTCTTCTAGATCTTGTAGTAGTCTGTGGTTGATGGATAGCGAGGCAAGATATTTTCTACACAGAGCGTCCGCCACAATTTCCCTTGCCCGGAGTGTAGTCGATCGTCAAGTCATAGTCTTTGATCAGTTCGAGCCAGCGCCTCTGTCGCAAGTTCAATTCCTTATGGGTGAAGAGATACTTAAGGCTCTTATGGTCGGCATAGATAGTGCACACCATGCCATATAGATAGTGACGCCACAATTTCAACGCGAACACAATCGCCACTAACTCCAAGTCATGTGTAGGATAGTTCTTCTCGTGCAGCTTCAACTGTCTGGAGGCGAAGGATATACCTTGTTTCGCTCTATGAGCACACATCCCAAGCCCTGGCCTGAAGCATCACTGAATATCTAAAAACCCTCTGGCCCATTTGGAAGTACGAGTATAGGTGCCAAAATTAGTTGCTATTTTAGCTCATGGAAGGAAGCTTCACAGTTATCCGACCACTCATACACGACTCC
Organism: Iris pallida; assembly: GCA_029216955.1. NCBI lineage: Eukaryota > Viridiplantae > Streptophyta > Magnoliopsida > Asparagales > Iridaceae > Iris > Iris pallida. Next base: position 8,389,094 of record JANAVB010023800.1, read on the forward strand.
CTTTTGAGTGAGGCGAGTCAATGGCGATGCAATCTTGACAAAGTCTTTCACGAAGCGTCGATAGTATCATGCCAAACCAAGAAAGCTTCGAATCTCACTAGCAGACGCAAGCCGCTTCCAATCAGCAACAACTTCCACTTTCTCGGATCGACTGTAATGCCTTCGGACGAAATGATGTGACCAAGAAAGGATACGTTGCTTAGCCAAAATTCGCACTTACTTTGCTTTGCATATAACTCATTCTCTCGAAGTGTCTGGAGCACGTCCCGTAGATGTTCTGCATGCTTGCCCTGTCCTTCGAGTAGACTAGAATATCGTCAATAAAGACTACGACAAATTTATTAAAAAATGGTCGAAATACCCGATTCATCAGATCCATAAGGTGGCAGGTGCGTTCGTCAGGCTGAATGGCATCACCAAGAACTCGTAATGGCCGCACCAGTACAAAGGCTGACTTTTGTACGTCGTCTGACTTGATCTTGAGTTGATAGCCCAAGCAGAGATCAATCTTAGAAAATATCGAGGTGCCTTGCACCTGATCAATAAGTCGTCTATGCGGGGCAATGGGTACTTGTTCCAGATGGTGGCCTTGTTTAGCTCTCGGTAATCGACGCACAGACGCATGGACCCATCCTTTTTCTACAACACACGGGCGCTCCTCATGGTGAAATACTAGGCCGAATAAATCCTCTGTCGAGTAACTCTTAACTGGACCTTGAGTTCCTTCAGCTCGGCGGGGGCCATTCTGTATGGGGCCTTGGAAATCGGTCGAGTATCGGGAATGTATCGATGCTGAACTCGATTTCTCGGTCGGAGGGTATGCGGGTAGCTCGTCCGGAACACATCGGAGAATTCTGCCACAACGTCGGTCTGACCCGCATTTGTACCATCCTATCGCATGTCTCGGACGGACGCCAAATAGCCTTCGCACCCAGAATACAGCATCCTCTGAGCAAAAATTACCAAGATCAGCATGCAGGTCGACGACGTCTCACCACACGAAAATCAGAATTCAGGCACTGCTGGTATGCGGAAGGTGACCGTCTTTCCGACGAAGTCTATAGTTGCCTTGCACGGCCCGAGCCAATCAATTCCCAGAATGATGTCAAAGTCCTTCATGTCTAGAACTATCACGTCAAGATCGATCTTTTGACCGCCGATACAGATAATTCTCGGCGCAGGCTAAGTTTGTAAGTATTGGTGTGCCCAAGGTGTACTTACGCTATGGTCGAGATATAATGATACAGGAAATTTGTGCTCGACGGTAATGTTTGTCGATATAAAACTATGTGAAGTGCCTGAATCAAACAGTACACGAGCAGGAACATTATTGAAATTTATTATACCTGTCACGACCGTATCTGATGCAAGCACTTCATCTCGAGTCATGGCGTAGACGCGGCCCTGGGCATTGGGACGTCGGTCTTGGTTGTTGGGGAGGGGCGATGAGGAGGTCGGGGCACCTGTCCTCGATTCTCTTGACGGTTTGGTTATGGTGGTGTTGGGATTTTGTCTTCGAGCCATACAATCGCACAATTGGTGCCCCATTTTTCCGTAAAAGAAACTTCCTCCATCTAAGACAGCACAGTCCCTTTCAGTGTGCCCGTGGCAGTTGCACTTGGTGCAGGGAGGAGATGGGTTCTGTCCTCTATAGCCGCTATTGTTTGGATGCTTTGATGTGTAGTTGTTGCCTCCCGTATAGCTAGGATGTTTGTGATTGGAGTGGCGCACAACATCGGCAGCAACAGAAGGATGCATGCCCTCAAGGCGGAGAGTGATTCAGAGCCTCGCCCGTGGTCTTGTACTCCGGGACCTGACATGCGCATCGATAGAGTATCGCAGACCCACTTCAAACCGTCGCACACGGCACTCCTCTGTAGGAAGAAACGCACAAGCAAATTTGGACAATTTGTTAAATTCTACGGCATATTGTTCGACTGTCCGGTTCTATTGCCTCAACTGTATGAACTTATTCTCCTTCGCTTGATGAACGACTGACGAAGGTACTTGACTTCAAAAGCTTTCCGAAAAGTGGCCCAAGAGATCGGCACTGTGTTGTTGTCACGTCGGATCGCTCACTTGTGCACGGTCCACCAGTCGTGCGCGTTCAACCGTAGTTGAAGTTGTGCGCAGGCGACTTGTTTTGATTCTTCAATACCAAAGAGCTCGAAGTGATCTTCACTCTTCCAACCATTCGATCGCCATAGAAGGGCCTTCAGTACCGCTGAAGGAAGTGCGGCACACTTTCTTAATTTGACACTTCAAAGTTGTACTTTTTTGCTGCCGGTGGACGCTCAGGCTCCTCCGTGTCGACTTCAATGGGTTGGACCATCGGCACGGTGACAGTAGGCGCAGTCGCGAATTTCCATTGGCCGTATTAGTCTGGACGATCTGCTGCAGAGTGTCTAGTTGCTTTTGTTGCAGCTTAGCTTGTGTGTCGAAGCGAGCTTCGAACTGGGCCTATTGTGCCTCCGTCTGATCATGTCGGTTCTCAGACTATTTTCGCTGTGCCTCCATCATGCGCAGCATCCTTTCGATGGTACTGTTAGATGGTCGGGTCCGTGAACGACGAGAACTACTAGAGCCGCTAGAAGCGCTCTACTCTTGCTCGGCGTGGGTTCCGGCACTTCTGCAATACGAAGGCAAACGTATCCGTCATAAATTTTTACGGACTCATTGTATGGAAGAACTTATCTCATTGATGCGAGGCCAAAGGTTTGAAACTCTAGACGCGAGGCCAAAGGATGTAAGTCGTGCTCTGATACCATTATGTTACACCCCGATTCCGTATAATCGATAGTTGTCCCCCGCATGATGTCGTGCGAACCTAAGTTGCGATCGTACAAGACGTAGTCATAAGGTTATCAGAAACACACACATCAAGTTAGAGTACGTAGAGAAATTGATTGACACATTTGAAATAGAAGTAGACTTTTTATTGATAATAAAACTTCATTTACATTGACTCTATACAATCATTGTCGTGCGGGCTACAACATGACTCGACTTACAAAATGAACGCCGATGATAGTCGTTCCATACATTACATCCCTTTTTACAAGCAAAAACTATTACATTTCTACCTGCTATCGAAGGAAGTCGAGTCGCCATTTGTCTTTTTTGTACTGAGTGCGGAGTCTTCAAAAGGATTTTCGAAACAAGCCTTCAATACGGACGAGGCTTCAAAAGGGTTCATGTCGCCTTGAGCTTTAAGTGGCATGCCCTTCGTGGTTCGGGGTACTTGCGTGGAGAGCGAGGATCAGTATATTGTACTTTGTACTGGTGCGTGCCTGTTTAAGTTCCACGCTCTCATTTGGTTGAAGAGTTTATATGACTTAGCTTGTGAGTGTTTCTAACCATCCTAATGAATTTCAAACAAGCATATGACAAGCATAATATGAAATACGTTGAGACTTACCCACAGCAGACCGTGCCGTGCCTTATGAGACTTACCATGTTCTTCCCTGTCAATTGTTATTTTTAATTTCCAAGTGCAATATTACGTGTGATTGGTCACTGACACTACAATCCATCCTGGACTTATAGCTTTGTTAGTCGGGGCCCTTTCAACGCAAATAGCGAGCCCAACTGAAAGTCCCCGCCTAACCCGATATCATCCAGTACAGCTATACCGTATTTCCTCCTAGGCCGAGTCGGTCCCGTGGCCCCGGGTTTTCGCTCGAGGAAACTCTCTCATTGTCGACAAGTTGTCCAATGACCGAGTTAAGACATTATTCAGTTATTAAGGTATAGCCTACGTTCTCTTTGAGACTTGATCATTTTACCGTGCCCATGCCCTTGCATTCATTCTTTCATTCGCAACAACACTATCGATTTACCTAAGATGGGGTCGAGAAGAGAAGGGCCAGCCACTCACCTTGAGTTTACTTCAGGCGAGAGAACTTGTTGGTCGCGCTAGACGTCGCCTACGCGATTACCTAAAATCGTACAAGCAACCAATTAGAATACTGCATTATTCAAGAAGTTCGATAGAAAATGCGAGTTCGAAATGCAAGCCATGAAAACCATCGAAAACATTCACGAAAATGCAATCAAAAAAGAAGCCAAAACCAACGCAAGCGGCGTGAAAAGCAGAGCAATGGGAGGTCTCTTCCGACTCAGCCGTAGAGTTAATCCTTGAGGCACACCCGTTGAATATGGGACTTGGTTCCAAAAAGCCATTCCATAATGGAGAATGGATTTTAATTCAACCGTTCCCATTCGATCGACTCGATCGATCCCGACCTATCGGTCCCGACCGAATCGATAGCGACAGTGTTCCTTTCTCGCGCACCTTGGACGGAGTATGGGGCATGATGTAGGGACGGGGCACTACAATAACGGTGGCACTGTATGTTGATCCACGATTATAGTGTGCATACTTGCGACCATCTCAGCCTGGTCTTCAATTTATCCTCTAGTGCAACAATGCGTTGCTCCTGACTGGCTGAAGTAGAGGCATCTTGATCTTCTGTAACGGTATATGTCGTCACCTCTCTTGCTACTATTGACGAATAGTTTGTTCAGAACTTTCACTATTTGCATCAAATTCTGAAAAAGAGTCCTCTCCTAGATGAGCGATGGGGAGATATTTTTGAATAAAGACGCCTTGGTTCAAAGTTTGATTTCTTGATCTGGTGTATTGAAAGCCCCTTCGCTGGATGCATGAATCTGATCCAAGTATTGCTGACTGAGATTACGGGATGTATTACGTCTTGGACGTTTCCCACCCCAGTGCCTGGAGAAGTCATGTTAACAGAAGCATATAATGGCTCATTTTCATCTTCTATTGTAGGTTCAGGAGTTGAAGCATAGTTCAGATGATCGAAGACAGATCGTCTATATGATTGGCAACAACACTTGATGACGACTTCATGAAGGCAGTGGCGATCTGAAGAGTGATTTAAGGTGAAGAGACATCCCTGCGATCTTTCGTCTTTGTGCAAGACATTCCCGGAGATCAGTTACCACTACAGGACAGAAAAAGTCGGAGGAACATATTCCTTAATGATGTAGGAACATGTCTCCTATTCTTCAGATGTTTAGTACCCTGAGTATACAAAGAGGTACTCAACTCATTAGCATAAGTGATTGGGTCTTTCTTTTCAAACTTCGGCTTCTGGTATAGATTGGCCTTTGGCATAGGGTTCTTACGTTTCACCAAAGTTGATACTGGTTGACACCTATTGAGATAAGCGCGTAGATCAGAAAGTTCTGCTCTAGATGTCTCTGTTTGTGACTATCAATTTTTTTGCTTAGATCTTAAAATTTGCAAGGTTGGAAGACCTTGACCAGATCCCATAGGGTAGGCAAAATGCCTCTTTAATCAGTATTCTTTTCGATAGTAGAGTTCCGAAGACCTCTGTTTAAAGGAATAGAATCTGATATATCTTCCTCTGAGTCATAGACCAGGGAAGTTTGAGAAAAGACCAAAGGGCTTTCTTTATTTTGTAGAGGGTTAGCTAAGAAGTATTTCCCTCTATTTTGTTGTTGAACCGTATTAGGTACAGCTTGCGCGAGTTGAGGAAGTGCCAAAGGACCCTTCCCTTTGTTCTGTCTAGTGCTAGCACTAGAACATTGCTTCTCCAAGTTCAGAACTGGAGAAGAAGAGGAAATAACCAAAAGACTAGTTCCCTTGGGTTGCGCCAGAGCAGCATGGTGTGCAAACTACCTGGGCAGCAAGATGCATAGGTTGCGCCATAGCAGAATGGGCTACTGGTTGCGCCTTGGCAGTAAGATGAGTAGGTTCTGCTCGGCAAATAGGGTGGATCGACTGTACCTTGACAGCAAGCTGAGTGGACTGCACCTTGGCAGTAAGGTGAACAGACTGCGCCTTGGCTATAACATGATTGGGTTGCGCTCTGCCAGCAGAAGAAATAACTGCGCCTTGGTATCAAAATAAATAGGTTGCGCACGGGCAAACAGAAGCAGGCTGCGCCTGGCCACTGAGACGGATTGTGTCTTGGCCATTGAGCACTCAGGTTGCGCCTAGGCAACAACAACTATGGGAGACTTAGGAGCCCACACAGTCCTGTTCTTGGTGATAGCAGTAGTGCGCTTGTTGCTCTTGGTGTTAATCATATCCTCATAGGTTGTCTGGTTGACTTGAACAACCAGATCTTCTGTGTCTTGCCGATCGACGCAGTATCAGATTGAGTTGTCACCTTCTCGTCGGAGGAGAAAGTCGTCCCCAACAGAGTCACCATTTTGTTTACAAAAACAAAATTATTCTATTAATAACTTTAAAAAGAGTAAAAGAGTATAATTTGAATTTTGGGGAAGTATAACTGTAGGAATCTGATCAGAAGACGGTCACTTTATCCCTTGGACTATGTAAACTTGAAGACTAGAGCCTCTGGAGAATGCAGCAGCAATTTTGTAAGAATTCTTGATCTCTGTGTGATGCTTTAACAATGATTGGAAACTCTATTTATAGAGTTATAGAAATAACTTTTTAGCAGTTATCCTGATGTGCACAAAGCTGGATTGCGCCATATTGGGTTACCCAACCTGATGTTGCACCAACTTTTATTCAGTTAACAATTGTACTAACTGTATTTAGACGCGTGGCATCATGTGATTGAGATGCGTGTGGTCGTGTACAGAATAGTAGACACGTCTTGAGATATTAGTGTCATGTGCCACGTCATCCTGCTTTAGAAATAAAAGCTGTCTCAACTTTATCAGGTTGCGCGAGCTTCAGTCAAACTCCGTCTTGATTGGATTGCACCTAGGCGCAACTGAATGCATAGGCACGTGGCAGCTTTTAAAATGAAGTTTGTTCAGATTGTGCCTAGATGCAACTAAAGAAGTTTGTTCAGATTGTGCCTAGGCACAACTCATAAGATGTGCAGGACAGCTGTCAATCCAATCTCCTCGAACGGTACAATTCGAAGGATTCGAAGAGATTTTTTCGTTTACTGTGCTGTCAGTTGTCAGCACTGTCAGGTAATAATGGCCATTAAATGTCAGATGCCACGTAGACTTTGGCACAATATGACTGGGCGCAGTATGATATATGGCAACCTAATCATTGACAATTTGATCTCTGAGCTTCATAGCAGTGGTGCCGCTTAATTTTTGGAGCTCAATTTGATTGCTGAGTAGTAAATACATGGTGCAACTTGATTTTAAGCCTTACAGTGGTCACTCATAGAGGGGATCGTCTGCCCCACCTGCGGGTCCAGAGTATACTGACACCCAAACACTACTTCCTACCGCAAATGCTTCCACCAACGATCCATCAGTTTCATAGAAGGGACCCAGATGCATGAGTTGATCAACGATCTACTTGAAGCTCAGAGAGCACAGACCCAGAGTCTGCTAGATGCCCAGGGAGGGCAAGCTACTATTCTTCGAGAGGGTATAGAGAAACTAGTACTTTACTTCCACCACTTTCTCAGATCATTCCTTCGACTATGTCACAAACTTCAGCTCCACCACCGACTCATATTCAGACCATTTCCACCCATCCTAAGAGTGTTCCATTCTAGATTTTAAGAGGATGGCTCATTGTGAGTTTATGGGGACCGAAGGCATCTCTATGTCGATGTGTGGTTAGAGGATATGGAGAGAGTGGTGCATCTAGCTAGGCTTCCAGAGGACCTTAAGATAGAGGTGACGGACTGCGATGCATGACATAGCCCGTACTTGGTTTAGGAGTAAGCCTCAACTCATGGCACCTGGACTTACCTCAGACCAGTTCGTAGAAATCTTCAAGGAGATGATTTTTCCCGTAGTAGATAAGGAGGCCTTACAGAGGTAGTTTCAAGATCTCGGACAAGGAACTCACACGGTTGATGAGTATGTGTTGAGTTTAGTTGGTTGAGCCGCTTTGTTGGAAGTATGGTGAACGATCCTAAGGAAAGACCTAGGAGGTTATGTTAGGGATTGACTGATGAGATTCCTATTTATGTTGTTACCAACGGTGCGAAGACGTATACCAAGATCGTCGCGATTGCTTAGAGGTTAAGGTTGATCTAAGCCTTCTCTTAAAAAATGAATTGAGATGCTTCAGACGACAACAATCATGGGTCAGCCAAGCGCATCAGGGTCAGCAAAAGACTTTGCAGGATCAGCCCTTGGTTCAACAAAAAGTTCTCCAAGCATTTGCCCTAGTTTCGTAGCAGAATTAGATTACTTGTGCCTACTGTAAGAGGCTATGGCATGGACGAGAGGAGTGCAGGAAGAGGATGAAGCAGTGCTTCAGCTGCGGTGGAATGAGCATAGGATCAGAGACTGTCCTCGTGAGAAGGACCGAGAGCCGAGGATTTAGCACTACAGTGGATAGAGATGATTTGAGATACTGGTTTTGGTGGTATAGTTGTATATAGAAATTGGAGTTTATGTTTCATAGAATAATGGTCCTTTAGACATTGTGTTGTAGTAGGAGTATTGTAGTAAGAATGATTTTCCTAAATTGTTTCATTTTCTTCTTGCATTGTACTTTTCGTTTGACTTTCCAATAAAACTTATCTTTTCATCCTATCGAATTTTGACTCTATCAATCTTATTTGTATTCTGATTGTGCCTACGTAACCTAGATTTTGTATTTTATCATGACTATGCCATTTTGTTTTGGGTCGTTCCAAACCAAATCTTTCTTAAAACTGTTATTCCCGAGGCGTAATTTTTGATGGAAAACAGAGAAACGAAATAGTTGTCTCAATAGTAACAACGTTTGTAGTAACATTTCAAAGAAGTGCACCACAGAGATCCTTGGAGGATTCTGGGTAACAAAAATCTAAAGAGATTTCGTTACAACAGCAAACGAAAGTAGAGCTTCTTTTAGAAGGTACAAATCGAGTTGCTAGTAGCAGCAACGACGAAAGCCTACAAAGTATCTGATTAGATCAGAGAAGAAGAAGGAAAGTAGAAAGAAAAAGGCTACTTTGTTGGGGTGATAAGATTACCGTTGCTCAAAGCAAGGTTCGCCTATATACGATCCGCTTCCAGGAACCAGCAAGTTCTAGAGAACTTGTGGAACGCTCATCAGTCAATATTTGAGACTTGAACGGGCTTCCTGGACTTTGCGGACTCCCTTAAACCTCTTCTTTGGTGTATCTTTCAAAGGAGGCCAAGGGGCTCTATTTACAAAGTGGAGTGAGACTTCACCTCTTCTCCTATCCGATGTGGGACTAAAATACCAATACTCAAAAATAGAGTTTATTATTTTAGATCATCCCACAATCAGCATAGAAGTGTGCCAGTCCACATCTACCCCCTGAATACTCCCGTGCATGCACGAAACATCCTGGAGTCCGTGTCTGAGTCCGAATCCACACAACAAAAATCAACTTACATCTTTGTTGGAATTAATTATTTTTCCTTCTAGGAAAATACTTTCACATGGCACACACTTGTGCCCGACCACACCTCATGTGCATACCTCAACACAAGAAATGTATTATATTGAGATACTCACCATTTGGTGTAGCCGATGTGGACTATCTTTACTAGTCCAAAGGCAAACCACCAACAATCCCCTGCATATCTCAATATATGGGTTGAGCATTCCCCACAGTGACTGCCCATCATACATTAGGAGAGATGTCGCTACGACTTGAATCTTCCGTATAGGTTAAATAACAGCATGATACAAGAATGGACTAAGCCTTGAATTCTGTGCCATAACTGCAATTTCCTACTAACATAATGACATCAATTGTGCTTCTGGCTGCACATTAAAGGCCTTGTGCTAGCCTGGTTTCAGTGTATAATTTTTGGGCATCTATATGTTTACCCTCAAAGACGGCCTGATATCTCTATCCATACACTATAGGTGAGTTATTTATAAAGAATCATGCATGAAGCATTGCGCTTCTTTGCGGTGCTACGCCACTATAACATGGCTTAAAGTTGAGACTTTACCCCACCTGGGTACCTCATCGTGTGTCATACTACTGTAGCATGAGGTCAGAAGCCTCTTTGTAGTGCCAAACTACCCAGCATGAAGCCTTGCGCTTCCGTGCGGTGTTACTCCGCTATGACATGGCTTGTGAAGCCGAGGCTTATCCTACCTTTACCTCTTCGTGGTATCATGCCACTGTAACGTGAGGACATCGTCCTCTTTATAGAGCTGTCTACCTCTCTTTATTATGATTATCATACATCATTAGGCTACCTACCTATTTGCGGTGCTACTCTGCTGTGACTTTGCTCACAAAGTCGAGACATTACCCCTAACCGGGAACCTCATGGTAGTCACCCCAATATAGCATGGAGTTACACTCCTTGTAGTGCTGCGCTACCGTACTTCCTGTAAAGCACTCCAGGCATTCACTCTGCCTGAGAACACATTAAGGCATTTAAGCCAACCTTTCCAGGATCCGTTTTCCAAAGAAAATAATAGTAGACAATAGTGGTTGTAGGTCCGTAACCTCTCCATGCCACGGAGGACAAGTACCTACCGTTCCTGATATTCTTCGTTAATAGTCTTCCTTGAACCAAAAGCTAGATGCCTAGTAGATTTTTTTTTGAACTAATAGCATAAAACTTTATGGTAGGAATGTAATAACATAATCAGAATGCCTTCAAGCCTATTTTACAAGCTGTGTCATCGACCAGCTGGTGCTTGAGGCCCTTGGTGAACGGATCCGCCAGGTTCTCCTGAATCCGAACATCAATCTGTAATAACACCCCTCTTGATGAGATCGTGTACTGCCATGTGCTTCAACCACACAGTCCTCTTCTTCCCATTAAAGAAGTCATTTGATGCCACCGCCGCAGTCGCCTGGTTGTCACAATATATCGGTATCTTCGGTATTTGTGCCTAAACCACTGGAAGATCATACATGAGCTCCGAAGCAATTCTGCTTCCTCCGCTGGGTATCAAGTATAAAGAACTCAGATTCCATGGATGACCGTGAGAGCATAGTCTGCTTCTTCGATTTCCACGATATAGCATCTCCACCTATTGTAAAAATGTATTCACATGTGGACCTCTCGCTGTCCACTTCTGAGCACCAGCTGCATCACTGAAGCCTTCCACTACGACGGATCTTCGCTGTAGTACAGTATTGTTTGAGTCTTCTTCAGATATCTCATAACCGTTTCACAGCTTTCTAGTGCTCAATGCCGGGGTTACTCGTGAAACGACTCAGCATTCCCATGGTGAAAGCTATGTCAGGCCTTGTGGCAGTAGTAGCATACATCAAACTCCCGATTATGCTTGCATACTCCAGCTGCCTGACGCTTTCCCCCGAATTAGACTTCAGCTTCAGATCATACCTGTACAGCGTATCGATCCCTCGAAGATCCTGATACCCGTAACGAGTGATCATCTTCTCAACATAATGAGACTGTGACAGCGTTAGTCCAGAGTCTGTCCGAATGATCTTGATCCTAAGATCACATCAGCTTCCCCCAAGTCCTTCATACTAACTTGCTCGAGATGAACTTCTTTGTCTCCGTGATACAGCCATATCCGTACCTAGGATCAGCATGTCGTCCACGTACAGACAAACGATCATACCTCTTCCATCAGCAAACTTCGTGTCAACACACTTGTCCGTCTCGCTGACCATGTAGCCATTTGACCTTATAATCTTGTCAAATTTCTAATGCCACATCTTGGGAGCATGTTTAAGACCGTACAAGGATTTCACCAACTTGTAGACTTTGTCTTCAAGATCCTTTACGACAAATCCCTCTAGCTGTTGCATATAAATCTCTTCGGTCAGCTCGTCATTTAGGAAAGCCGTTTTCACATCCATAGGATGTATCACCATCTTATGTATTGTCGCGAGAGCAATCAACATTCTGATGGTGGTCATCCGGGCTACTAGAGCATACGTGTCAAAGTAGTCAATCCCCTGCTTCTGAGAAAACCCCTTGGCTACCAACCTAGCCTTGAACTTGTCAATAGTTTCGTCTGCTTTCATCTTCTTCTTGAAGATCCATTTGCATCCGATAGCTTTCGCTCCTTCAGGAAGATCAACCAACACCCAAGTGTTACTTGAGGTGATGGAATCAATTTTATTGTCAATAGCCTCCTTCCAGAAAACCGTGTCACTTGTCTTCATCGCCTCATCATAGGTAAGCAGATCTGCTTCCACATGATAGGTGACAAAGTCATTTTCGAAGTCCTTTGGCCTCCTCACACGCTTCGCTGATAGCTCAGTGAGTTCTGGTTCAACCGTTATTTCAACAACAACATCTTCTTAGAATACTTCTTTATTGAAAACTTCAGTTTCTTGCGCACCCTCATTGTTCTTCGGTATATCCGTAGGAACAATATTCTTGTGCCTTGCAAATTTGTCTTCAAAATATTTTACGTTGCGAGATTCAATGATATGATTTGACTCAATATCAAGAAATCTTCGAGCATCACTCTTCTCGGCATACCCCAAGAAGATCGTCTTCGTAGTCCTTGTTCCTAGCTTCTGAACCTTCAAATCCGGAAGGTTCACATACGCCAGACTCCTCCACACTCGAATAACATTCAAGTTGGGTCTGACCTTGAACCAGAGTTCATGAGGAGTGACATCGGGAGTTGCATACGGTACTCTATACAGAATAAGAGTAGCAGTAAGCACTGCTTCGCCCCAAAAACAATTTGGAAGACCCACAGTCAACAACAATGAGTTCATCATCTGTTAACGTTCTGTTCTTCCTTTCTGTAACACCATTTGATTGAGCAGAGTACGAAGTAGTCGTCTTATTAAAAATTCTATGTTCTCTGCAGAACGATGCGAATTTATGAGACCTATACTCTACATCTCGATCACTTCTGAGTAGTTATAGATTGGTTTAACGTTCAGCTTCAGTCCTAAAGTCTCTGAACTACTCGAATGCTACATCCTTCTACTTGAGAAGTCATGAGAGCGTGTACTTCGAGAAACACTTCGAACCGGCCTCTGTGGAGAATTGATAAAAGTCACAGATATTTCAGTGTACTAACTCCAGATGATCAGTACTTTAGTTCAATCGTCTGAGCAGCTTCCTAACAGTCTTATATCTACATAGACCTTAAAATCCTCCACCTCCTTACCCCCACATTCTGAAGATAAGGTTCTGGTAGGACAGCTTGAGTCTGCTTCTATCATAGAACAACTCTCAGTCTATTCAATGAAGTAACTTCATCGCTATCAGCAGAAGTTCGAACATCCCTTCAGCATCGAACATCTTTTGAAGTATGTTTCTCGCCAAGAAATTACCATCTGGCTAGTACGAATGTCCATCTTTCAAGTCTGTATCAGATAACAGACTTTCTGAGATCGGATCTTCGGAAATCTCTAGTACGTGTAACACGCATTCCAGTATCCTTGTCGGTGGTTCATAACCACTGTCTCGATCTTCAGATGTTCTGCTAGGTACATGTTTGCCATCGAGACCTTCGTTTAACACGGCTCGCCTTTGGTAAACAGCTCCTTCGAGAGCATACGTGGTCAGATGCACTAGTGTTAGACCACTAGTCAGCTACCATGCTAGATAACTCAACCTGTGTAACAATAGCAACCAAGTTAAGTAATCAAAATAACCAAGTTTAGCTATACCTGCTATTTTGGTTTGGGCTTGGATTTGCATTCACTCTTGTAGTGGCCCTTCTTGCCACGGTTGAAGCAAGTCACGTGGGACTTGGACTTCTGTTGCTTGAACGAAGGACCCTTTACTTTCAGATTAGTGGAGTCCTTTTTCTTGTAATGAGAAGTGTAAGCCCTTATTTTTCAAAATTTTTAATTAGTGTTAGTTAATTTTTAAGGTCACATTTAGCCTTAAAATTATATTAGGATTTTTTAGGAATTTTTTAGAATTTTTAAATGATTTTTAAATAAGTTTTAAATATAAAAATATCATTTTGTAATTAATTTAAATATTTTAATATCATTTTGTAATTTTTAGAATTATTTTAATGTGGTTATGTAATTTATTAAATTGTTTTAATTATAGTTTGTAATAATTAGAATTGTTACAAATGCAGTTTGTAATTAATTAATTTTTTTTAAGTGTGGAATGCAAATTTGTATTTACATTTAGCAACTGTTAGGACCATTGTGTAATACCCTAAACTAGGGGGACCTAAACGCTAATTCCTATTCTACCCACCCCGACGACTGAGCTGCCCCCCGACTGCCGGACGACTGCCACGACCGGCCTGCCCCCGCTTTTCCCGGCCAAATCCACCGCCCTAACCGACCTATAGATACCCCCCTCACTCCCCTCAGCCCAGCCACCACTCTCCCCGACCCATCACCGCCGACCACAGCCCCGTTCTTCCCCAACCCAAAGCCCCAAACCCTAACTCCGACCATCTACCCAGTGCAGCCCCTATGACGACTGTCACCGTCCCCAACCACTACCATTCGGTTCGCCCCCGAGCTACGCCCAGCGCCACCCGAGCGCCACTGCCCCGACCGCTTCTCCGTCGTCCAGCACACCCGAAACCCACATCGATCGCCGGACACGTAAGTGGCAGTGAGGATTCGTGTCGTCCGTGTCTCGAATCCACGTATATAGTTCGCCAGGACACGGGGACCCTAGTCCAGTACCTGGACACAGCATACTCATGTCGTACGTGTCGTAATCGACCCGGACACTTAGACTTCTGTGTCCCTAACTGTCCAGACACAGGATTGTTATTATTTTTTTTATGTATTAAATACCTAAAACCGAAATAAAACCAACTAAAACCTAATCCTAACATAAGCCGCGGGTTGACCCCCTGGCCAGCCCGACCCGACTCAAGAACTCGACCCAGAGGGCCGAGTTCGAGCCCCCCTTCTATGCTGTGGTTTCTTTTTCTTTTTCCTTTTTGTTTTTCTTTTGTTATATATATATATATATTATATATCTATATATATATAATATATATATATATATATATATATATATATATATTATATAGCGTATATATATATATATATATATTATAATATATTATATAATATATTATACATATATATATATATATTAATATATAATATATTTTATTTATTAAATTTATATATATATATTTTTTGTATTTATGTACATACATGTATATATATATATTTTTCATGTGTATATATATTATTATATATACTATTTATATATGTGTACAATTTGTATATATATATACTTTATAATTAATTATTTTCTTATATATATATATTATATATATATATATATATATATATATATATATATATATATATTATTATGTATATAAAAAAAAATGTATGTATAATCTATATATATAATATATATATATATATATATATATATATATATATATCTATATATATTATATATATATCTATATAAATATATTATGTAATATGTATATAGTATGTATATATCTATTATGTATAATTTTACCTTATTGAAATATTAATATTTATTTTTGCACTTTTACCACTTTGTATTTTTTGGGTGTATTTAAATTACTGCAACCATTTGGTGTCCAAGCCTAGCATGGGTTTTTGGGCCCAAATGTGTTTTCACACATTTAAGACCTGTACAAGTCATATTGGACTTGATTCATGGCCTTGGGTCCTGTATTTGAACTTTGGTTCAAATTATGTACATGGACAAAATACGCAGATAATTAATTATTTAATTTCAGATTGTGTGCCATGCTGTTTTTGGATTTCTAAAAATACCTTAATTGCTGTTAAAATTCTGGAAAAATAGTATTTAGATACTATGTTAATTTAGCTAATTTAGTATAATTTTTATAGTATTTAATTTACAGTTTTGCCACTAGTTTGGCATATGAAACCAGAACTCATTTTCTTTATACTTAGGAAAACTGATTTTTATAAAATACTTGTACTGGTTAATAAATTCCAGAAAAATTATAATAAATTTTTATAATTAACAAGGATTATTTTTGTACTTTATTTTATTTAAAATTAAGCTTTTTGTCTATCTCAAAAATTATTGGAACACAATGTTCATTTGATTTATTTATTGAATAATTACGACTTGCAACTTTTTGTGTTATTTTGAGTTTTAGTCGTATTGAACCTCACCCCTCACTAGTATAAGACCCTAGAAAGTTAGTTATTGTAGTGTGTCACCCCACATTGGTCTCCTATGCCAAAGTCATCATTTTGGCTAGGTGCCCAGTCACAAGTCGTGTTTCACAATTAGTGTCATAGTATTTTAGCTTAGTGTAAAAACTAAGTTTATGTATTTATTTCTACAGTGACAAGTTACCAGACATCTATAACACTTTTATCGCAGCTTGCTTTGCTTTGCTTTGCTAGAGGCAAGTACTTTCTATAAACTTTACATACTGTTACATAAATGAACTGCTAATCCAACCATGTTAAATGCTGATCCTTGGGGTAGCAAGTTAAAATGTCACATGTTGTACTGTCCATTACTACCATGCTTAGAACAGTCTTTATGTATCTCTCACATGATTAGAATATGGGTTATGGGGAAACTGACAGTTGAGTACGTGATCATGCCCCCCTATAGTAGCGAGCGAGGTCGTATTTATATGCATACCTTGCCGCAGGCCATTATCCCGCACTTCTGTACGGATGTACACCTATGCTTGTTATCTGATACGTATGTACATTTTATTTACATGTACCATAGTACATTGTACACCTATTAACGATCACGTACCTGCTACAGTTTTAAACATTACATATACATCTGTCTCTATGACATATGTGTCCTTGCCATGATATTATGATGCCGTATTTCCAGTTATTTCTCTTATGTTCATTTCCATGTTTCATATGCTAGTTTGTTTGATTCAGTACTTGCTCCCGTCCTGACAGGATAACGTTGTAAGTGTCCTTACTGAGGAGGAGTTACTCTGCGACTCATATTATGAGATACTGTCGAGGACCCGGCTTTGCTTTACGAGGATGTTCCTGCGGGGAGACTCGTCTAGTTTGCATAGCTGCTTGGGATATTTAGTGTAGTCATGGATTAGGCTATGTATTTTGTAACTGGACATGTATCCAGTTTTACATTTCAGACTTGTACTTGGACATATTTCTATGAGACGACTTTTATGTTTGGAGCATTTATGACTTTTTTCACTTATAGAACTGTTAGCACATTTAGTCTTATCATGTTGTCTTTAGAACAGCTTACTACGTTTTATCTCAAGCGTAGGCTGGACATGACTCAGCCCGGCCCAACAATTTGGGTAGCGGGTCGTGACATGTTTTTAGTGGTGGCCCATGCAGGTCCTGACTAAATTGTTTGGTTACGTTATTGTACCAAGCATGCCTACAATTAGGAACTTAAGGTAATTAGACAACATTAGGAATGATGCTTAGAACACCTAGAGGAATGCTAGGATTACAACATAGGAAATACATCACATGCTTGCTATTTTAATTAGGTTTCTTGTCTATGATAGCTTACTTTAAACAAATCCTTATAAGTCATTTTTATTGTAATTAGATGGTGCTTACCCGTTCGTCCCAGTATGTCACACCTGACGGCGCACTCCTTATCCAGTCAGCTGACCAGTTGACTGATACACCCCCACCTCCACCTACCACATTCCCACACTCCACAGATCCACAAACCCAGATACCTCAATCGCCTTCCACATCACAGGCCCAGCAGACCCAATACTTCTACCACCCCCTATCATTATACCTATCCAGGCTTCCGCCACACTCGACAGGAACCAGCTGCTCACTCTGATTCAGGGGTTCCTAACAACCCATCAGGAGCAGACTACCCTACTTCGCCAAAGCATAGAGCGTTCTGAGGAACGTCCCGTGGTCCCACCACCTGTAGAGCCACGGCAGAGAGCGGGGACGATCAAGGACTTCATGGGTATGAACCCCAAGGAGTTCTCAGGGACTGAGGGCATAGTAGTAGCAGATGACTGGCTAGACTCGGTAGAGAGGAAGCTCCTTGGAGTTAGGATGCCGGGTGACCTCCAGGTCGAGACAGCGGGATTTCTGCTGATAGACTTGGCAGGAATCTGGTTCCGAAATGAGCTATTATTTGCGAGAGGGAGGGCCACTTGGGATCAGTTCAAGACCCATTTCAAGAAGAAATTCTTCTCGACCACTGCTAGAGTAGCCATGGGACTACGATTCCAGAACATCCAGCAGGGGAACCGTTCTGTTGAGGTATGCGGCAGAGTTTAGTCGCCTGAGCCGTTTTGCTCCTAGTCTAGTTGCAGACCCAGAGGAGATGACCCGTAGGTTTGCCATGGTCTAGTTCCAGACATTGACATTTTTATAGTGGCGAATGGTACGACTGACTACTACCAGAGCCTAGAGTTGGCCCGGAGCATCGAGGAGCATCTTCTGTCTAGCAAGAGGCCGGCTTCTGTACATCATGAGGGACCGTCCAAGCGTCAGGCTTTCCAGCAAGAGCACCGACGCTGTCCCAGCAGACTTACCGTCCCCCTACATCACATCCCCGACCCCGCCAGTTAGAGCCCCAGGACCCCGACATCAGTAGCAGAGGGGAGCTATATGTTCTTTCTGCGGAAGACCAGGGCACGACAACTCCATCTACAAGAGAGGTTGAAGCAGTTCTTAGTTTCTAGGTCTGCCACCCATCAGATTCGGGATTGCCCAGCAGCCAAGGGACCTAGAGGACAGCTTCCGACTCAGCAGCAGAGGTTTGGGCAGCATCTACAGCAGCAGAAGGGACCTCAGGGAAAGGTTTATAGCCTAGCCCTTGAGCCGGAGCCGGAGCAGGTTTCGGAGCCAGATTACTTAGCTGACGTTATCACAGGTCATGTTTATTTGCATACTTTTCTAGCTCTATGCTTGTTTGATTCTGGTGCATCTTATAGCTTCCTGTCATTAGAGTTTATGCATGAATCACTTAGTATCTACACCTACTGCGGAGATTAGAAGAGTAATAACGGGAGGAGGACCAGTGCCTATTAGAGCTAGCTATAGATGCTCTATTACTATAGCCGGAGAGAGTTTGAGGGGCGATTCTTTGTGATGCCACTCCCCGGTTATGATATTATATTGGGGATGACTGGCTTAGCTATGCCCATGCATCTATAGATTGTCATGAGGGTAGTATTTTGTTCAGTCCCCCAGGCACAGCACCATTCATAGTCAGGAGGACAGGGCCAGAGATCAGCCTAGAGCCGAACTGTTGGGCGACAGTTGGGGATGTAGCACCGCCACACCCTATCATTAGGGAGTTTATGGATGTATTCCCAGAGGATCTTCCAGGACTTCCGTCTGACAGAGATATGGAGTTCACTATAGATTTAGTGCCGGATTCATCACCAGTATCCCGGGCTTGCTACCGTGTCCTTTTTGAATGTGATATTGGGCAAGCCTCTAACTAGCTTCTTGGTCGATAGCCTGGATATAGTATCCATGTTGGCATGACCAAGACGCTGATGCCACAGTAATCGTTCGTCTTTATGAGCATATAGGCATCTACCTGCATCGTTAGTATTTCCAGACAAATTGAAAATAAATATTATCCTCTCTTACAACTTCAAAAGCGATGTCTCCCGTTGACCTATCATAAATAAGGCATTTGTTATGTCCAAAGTTAATATCATATCCATGGTCAGTAAGATGACTAATGCTGATCAGATTATGCTTTAACTCGGTCACTAGGCAGACATCCTTTATTACGGGAGAGGAAGGATAACCAATATTGCCATTACCTATAATATAACCTTTTTGGTTGTTGCCGAAGGATACATATCCTTCTCTCTTCATCGATAGTGATGCGAAAAGATTTGCGTCTTCCATCATATGCCGCGAGCATCCACTATCGAGAATCCACTTACTCTTAGTTGAGACGGGAAGGTCCACCTACATCAAGAGTAGATGTGACCTTTGGTACCCAAGTTCTTGAGGGTCCTGAAGAGTTAGTTTTTGGAAACCATGCATATATCTTTCTATCTAATCTTCTAATTCTACATTGTGGTGAAATATGTCCTTATAAACCACAATAAGTGCATGTAGCATTCCTATTAATATTAGGAGCATGCTGATGATGTCTATAAGTAGAGTGATGAGTATAAAGATTAGCATGGTGATGATGACTATGTGTATAGTGATGTGGAGTGGCATGGTAATATTGTCTATATGGTATGGCATGGTGATGATTTCTATATGTAAGTGATATTGATTGTGTCTTTGTGCAACATTGTGATAATTGTATCTAAATGTAGCATGATGATTATGTGACATATGATAATTATTTCTACGTGCATGTGGTTTGTGTCCTTTGTGAAAGTGTGTGTTATGTAAGCATGATTTGAGCAGCATGTGGATGACGTGGTTGATTAGTATGAGTGGTGTTATGCTTTGTGTGTGTCTCATGTGATTGGGTTTGAGGTTGAGCAACCTATTTTCCCAATTTAGTCTCTAGTTTCTTAGAGACAGCTTGCAGTTCAGTAACCTTAGCATTCAAACCATGCATCTTAGTAATAGAAATCTTGTGTCTACTCTTTTCTTCTGCAAGCTCCGTGTTGAGTGTGTGATTTTTGTTTGTTTTGTTTTCAATACGTGCTTCGGAATCATGTAAGCTTATTTTAAGCTTAGATACCTCAGTGACATCCGTGAGAGAAGTGTCTCTAATGTTATCAAGTAATAGAGAAAGTCTTTGTATTTCGACTTTATGACTTTTGATTTTGTCCTTGCCATGTTTGTAGACCTTTTTGTGATCACTAAGTAAATCGGTGAAAGCATCGCTAAGTTCATCAAAAGTGAAGTCGTCAAGAGTTTCGTTTGATACCTTGTCGGACGTTGCCATTAGGCACACATTGGCCGTATCTTGAGGAGAATCCTTTTCTTCCTCGGAGTCACTAGCTTCGCTTTCATGCCAAATGCTTGTGTTGGCATATTTCTTTGAGGAAGTCTTCTTGTATGGCTTCTCATAGCGGTTGCTCTTCTTCAAGAATGGACAATCTTTTGGACGTGTCCAGTCTTCTTACAACCGTAGGTTGGCTCTTCTTCGCCATCTTCTTGTGGTTCCTTCTTTCTTCGATTGAAGCGAAGGAATTTCTTAAAGTTATGGACCATAAGGGCTTGATCGTCTTCTGAGTCATCATCATCCGTCTCTTTGGGTTCAGCCCTTCGTCGGTGAGCTTTGAGTGCGATCTCCTTAGCCTTAGGAGCAGGCTCTTCGAAGTCCTTGAGGTCAAGCTCATGAGTCATTAGCTTTTCCATCAAGGTCTCCATGGACATGGTTGTGAGATCATTTCCTTCAACGATGGCTGTCACCTTAGGGTTCCAAATCTTTGGAAGCCCCCTAAGAAGCTTGGATCTTCTCGTGATTTGAATATTGTTTGCCGAGCGAAGACAGGGGGTTGATGATGTCGAGGAATCTTGTGAACATTTGCGTGATCGTCTCATTTGGCTTCATCTTGAAAACCTCATATTCTTGAGTGAGACGGCTTATCTTTGATTCCTTGACCTGGGTGGTTCCTTCATGCGTCACTTTGAGAAGTCTCCATACTTCGTGAGATATGGTGCATGTAGATACCCTGTTGAACCATTCCTGTCTATAGCACAGAATAAAGCATTAATAGCTCTCGCGTCTAGACTTTCCTATTTTTTCTCCTCGTCAGAATATGTCATGTTATTTTTCAACAAGATCACCATTGACAACTATCCTGGCGCTTTTTGTAACCGTCAGTGACGATAGTCCACAGGTCAAAGTCTAGCGACTTGAGATAAAAGCTCATCCTTGTTTTCCAATACGTGTAGTTAGTTCCATCAAATAGGGAGGCCTATGAGTGGACTGTCCTTCACCGTGATTGGAAATCAAGGATTGTATGGTTGCCATGGACATCTCTAGTGTAGTCCTTGTAAAGAGAACAGAGCTCTGATACCAATTGAAGAACAGATGGCAACTCTAGAGGGGGGTGAATAGAGTTTATAGCATAATATCCAATTAAAAATTAACTCTTTCACAATCTAAAAATAATCAGAGTAAATGCAGAAATAAATGAGGAGCAAGAAAGCATACGCAAACACAGCCGATTTTAACCTGGTTTCCCTCGTGGAGGACTAGTCCAGGCCTGAGAACTCTAGCTCAGGATTAAATCCTATTTGTGAAATAGTAGTTACACCCCGTGCCTTTTCTTCAGAAGAGCACGTCAACTTCTTACAAAGGATCGCAGTGGCGATGCTTGGAACTTTCCAAGCTACTTCTTGAACTCTTGCACAAGACTCCTAACTGAGAGATGCTGAGCACTCGAGACTTAGAAGCTTGTGGCTAGTAGATGAAGAAGGGTATGGCTTATATTGAGCTTAAGAGAGAAGAGAAGATTGGATTATTGAAAATGAGAGAATTCTTGTCCTATTTATAGGTTTTTATCAAGCAGAATTCGGCCAGAATTCTGGTAGGAATTTTCAAAAATTTGGCCGTTGGACAACTAGCAACCAGCCAACTCTAAAAATTAGGTTGTTGATTTTTAGAGGACAGAGTTCGGCCCGAACTCTGTGTGGAGGCAGAGTTCGGCCCAACTCTGTCTCTAGAGCACAGAATGGGTCTAAGGGTCCAATGGGCTTATTTTGGATGTGGAGCTTTATGGATTTTGGATAGGTTATGGGTTTAGTCTCAAGAGCTCAGCATAACTCATCTTACAATCATTCTAGACTCAATAAATATAAAAGTACATACTTAACAAAATGACTGCAAATAAAACTGAGCTGTCGTCTGGCTTGAGATGGATGTAGTCGTCGTGTGTCATATTAAATATTACAAGTATTATTTAGTCAATATTATCAATATTGGTTGACTGTGACTTTGTGTCAACACGATCGAGATATTCTATTCACCCTGGTGCTAACAAGATGTACCGTGACTTGCGGGAACATCTTTGGTGGCACGGGATGAAGAGGGATGTATCACGTTTTATCTCGAGATGCCTAGTTTGCCAGCAGGTCAAGGCGGAGCGCCAGAGGCCAACTGTTTGTTGCAGCCGTTACCCATTCGAGTGGAAGTGGAACATATTACGATGGACTTCGTCTCAGGGCTTCCTCGTTCCCAAGGAGGAATGATGCCATTTGGGTCATTGTGGACAGGCTGACGAAGTGTGCGTACTTCATACCCTTCAAGGTGGGGCTTTCCAACGAGAAGTTGGCAGAGCTATACATGCAGCAGATAGTTCGCCTATACGGAGTGCCAGTGAGCATCGTGTCGAACAGAGACAGCAGATTCACGTCCCACTACTGGAGGAGCTTACAGGAGGAGTTGGGCAGTAGGCTCAAGTTCAGTACGGCGTACCACCCGCAGACAGATGGGCAGTCCGAGAGGACGATACAGACACTGGAGGATATGCTGAGGACCTGCGTACTGGAGTTCGGGGGATCTTGGGAGAGCCATCTGCACTTGGTAGAGTTTTCATACAACAACAGCTACCAAGCCAGTATCGGTATATCTCCTTTCGAGGCGCTATATGGACGACGATGCCGCAAACCGCTCTTTTGGGATGATGTTGGAGACAGAGTTATGCTTGGGCCAGAGATCACGATGCAGCAAAAAGTCGGGATGATCAGAGACAGGCTCAGAGTAGCTCAGGATAGGCAGAAACACTGGGCTGATGCTAGTCGCAGACTGATGGAGTTCGCAGATGGTGAAATGGTGCTAGTGAAGATATCACCTACTAGAGGGACGATCCGGTTCGGATGAGGAGGGAAGCTGAGCCCCAGATACATCGGGCCATTCGAGATACTTGGCAGGATTGGAGAGGTAGCTTACAGGGTTGCACTTCCACCTAACCTAGCAGGAGTTCACGATGTCTTTCACGTATCTCAGCTGAGAGATATGTTCCAGACCCCAATCAGTGCTAGATCATTCAAAGTTGGAGGTCGGACCGAGCCTTACAGTTTTTGAGCAGCCAGTGAGATATTAGATAGGAGAGAGAAGAGGCTGAGAACAAGGTTATACCTTAGTACGAGTAGCTTGGAGCCGTCACTCTCCGGGTGAATCTACTTGGGAGAGGGAGTCGGACATGAGGGAGAGATACCCTTACTTGTTCGATCCAACCGCTGTGAGGGAACCACCCGTTCCCGCTTGATACCATAGAGGCTAGTTTCGATCTTAGCCTTAGTCATTTGTTGCATATGCTTGCTATGTTAGAATATTGTAGGGTCTTCAATCCTTGTGAATTTCGAGGACGAAATTTTTCAAGGAGGAAGACTTGTAAGCCCCTATTTTTCAAAATTTATTTAATTAGTGTTAATTAATTTTCAATGTCATATTTAGCCTTAAAATTATTTATTAGGATTTTTAGAATTTTTTAGAATTTTTAAATGATTTTAAATGAGTTTTCAATACAAAATATCATTTTGTAATTAATTTAAACATTTTAATATCATTTTGTAATTTTTAGAATTATTTTAATGTGGTTATGTAATTTATTAAATTGTTTTAATTATATTTTGTAATAATTAGAATTGTTACAAATGCAGTTTGTAATTAATCAATTATTTTTTAAGTGTGGAATGCAAATTTGTATTTACATTTAGCAACTGTTAGGACCATTGTCTAATAACCTAAACTAGGGGACCTAAACGCTAATTCATATTCTACCCACCCCCGACGACCGAGCTTCCCCCCCAACTGCCCGACGACTGCCACGACCGGTCCTGTCCCCGTCTTTTCCGGCCAAATCCACCCCCTAACCGACCTATAAATACCCCCACTCCCTCCCCTCAGCCCAGCCACCACTCTCCCCGACCCATCACCGCCGACCACAGCCCCGTTCTTCCCCAAACCCAAAGCCCCAATCCCTAACTCTAGCCATCTACCCAGTGCAGCCCTACGACGACTGTCACCGCCCCCAACCACCACCATTCGGTTCGCCCCGACGAGCTACGCCCAGCGCCACCCGAGCGCCACCGCCCCCGACCGCTTCTCCCGTCCAGCACACCCAAACCCTTATCGATCGCCGGACACGTAAGTGGCAATGAGGATTCGTGTCGTCCGTGTCTTGAATCCACGTATGTGGTTCGCCAGGACACGGGGACCCTAGTCCAGTACCTGGACACAGCATACTTGTCGTGCGTGTCGTAATCGACCCGGACACTTAGACTCCTGTGTCCCTAACTGTCCGGACACAGATTGTTATTATTTTTTTATGTATTAAATATCTAAAACCTAAATAAAACTAACTAAAACCTAATCCTAACACAAGCCGCGGGCTGACCCCCTGGCCAGCCCGACCCGACTCAAGAACTCGACCCAGAGGGCCGGTTTGAGCCCCCCTTCTATGCTGTGGTTTCTTTTTCTTTTTCCTTTTTTTTTTCTTTTGTTTTATATATTATATAATATATATATATATTATATATATTATAGATATATATATATTATATATATATAAATTTACTAATATAAATATATATATATATATATATTGTATTTATGTACATACTGTATTTATATATATATATATATATATTATATAATATATTATTTATATTTAAATTTATATATAATATTATAAATATATTATATTATTTGTATTTATGTACATACATGTATATATGTATATATTTTCATGTGTATATATATTATTATTATCTATCTATATAAATGTATACTATTTGTAATATATATACTTTATAATTAAGTATTTTCTTATAATATATATATATATATATATATATATATATATATATATATATATATATATCTATTATATGTATGTATTTTTAACATATCTATGTATATATCCATTATGTATAACTTTACCTTATTAAATATTAATATTTATTTTTGCACTTTTACCACTTTGTATTTTGGGTGTATTTAAATTACTGCAACCATTTGGTGTCCAAGCCTAGCATGGGTTTTTGGGCCCAAATGTGTTTTCACACATTCAAGACCTGTACAAGTCATATTGGACTTGATTCATGGCCTTGGGTCCTGTATTTGAACTTTGGTTCAAATTATGTACATGGACAAATACGCAGATAATTAATTATTTAATTTCAGATTGTGTGCCATGCTATTTTTGGATTTCTAAAATACCTTAATTGCTGTTAAAATTCTGGAAAAATAGTATTTAGATATTATGTTAATTTAGCTAATTTAGTATAATTTTTATAGTATTTAATTTATAGTTTTGTCACTAGTTTGGCATATGAAACCAGAACTCATTTTCTGTATACTTAGAAAAACTAATTTTTATAAATACTTGTACTGGTTAATAATTCCAGAAAAATCATAATAAATTTCTATAATTAACAAGGATCGTTTTGGTACTTTATTTTATTTAAAATTAAGCTTTTTGTCTATCTCAAAAATTGTTGGAACACAATGTTCATTTGATTTATTTATTGAATAATTACGACTTGCAACTTTTGTGTTATTTTGAGTTTTAGCCGTATTGAACCTCACCCCTCACTAGTGTAAAGACACTAGAAAGTTAGTTATAGTAGTGTGTCACCCCACATTGGTCTCCTATGTTAAAGTCAATCATTTTGGCTAGGTGCCCAGTCACAAGTCGTGTTTCACAATTAGTGTCGTAGTGTTTTAGCTTAGTGTAAAAACTAAGTTTATGTATTTGTTTCTACAGTGACAAGTTACCAGACATCTATAGCACTTTTAATCGCAGCTTGCTTTGCTTTGCTTTGCCAGAGGCAAGTACTTTCTATAAACTTTACATACTGTTACATAAATGAACTGCTAATCCAACCATGTTAAATGCTGATCCTTGGGTAGCAAGTTAAATGTCACATGTTGTACTTTTCATTACTACCATGCTTAGAACATTCTTTATGTATCTTTACATGATTAGATATGGGTTATAGGGAAACTGACAGTTGAGTACGTGATCATGCCCCCCCTATAGTAGCGAACGAGGTCGCATTTTATATGCTACCTTGCCGCAGCCATTATCCCGTATTTCTGTACGGATGTACACCTATGCTTGTTAACTTATACGTATGTACATTTTATTTACATGTACAATAGTATATTGTACCTATTGACGATCACGTACCTGCTATAGTTTTAAACATTACATATACATCTGTCTCTATGACATATGTGTCCTTGCCATGATATATGTGATGCCGTTTTTCCAGTTATTCCTCTTATGTTCATTTCCATGTTTCATATGCTAGTTTGTTAGATTCAGTACTTGCTCCCGTCCTAACAGGATAATGTTGTAGGTGTCCTTACTGAGAGAGTTACTCTGCGACTCATTTATGGAGATACTGCCGAGGACCCCTTTGCTTTATGAGGATGTTCCCTTGCGGGGACCTCTCTAGTTTTGCATAGCTGCTTGGGATATTTAGTGTAGATATGTATTAGGCTACGTATTTTGTAACTGGACATGTATCCAGTTTTATATTTCAGACTTGTACTTGGACATTTTCTATATGAGACGACTTTTGTGTTTGGAGCATTTATGACTTTTATTTACTTATAGAACTTTAGCACATTTAGTCTTATCTTGTTGTCTTTAAACAGCTTACTACATTTTATCTCAAGCGTAGGCTGGATTGACTCAGCCCGGTCCAACAATTTGGGTAGCGGGTCATGACAAGAAGCCACCTGCTTCCCCTTGAACTCTCTTATCTGCACCAAGTTGCCTTAGCCAGTTGTTTAGACAGAGAGTCCATCTTCTGTTGAGATCACATTTCATCCTCACGTGGATCTCTTGTAGAAGATCTCCAAGCTAATGTTCAGCTTCTTCCGATGTATTCTAGCATAGAAGTTGCTCCAACCAGCAGAAAGTTTCGAGACTATCCCTCTAACAACAAACTTGTCGACGAGGGGCATCTTCTCGTTATCTAACTTCTGGCGCAACTTCAGGAATTCCTTCACTTGAGGTAGCATCACCATCTCGTCTTCGAAGAGCCACTTGTGTACTTCTCGATGATGAAGATTTTGGACCTGTTCTCATCATCTTCATATAGCTTACCCAAAGAATTCTAGATCTCTTTGGCTTTTACCTCTTAATATGACTCTGCCAGAGAGTCTTCCATAGAATTGAGAATCAGCAGTTTACAGATGTTGTTTTCTCTCTTCCATTTGCTCTGCATGACGAGTGCAGCAGCAATAGCATCGCAGTTCCTCCTTCTGGAATCGTCGGTTCATCCTCAATCAAGACATGATCTACATCCACGAGTTGAAGATTAAAGGTGACCTCCTCTTCCAGATTTGGAAATGTTCTTCGTCGAATTTCTCCAACTTGTTAAGATGGTATCGATGAGAGAAGCACAATAGTTTTCCATCTTATAATCTTGCTTTGAGCTTATTATTCCCGAGGCATAATTTTCGATGGAAAACAGAGAACAAAATAGTTGTCTCAATAATAACAATGTTTCGTAGCAACACTTCAAAAAGGTGCACCACAGAGATCCTTGGAGGATTCTGGGTAACGAAATCTAAAGAGATTTCATTACAACAGCAAACGAGAGTAGAGCTTCTTTTAGGAGGTATAAATCGAGTTGCTAGCAGCAACAGCGACGAAAGCCCACAAGATGTATCTGATTATATCAGAGAAGAACATAATGAAGAAGAAAAAGAAAGGCTATTTTGCTGGGACGATAAGATCACCATTGCTCAAAGCAAGATTCGCCTATATCGATCCGCTTCCAGGAACCAGCAAGTTCTAGAGAACTTCTGGAACGCTCGTCAGTCAATTTTGAGACTTGAACGGGCTTCCTAGACTTTACGGACTGTAACCCCTCTTTTCCAGAATTTTGATAATATATTTTATCTATTTATTTATTTGAATAAAATGGTGATTTTTAGAATTTTATAATTAATTACTTATTATTATTACGATAGATGACTTTAGCTATGGTGGAGTTTTGAAGTACAAGACGACTAGAATCGTGGCACGGGTAGTGCAATGGCGTGCTTTGACTAGTGTATTAGCCTGGTAGGGAAGGCCGAGCCATAGCGATATCCTAACTAGGAAAACCAGGCCAAGATGCAACTTAGCCCTTACCGAAGACATATTTATTTATTAATTATATTATTGAGTTTTAGGGAAACAGGTTATGCCATTTTAGCCCGGACTGGACCCGAACTGAGGCCAAGTCCATGTAAGCATCTAGTGTACACAAAGATTCCATGTAGACATATTTTAAGTAATACCAATGCCGATTATTGGATATTGTATTTCGTTGTGTTATTATTATTATATTGTTTTTATTATCAATACTATTGAGGTTATTATTATATAATATTATTTTATTATTTTGGTTATACTATTTTGTCAAATAATATTATTATATATAGTCATTAGGAATAGAAAATAGTGAGGTTTATTTAGATTTTATGAGAATATTATATTAGTATATATATAAATATATAGATTCCTATTAAATAATTGTAAATATATACTCTCATTATTATTATAAAATAAAGTATATATATATATATATATATAGGGTTATATAAGTATATACATATAAATGGGTATATACAAATATTATATATATGGGTATATATAGATAAAGAAGGGTACATATAGTGTGTGTATATATATTAGATATAATATATGTAAAACATATAATAAAGAAAAAAAAGATATACACATATAAAAAAAAATAGATATATATGTACAACATATAAAAAAATAGATATATATGTACAAAAAAAGATATATTGTAAAATATATGTATATACATATACATATAAAAAGAAAAAGAAAAAAATCACCTGTTCCCTTACGGGAACAGTGGACCGCAGCAACATTCAATACAGTGACTCAGCCGCATGAGTAGCAGCAACCGCCCCTAAAGCCACATAAACTAGTAAATCCCGAGCCCCCCCAGCAGAGCAAAACCGCTCCTAGGCTTAATCCCAACCCGAAAAAACCCACCAGCTGAGCAACAGTCCCCAAACCCGCAAATCCCAGGCCAAGCCGAACTATAAAATTCGAACGATTATAAATAGGAAGATTGGGACAGAGGAGCACACGCAAACCCAAATCCAACTCTACCCACACCCAGCCCCAACCTCCAAGCGTGCGCCATCGTCGGGGCGGTGACCGGTCGGCCATTGGGCCGCGCGCGTGGACATGAGAAAGCACAGCAAGCAATGACAGCAGCAGTACTGCGAAGAGGCTGTCTTCGCAGCGACTTTTTGTCGCCTCCAGTGGATCGTTTCGTGAACGATCGATCTGGTATGTTCAAACAGACCCTCTCCTAATCTCTTAAATTATTTTGATTTAAGTTCATCGTATGCATCGTAAATCGAACCCAAATTGCCAAAAAAATATGTCGAAATAGGACACCTAAATCAGTCCAACGACTCTAGTTTGCGATCATTTTTCCTCCCCAACCCATGCACGATTTTGAAATTATATTTGAAGACACTTATAGACAATTATAGGAGATGGAAACCCTCCTTTTCGTCTTATATTCATGCAATGTTGTTGATTAAACAGTACCAAAGATTAGGAAATTTTGTTTTAAAATGTTAAAAATTATGAAAAACTCTTCGATACGACGTTCGTCCCGCCAATCCGGGCGACGTGTCGCGAACCAAAAGCAATCGAAAGGTGCGTAACGACTTCGTGGATGTGT
>JANAVB010023800.1:8638230-8826371 GCA_029216955.1 Iris pallida
TTCTTCATGTGTCCCTTCTTCTTGCAACCATAGCAGACAGCATTCTTGATACCAGTTGTTGCTGTTGTTCTCTTTGACTCTCTTCTCATGTCTCATGAATCTTTTGAACTTCCTTGCTAGGAGTGCTTGATCTTCAGCGTCAGATCCACTGCTGTCTGAGTCACCTTCAGCAGCTTTTCTGTGCTGAGCCTTGAGAGCGATCGTCTTCTCCTTTGGTGCAGGCTCTTCAAAATCTTGTAGCTCCAGTTCATGAGTGAGTAGCTTACCCATGAGTACTTCGAGGGACATAGTTGTGAGGTCGTTTCCTTCAATGATTGTAGTAGCCTTCGGAATCCAGTTCTTGGTAAGTGCTCGCAGGAGTTTGCGAATCTTTTCATGGTTACTGTAATCTTTGCCTAAGGAGGACAAAGGATTTACAATATCCAAGAATCTCTCGAACATTTGTGTAACTGTTTCGTTGGGCTTCATTTTGAACGCCTCGTACTCTTGAGTAAGTCTGCGATTAGATTCTTTGACTTGAGTCGTGCCTTCATGTGTGACTTCAAGTAGCTTCCATACTTCATTAGCCGTTGTGCAGATAGACACCCTGTTAAATTAGTTCTGTCTAAAGCACAAAAGAGAGCATTAATGGCACGTGCGTCAAGACTGGCCCTTTTTTTTTTCCTCTGTATATCTGCTGTGGGTTTTTAACTAAAACTCCATCAACATTTATACGAGGTGGCTTTTGATAGCCATCAAGAACAATGGACCATAAATAAAGTCAAGTGATTTCAAGAAGAAACTCATCGTGTTTTCCAATAGGTATAGTTCGTACCATCAAACAGTGGGGGTCTGTTTGTGGCCTGGCCTTCACTTGTAATTTACAGTTGCCATGTGTTGTGCTGTGATCTATATAACAGTTAATTAAAATGAATAAATAATTGCACTGTTACCTTTGCTTTACCTGTAACACCCGTTCTGATACCAATTGTAGGAAAATAGTAAAGCGTAATACTCTAGGGGGGGTGAATAGAGTTGGCAGCGGAATAATGCTAATTAAAAATTGTTAGCAGCACAATCACAGAATATTAATCACAACTGAAATAAAGTAAAGACAGAGTTAAGAGAGAAAACGCAAAGACACGATGTATACTGGTATCCCTCTGTTGAGGACTAATCCAGTCGGTAGAACTCTTGCTACCAGTTGAATCTACTATTGGAAAAACCGCAAGTTTTCTTACGAAGTCCTTGCAACTTCTACAACGAGCTTTGATACGAAGAACTCGTCCAACTTCAAATCTGAAGAGGTATTCTTCAATCAAGCCTTCTGATTACAATCATTCAGAAACTTCTAGACCGTACCGCACTGGCAAATCGACTAGAGGATTGTGTTGGCTTGGGATCTGAAATTGAAAGCTTAGAAAACTCTTTGAAAGACTGAAAGCTTTAGATAGAGAGAAGATTGAAAGTGAATGAGTGAGTTAAAATGATAGAAATCCTTCTCTATTTATAGGAATTTCAAAGGCAGACTTCTGACAGAATTCGGGCAGAATTCGGACAAACTCTATGAGCAAATCTCGGTCAAATTTGCAACTGCAGGAGGACCAAGTCCAAGGATTCAAAATCACAACGGCCACGAACTCGCCAACTCTGGCCGAACTCGGTCCGAGTTCTGTCAGGGTTAAGTCAGGGTTTAGTTAGGGTTTTAAAAAAAAGCTTTGGTGATTTTTGAAAACCTTTTTGTAAACCTTTTTGAGAGGTCATTTTAAAAATATTTTTGAACTCATTTGAGGGTAGCCTATTTGCCAGTACGACTCGGTGTACAACATATTTAGACTCAAATAAATGAAAATACATTGCATAAGGAATTACAGACTCGAGTAGGCAAACAGATTCGGTCTTGAATTCACTGGATAGCCATTCTTGATCATGTTCAAGAGTCCGAGATGTCCCGACTAGCTTTGTATATCCAGACAGAGTTTAATCAATTATTAAAATCAGGTTTGACCATATGACAAATGGGCCAACACGACGTCCTCCCCTACGGATTGCTAGCCATGTATCTGAATGACGTCGAATTTACCGACAATTGTGGCTTATACATCACTAACGGTTGCAATTCGTACCCAAAAGATGTGCACAAACAATGCTTATCTATCCCTCCTAGGCCGAACGGTCCCGGTGCCCCGATAAACAACTTGTTCGAGGAAAACCACTCACTCATGCACGGGCTACATACTCAAGTCCATTCGATCGTACAATACACGTCTAACTCATACAACAAAATATAGTCTAAATCTGAAACTCAGACTTACATCATCTTGCATTTTCTCACGTTCTTTTTTTTTTCTTTTCTCACATTCTCTTTCTTTCTTTTCTCACAAATTTTTTTCTTTGTATGATTTCATTCTTTCTTTTGATGTTTCGTCGTCTTGATTCAATGTCAAGGAACAACCCGAAGGTTCCAAACATTTTCAAGCAGAATAGTACATTTGACAGTTCCGTGGCATTTGTGTCATGCACAACTGCTTACTTCACAAACAAAGTATATCTTTCAATGTGCTAGACTTATGTTCTTTCCCTCCGACTCGTGCACTGAGACACGTCTCGATAGAGTATTCAATGTTCTAGCCTTTCCAACTCATGCACAGAGGCACGCATTTGATAGAGTTCTCCGACTCATGTCTTAAGGTACGTTTCGATTCAATTGTTCAATGTCACGTGACTCGTGCATTTGATGCACTCGTCGAAACAGTTATCCCATGTTCTTATGGTTTACGCACCAAGGCACTCTCATTAAAGTGGTATTTCGATGTTCTATGACGACTCGTACATTTGATGTACGTATCAATTCAATTGTTCTATCTTAGTGTTCGATACGCACTACGATTTCTCTCAATGAGCTACGTCCGTGGTCTCGATAGGTTAACTTAGCATACAATGGTACATTTTAATTAAGCATGAGAGTAGGAAAGAAGGAAGAAATTAGATTTCTCAGAAATCCTTGGGTGTAATATATGGAGATTTTTTGGGTTCTTTTTTAATTTCTGCACTATCGTGGGTTACAAAGTTCTAGCGATATTATAAAGCCATTTAATCTATTTATTAGTTATATCACTCTTTGGTAGTTTTTACTGGTTGGAATTTTCTACTTACTTTTTAGATCTTTGTCTTGTATATTGTGATCTTTAGTTTTTGTAAGACTCGATTATTAGTCAATATTGTTGAGTATGAGTTCGTCGCGGATACGATTCTTGAGAAATATGTTCTGATTTTATTCACAACATTTAGGTCATGAGTGTTAGAAATTTGTTGTGCCCTGTCGATTCATGAGATGAAGAACATAAATTAAATTGATTGCGGAAGCGTACCTTAATCCATCGTCTTTGCTTGACGGATCTTGAAGCAGACGTTTTTCTTTGTGGGATTTGATCTTCCAACCCGCTACGGCCCTTAATAAAGATTAAATCTTTATTCTCTCTTTGTTGATAGGGATATAGAAGAGAATAGAGAAACCCTCTCTTTGGTGGCTGTATGAGTTGGGGACCATAACCCTAATGAATACACATATTTATATATGTGTTGATATTTCTAATTTGGCCCCTCATCAAATTAGAATTATCTCCAGTATCTACACATTAATTCATAACAATTATACCCTTAAGCCAATTTTCAAATAGACCACTTTAATTTGGCTTAATTATTTAGATAGCCCAAACACAATTAATTTTACATGTGTGGCCCCATAATTATTGAATAATTCCAACAATCTCCCACTAGGCCATATATGTAACCTTATAATTGTGTTAACCTTAGTGAGCTCATAAATTGCTATCTTATCCTTAGGGTATATCGGACAATCTCGTCCATTAACC
This sequence comes from Iris pallida, assembly GCA_029216955.1. Lineage (NCBI taxonomy): Eukaryota > Viridiplantae > Streptophyta > Magnoliopsida > Asparagales > Iridaceae > Iris > Iris pallida. The sequence continues at coordinate 8,642,085 of JANAVB010023800.1, forward strand.
ATATCAACATAGGATCAAAGCGGCCTTCGTCACATATAGCGTAACTAAATCATCAATGGTCACATATACCAATATAGCTAAACGATATAGATCAATCATGGATGCGTAGCATGAAAATTATACGCAATGTGATCAATACATGTCTATTTCCAACTGGTCCTCCTTAACTTTAATGAGATCAATACTTTAACATAAAGAAAACAGAATGAACTGAATTTCCATATATCTGATCAGATAAATATCCAAAATACTTTAATACATAAATGTGTCCAAAACCAAATAGCACCCAAATACATAAAATACAAACTCCCACTATATTGCCATATTCTTAATTAACACCCATATGAGCAGTATGCTCATGAAAGACCCGGGGTGATAATACTTTTGTGAGCGGATCCGCTAACATGGAGTTTGTCCTAATGTGCTATATGAACACTATAACCATTTTGAATTCTTTCCTTCACAACTAGAAACTTTGCCAATATCCTTTGACTTATACAAGTTTATGTTGTTATTGGAATACAGTACTGTTGATTTATTGTCACACCATAATTTCATGTGGTCTTTCAACACCGTACTGTAGGCGCAGCCTTGTGACAATTTCGTAATCATATTCCCTGAATAGATACCCCACAGCATGTTATAAACCTTGCTTTCATGATGGAAGAAATTATGAGTGCATGTTTGACACTCATCCAAAATATATCTCTATTAGTCAGCATAACCTGATGTGGATCCATGCTGTTGGCATCCAACAAAATCAGAGTCGGAATACCTTATGATCTCCAGAATTATTCTATCTCCTATAAAGAGCATATAATTCCTTGTTCTCTATTAATTACTTAAGTAGTTTGGCTGCTACCCAATGATCCATCCATATTTGCTTAAATATCTGCTTAACATTCTAATATGTACGCAATATCCTGAAGCGTACATACTTGAGCATACATCAGACTCCCTACAACTGATCATGAAGAAAAAATGTATTGTATTTTCTTAATTTTAAGGCTAACCTTAGGGCATTGATTGAGACTAAATTTGTCTCCTTTAGCGACATGTGTCACCATAATTTGCATTAAATACTTTAATCGATATACAAAACCAGAAGATTATATTTCTACTCCCACTGAACTTGTGATACACACAATCTTCAACAGTGTTCATCTCAAAACCAAACGAGATAGTCACTGTTAAAACTCAAAGTGTCTTTGACGAGAAGCCCTACTTGAGTCCATAAATAGATTTGTCAGTTTGCGAACCATATTCTTTGGGTCTTCGATACAAAGTTTTCTGGTTGCACCATATAAATTATTTCGTCAATGTTACAATTGAGAAATACCGTTTTGACATCCATTTGATTTAACTCAATATTAAAATGTACAACAAGTATGATTGGTTTAAAAGAGTCTTTCAAAGAAACCGAAGAGAAAGTCTCTTTTAAAAAACAAACCCTTCCTCTTCTCTTGAGGTTGTTGAGTTTGTTCCTCAGAAATAATTACCTTATCTTGAATGGGGGGTGCCTTTATGTTGTCTTGTTGAGGTAGCTCAACATCGACTTATAGAGGTAATTCGATATTGTCTTATTGAGGCTCCGAATTCACTTTTTGATCATGACAGGTATAGAATCCTGCACATCGTCAAAAGTGATAGTAGAAATCATAATAGATTCCTTCTCAAAGACAATGATCCTGACTTTATTTCTTCCCCAAACTCAACATCCTCAAAAAATATTATACTTCTCGTCTAAAAAAATATATTTATTTTTGTGTTTAGTACCACGTGGTTCCATATGCAAGGTTTCTTTATAGGATGCAATAGTTTCAAGTGATAATAGCATCTCACGAACATTTTAAAAAGAATAATACCAACATTATTTTGAATTTAAAGATAGATCAAACTTTATTGTTCCCAAATGAACAATGATAAATAAGATTGTCAAACAAGAAAACTGAAACTAAATTTCGTTTAAAAGATGGTATAAAAAGCTTTAGATAAAATTGTCTATCAAATCCAATGATAACTAATATCCAAAATTTGCCCTATTGCATCCACTTCTACCGACTTGTCGTCTCCCACATAGATGTATCTTTGACCATCAATTGGCTTTCGGTAGATCTGGCAACCCTGCATAGAAACACTGATGTGAGTAGTTGCACCAAAATCTAATCACCATGTTTCTTGATACTGAGCTAAATTAATATCATACCAAATTAAGAAATGTACCTTTCTTTACACGCCATGCGTGGTACTTTTATATTCCTTCTTTACGTGTCCCGGTTTGCCACAAAAGAAACAACCATTAGCCTCAGTTTGTTGTTTCTTTTGCACTGGACCCTTAGTAGCTTCTGTATTCTTTCGCGTAGTGCCCTTATACTTGTCTTCAGGGGTGGTAGCCAAATTAGCACTTTCAGTTTTATCTTGCTTCAATCTCTCTTCTTCTTGTACACAGTACGAAATGAGCTTATTTTGAGTCCATTTTTCCTTTTGACAGTTGTAACTAACCTTGAACTGATTGTACTGTGTAGGAAGTGAGAGCAATACCAAATAAACGAGCAAGTCATCCAACAAGTCGAGCTTAAGTGCCTTAAGTTTTGAAGCAATACAAGACATCTCCATGATGTACTCCCTTATGTTACCTTTGCCTTTATATTTCATGGTAATCAAGCGCAGCAAAAGTGTGCTTGTTTCCGCCTTATCATTCTTTGCAAATCGCTTCTCGATTTCAGCAAGGAATTGTTTGGCATTGGTAACCTCATCAGATACTGCACCCCTGAATGCCTCTGGAATACTGCACTTTATGATCATTAGACTCATGCGTTTGAACGTTTCCACTTCTCGAAGTTCGCTCTGTCACCAGATGAACTGTTATCCTTAGGAGTAGTGGGACACTCAATCCTAAGTGCAAGGTCTAGATCCATGCAGCCGAGAACAATATAAATGTTCTCTTTCCAGTCATTGAAGTTTGTCCCGTTAAGCATTGGAATTGAGTTCAGATTAGCAGATATTGTAGCAACACTAGCTGAAAAGAGAACAAAAAAAATAAACAAATATGCTCTAATTAATAACCAAAGGGTAAAATATAGTCAAACAAATTCAAGTAATGGTGAACCCCATCTCAAGATACCTTGTACATCATTAATATCAAGTCTTTGGACAGTGATATTAACTGCAAATGGCTTGGTGTAGTGATCAAACGTTGACAATAAGTCATGTCAAATAATAAGCCTATCTTTGGATTGGGTTATTATTCACATGTAAACCATATAATTGTCACACATTTATCACCACAAGTATGTGTGCAATTGGCCAAGTATTAACCTTCCTTTGGGCCGGCTAATACCCGCATGAATATACACACAAACATCCCTCGTAGACTATCTACGCAAGAGAGGTCACTTTGGCGACATCTTGTTTCAATGAGTCTACTTAATATTGGACAACTATTGCTAGTCATAAAAGGCACCAAAAAATTGAATGTTGACTAAATTTTACAAAACTGAATCACGTCCAAAACTTTATTATATGCATATTTTAAAAGATTGTAGCTCAAATAAAATAATCATATAGTTTTGGGTCTGAAAACCAAATCATGATGAACCACAATATCATGATACAATTATTCAAATTGAACATATAGTTGTTTATGCAAGTCTTTACGATTATTTTACTTAGAACATACAATACAGAACCAAATAAACTTTACGATAAAACACTTCATGCATGTATCATAATTTAAAATGCATATTCAACTTATTAATTCAATGCATAAACAAACTTGCATAAACAAAACCAAACAAATTAGTTTAATAAATCACGATTCAAAATTCAAAGTTGATGGCATTTGAATGCGATCAAATCTTTTTACAGGAAAGCCTATCGACATACTTAATTGCCATAGTCAATATATCAAACTACAAAATTTTATAGGCACTTGATGGTCCTTACTGATTGCTAACTCACGTGGCATAAAGACAACAAAAAATTACACAATTTCCAATATCCTCAACTTCTAAACTAAGGAATATTAATATCCACGTATAATGAATTCAAAGTAAAATCCGAAGTTCACCATTTAAACATAGTCAATGTTTACATTTAAGATACAAAATTACTTCTGATTGTATAACCAAAATTCAAACATTACTGGATATTTTCCAACCAAATGAAGGCATAATCATGATTATTATCTATCTCTATCAAACAAGATTATGACTATCAAACCAAACTTAAACAGTAAAAAATTTACTTCAAAAAAATTGCGGAAGGTCCAATCAAGGTCCAAGGCGCCAGATTTAAGGTTCTGGTCCAAAAAGGTGTGGGTGAATCCCACTCTCAACAAAGTTTTTTTTTTGGAACTGAAAAACAAAATCGGAAGATCCATAGTGCAGACAGTTCGAATTTCTGAATCCTCAACAATCAAAAAAAATATTTATATTAAAAATCAATAGTATGCAGGAGATCTAAACTGGTGGATCAAAACAACAAAATAAATGATCCAACAATTGAAACCCTAAAATAAATTAAATAAACAATTTAGGGTTCCTGAGCAACAACAAAAATCGATTCTGAAACTTCGACCTCATAAATCAAACAGGTAGGCTTTGATACCACTTGTTAGAGAATTTTATTGTGCCCTATCGATTCATGAGATGAAGAACATAAATTAAATTGATTGCGAAGCGTACCTGAATCCATTGTCTTTGCTTGACGGATCTTGAAGCAGACGTTTTTTTTTGGGATTTGATCTTCCAACCCGCTACGACCCTTAATAATAAAGATTAAATCTTTATTCCTCTTTGTGATGGGGATACAGAAGAGAATAGAGAAACCCTCTTTGGTGGCTGTATGAGTTGGGGACCATAACCCTAATAATATACATATTTATATATGTGTTGATATTTCTAATTTGGCCCTCATCAAATTAGAATTATCTCCGGTATCTACACATTAATTCCATGACAATTATACCCTTAAGCCAATTTCCAAATAGACCACTTTAATTTGGCTTAATTATTTAGATAGCCCAAACACAATTAATTTTACATGTGTGGCCCATAATTATTGAATAATTCCAACAATGAGGAAAACAATAAGTCAAATGAGTTATTTGAAATGAGTTGGATCTTACAAGAATTGAATTCCACTTCAAGGAACACTATTTACTTCTTTTTTCTAACTTTCATAGTGCAACTTTGAAAAGTGAAAAAGAAAAGGAGAGAACTGCAAGTCCTCCCCAAGGCCTTTGACGAGCAATGGCCCAATATTCCCACAACAAGCAACGGACCAATAGCCTATCAAGATTAAGCCCAATTGTCCATATGATAGAAAGTTGTACACTACATATCACCAATATCAAGTCGTATGACAACTCGATGAGTCAATACACGAACATTTTGTTCGTGCAACAACATTAAAATTTGTCAACAAAATAACTTTATTAAAAAAACTTCTTGCATCATCAGAGCCTACCGAAGAAATTCAAACTTTCGCCAAAGAAGAAGAAAACTTTGAAATCACAGTTGATAGCTGGTACTCGTCAAGAGCAACAAGAAGTAAACATCAAAAACTACTCCAAAAAAAACAAAAAACAAAAAACACTAAAGATCCAACCAACAATCTTACAATATGAACATCAAAGTCCTCATTGTACAAAACTACACTTCGTCTCAATTTGTTGCGACCGGAATTTTAACTACCAGTCCCTCACTCTTCTTCACTTCCACATTAGTACTCTTGTACCTGTACCAAGAAGCACAAGCCAAGTAGACCCCGAAGTTGACCCGCCTGAGGCCGGCCAGCAGCCAGTAGAAGTACTCCAACCTGTTCATGTTCAAATTGTTTTCCGCCAGCCACCCGCCGCTGGCCCTGTTCACCACCTCCACCGTCACCGTGCTCCGAAGTAGCCGAACGCCAACGAGCTCATCGATACGGCCGTCGACAGCGACTTCATCCCCTTCGAGCTCTCCGCGTAGAACTCCAGCATCCCCGTCAGGGTGAACATGTCTGCCATCCCGAATATCCCGTACTACAACTCCATCCAGATGACGGTGGTCGGCAGAGGGGCCGTCGCGTCGACCATGCGTGGCGCACCGCGACGGACTTCCTGTGAGTTTCGACGATCCGGCCGCCGCCATCGACACCGCGGAGAGGACCAGCCGCACGCCTATGCACTGGAGGGGACGGATGCCGGTGGGGATGCCGGTTAGCTTCAGGCTAGCGGGACGAAGGCGCGGTCGTAGCGGGGATGAGGAACCATGAAGAGGAGGGGGATGACGGAGAGGGACGCGGCGGGGATGTGGAAGTTTGGGGCGAGCTTGGTGTCCATGGTGGCCTGCTGGATGGAGAAGGTCTGGAGCTGGGCGAGGCAGACGTTCATGAAGACGGTGCTGAGGATGATGGGGATCATGCGGAGGAGGATCATGGTCTCCTCAACCTGGGTCACGGTGCAGGTCCCACGGGGAGGGGGAGGGGCAGAGGGGATGGCGGCTCGGTCGAGGAACTAGAATTGGTCGGTGTGGGGGAGGAACTCTGTGTCGGCAGGGGCGGTGTCGATTCTTTGTCATGTGCCAGTTCGTGGAGCCCGTCGGCGGCTGCGGGGACCGGCGGCTTCCAGTTCCGGGTTGTTGCAACGATTACCTGTAACGAAAGACAAAATTGAGGCCCCGAACTGAAATTATGGTGCTAACTTCACTCAGGATAGGAATTTGGTTGCAACAAAAACTGCAATACTTATCAACTTATGTACTGCAGTACTTTTGCTAACCGTAACAAAACTTCTATAGTAAAAAAAATATTTACAAACAATCAAACAATTTTAACACTGAAATCGAAGACGATGATTGAGATTTATACCTGCAAGATATGCGTAATCGAGCTTCCACCGGGCACGTTGGTCCGGTAAGATGACCAACCCATGGACACAAAGAAAATAGACGAGGACGGACAAGGCGCTCATGCCGAACCCCCAGGCCCATCCCTGGTTCTCGCTGACCCAGACAACGAACGTCACCCTGAAGGATGCGTCGAGGGTGAGGCCAAAGATGAACCAGTTGAAGAAGCTCGACAGGAGGAGCAGCTCGTCGGGGTCGTTCGGGTCGAACTGGTCCGCACCAAGACGGGCAATGCCGCCTTGATGCTACCGGTGCCCAGCGCGACTAGGTAGAGGCCCGTGTAGAGGATCGCGGCCTTGCCGCCCCCGCGGGCTTGCATGCAGCAGTTATCAAGCCTTTACAGGGAACTGCCGGAGAGAGGGGAAATGGGCTTGGATTGTTAACACAACGTAACCCTGTTAACAAATTAGTTCAACTTTACAGTAGATGATGATGGAACTGGAGATTCTCAGGACCCTTCCTTTGTGTGCGTATTGATCGATAGAAATTTAAACAGATCTAATACGTGTTCTAACCCTTCATAGGCAGAAACTAGGGTTCACGAATTATACCTGCGGCGGAAAGGAGACAAGTAATTTTTGGCAATCTCGAGCGGACGACCCCAAGATCTTCTGCACGTATTCCTTCCTCGAGTTGAACGTCGAATGGACGATGATCTCCCAACCTTTTCTTCTCCCTGGCAGCCCTCTCTTTCTCTCCTTACGTGAATCACGAATTTAGAAAAAGTTTCAGATTTCTGATCAGTAATCTGGCCAGAGAATAGAGGATAATATAGGCTACGGCAGGGACCATGAAGAGAAATTAAGGTTAGGCCTCTAACGGATCTGGATATCCCGTGTTCAGCCCGAACACACAATCCAGGCCCATTAACAATAGCTCTCCACTAATGAGCTATTGTTGCACTACCTCCATAATCCCAAATTATGTTTGTGGGCTCCTTTTATTATATGCTCGTTTGGCTCCCTATTTTAAGACATCGTATGTCCGTCGATCAAATTAAGTTACTGACAACTATATTGATTCGACATCTTTTATCCTTAAGTAGTACTGTTCAACTTTATTTGTCATGTTGGATATAATCCACCTGCAGGGTTTACATGACAATCCTTATGAGCTCCTTAAGGGAACATCATCAACCCGATGTATCGAGACATGGATTCTATTTATAATCAACAGCCCATCATACATACATATTATTATCCAATTCATAGAGGTTGTTGATACATAATAAATCTCACTCTTTTATGAGTCAAAGTAATGCACACTGCATATACATGTCCATTATTATATCCGGATTAAGAGCACAAGCATCCATAATAACAGAGGTGTTTGTTCTCTTATGTAGTCAGTACAAAGAGAACAACCTCAAGTGGTTCTGTTCAATACACACAAAGTGTACTAGTGTAAACCTATAGTCAAGATAGACTAATACCAGATTACACTACAACATTTCCAATAGATTGTCCAAGTCCATCTAAGTTGTGAACTATTTATATACTCCATAGGAACTGATAATATGATCTTCTGTGTGACACAACAGACCATATTATCTACAATATAGAATATCAGACATTTGCATTAACACTTACAACAAATACAATATGCAAACATTTGTTCATATGATTCTCATTCAAAATTTAAGGAAATAAGATTACTACAAAAGTGATGCTTTTAATATATAACCCTAACAGATGAAAAATAGTATTTTCAAATTATAAATCCCGTGTTAAATAAAAATATTGTCAAACTCATATTTTTATTTTTTGTCAGTTGTCCAGTATTTTGGATTGTAGTTCTCATGTTACATAAGTATGGTTAGTTTATACCACTATCCGACCTTAGCTCAGTTGGTAGAGCGGAGGACTGTAGTCTCGCGCAGAACAAATCCTTAGGTCGCTGGTTCGAATCCGACAGGTCTGAATTTTTGTTGTTGATTTTTTAGTTTTTTCTTCTTCTTTCTTTTAGATTAAAAAAAGTCGCTGGTTCGAATCTGGCAGGTCGAAATTTTTTTGTTGATTTTTTCATTTTTTTCTTCTTCTTTCTTTTAGATTAAAAAAGTCGCTGGTTCGAATCCGGCAGGTCGCAATTTTTGTTGTTGATTTTTTCAGTTTTTTCTTCTTCTTTCTTTTAGATTAAAAAAACTCCTATAATTTATGTATGGATTTTTTGTTGTTGATTTTTCATTTTTTTCTCTTCTTCTTTCTTTTAGATTAAATTTTTTCTATAATTTATGTATTGCGTTGGACTTATGTTTATTTCAATTATTTCTAACCTCGTCTTTAGTCTAGCAATAATAATTGAATGCAAGTAGTCGAATGTTTCTCCGTTTGTTAGTAGGCTCTATGTCACTATTTCCTGATTGAATAGAGCTGAAATTTGCATCTTTTAGAGCATCATTAGTAGTTGGACTCTCAAATACAATTTGGGACCCAAAATTTAAAAAAAAGGTAAATGTAGAATAGATTGGATTTGTATGAGAATAGTAGAAAATGATAAAGTGAGCTCCGATTTCAAAGATTGTGTGGTCAAAAATTGATGTAAAAAAAAAATAATATAAATTCTAGAATCTAGAAAGTTGGGCTCCAAATTAGAAACTTATTATTCTATAAAATGAGTTTCTACAATCTAGAATCTAGAGATTGGGAGGCCCAACCAATAGCACCTATCGGTGGGATGAGACCAAAATTATAGAAATTAGAATTAGAAATGAGATTTACTATTCTACAAAATGAGCTCCTACATTCTAAATCTAGAATCTAGAAAATGAATGAGCCTTACTAATGATGCTCTTAGAAACCACAATCAAATAAATTAGAAATAAATACACTGACACCCATTTTCTTTATTTCATGAGTTTTATAAGGATATTTCTATTTCTAAAATAATTACACTAACCACACTTTTGTTTTATAATTTTAATAAAATGTGAATGTGGTTAATGTTATAAGTTTCTATAGAAAAAATAAACTATTGAAGTGGAATATGTAATTAGTTTCAAAGTACACTACACTAAAATAGACAATTATCCACGGTTATTACCGTGATACATAATTTTTGTCAGGGTAATAACCGTGATGGTAATTCTACGTAGAGCTAGTTTTTATAATAAGTGTAAAAAAATATGAATAGTTAACGTAAATTGTCCAATAAATTAAACCTTTTGACTTAGTTAGCTACATTTTTCATTATTTTTCCTCAGGAATCAATACTCTTAAACTTGAAATGGTTATTTGATCTCATTTTAAGCATTCAAAGAGAGAGTGGTTTGAGATGATAACTCTCTATAAGAACGACTTCTTGCTTTGTAAAGTTGTATGATAATTGTGTAGCCTTTGCTTATGTTAAAGTTCATGTTATTATGTCAAAATTCTAGAGTGTTGGTGTTTTTGCCTTTGGACTAGAAAAGATAGTCCCACATCGGCTACATCAAATGGTGAGTATCTCAATATAATGCATTGCTTGTGTTGAGGTGTGCACATGAGGTGTAGTGGAGCACAAGTTTGTGCCATGTGGGAGTATTTTTCTAGAAGGAAAAAAGATTAAATCCAACAAGGATGCAAGTTAATTTTTGTTGTGCGGACTCGGACTCGGACACGGACTCCAGGATGTCTCGTGCATGCACGGAAGTGTTCGGGGGGTAGGCGTGGACTAGCACACTTCTATGCTGATTGTGGGACGATCTAAAATATCAAACTCTATTTTTGAGTATTGGTATTTTAGTCCCATATCGGATAGGAGAAGAGGTGAAGTCTCAACTCCACTCTATAAATAGAGCCCTTTGGCCTCCTTTGAAAGAAGCACCAAGAAGAGAGTTGAGGGAGTCTGTTAAGTCCAGGAAGCCCGTTCAAGTCTCAAATATTGACTTACGAGCGTTCCAGAAGTTCTTCGTGAACTTGCTGGTTCCTGGAAGCTGTTCGTGCTCGTGTGGGGCGAATAAAGCTTTGAGCAACGGTGGTTCATTCACCCCAGCATCTCATTCTTGTCTGTCATCGCTGCTGTTGCCTTTTACAGTAACTTCTTTTTAGAAGCTCTACTGCCGATAGTTGCTTGCACAAAGTCTCTTTAGATTTTTTGTGTATTACGTAGAATCTTTTTAGATCCTCGTAATTCAGAATCCTCCAGGATCTCTGTTGCACATCTTCTTTAAGGTGCTGCATTTGAAACGTTGTGTGTACAATTGTTTCAGTTTCAGAATTTTCCATCGAAAATTGTCCCTCGGCACTAACAATCACAAAGCTTTATTGAGAAGATGGATAATTCTCGTGCTTCGCTCATCGATACCGGATTTAACAAGTTGGAGAAATTTGATGGCGAACACTTCCAGATATGGAGACGAAATGTCACTTTAAATCTTCAACTCGTAAATGTTGATCACGTACTGTCAGAAGAAGAACCGATCATTCCAACCACTGGATCTGCTGCGGCTGTGGCCGCTGCTACGACCAAGCAAACGAAGTGGAAGAGAGAAAACAGTATATGTAAACTACTGATACTCAATTCCATGGAAGACTCTCTGGCAGAGTCCTACTCCAGGAAGACATCTGCCAAAGAGATATGGGACTCCTTGGGAAAGCTCTATGAAGTTGACGAGAACCGGTCCAAGATCTTCATGGTAGAAAAATACCACAAGTGGACCTTCGAAGACGAGAAGGCGATGCTGCCCCAAGTGAAGGAGTTTCTGAAGTTGCGTCAGAAACTAGAAGACGAGAACATGCCCCTCGTCGACAAGTTTGTCGTTGGAGGGATCGTCGCGAAACTTCCTGCAGGATGGAGTAACTTCTATGCAAGGATGCATCGAAAGAAGATGGAAATTAGCTTGGAAGATTTCTTGCAAGAGATCCATGTTGAGGACGAGATGCGCTCTCAACAGAAGATGGATACTCTGTCCCAGCAACTGGCGAAGGAAAATCTGGTCCAAACCAGAGAGTACCAGGGAAAGCAGGCTGCTTCTCATCGCAAAAAGAAGGACTTCACGAATCTGAAAGTGAAGGGTCCTGCTTTCAAGCAGCAGAAGTCCAAGTCCCATGTGACTTGCTTCAATTATGGCAAGAAGGGCCACTACAAATCCGAATGCAAGTCCAAGCCCAAAGAACAAGGTGAGCCTAGTAAGGTTTCCATGGTTACTAATCTCATTGCCATGATAGCACAGGTTGCAACTGTGGGGGCTGACTTGGACTGGTGGATAGACACTGGTGCGACCTGCCATGTCTGTTCAGACAAGGACTGGTTCGTCTCTTATGAGCCAACTTCAGAGAAGGTCATAATGGCAAACCAGGCACAAGCTGAAGTACTGGGGATTGGGACGGTGGAGCTGAAACTCACATCGGGGAACACTCTGATGCTTCATGGTGTGAAGCATGTTCCAGTAATTGCTAAGAACCTGATCTCTGGAAGTCTGCTCTGCAACGCAGGCTTGAGGATGGACATCAATCCTGGCCAGTTGGTGATGTCCAAGAAGGGTACATTCTTCGAAAAAGCTTTCCAAACTGAAGGAATGTACAAGATTCAGCTTGTTGTAACCCAGCATGATAATATAAATGCAATCACTTTTTCTGATTATTCTCTTGAGTTGTGGCATAATAGACTAGGACATGTTCATTGTAAAAGGATTAACAGAATGTCTAGTCTAGGACTTATCTCCAAGTGTGGGGGTAAGGTAGAGAAATACGAAGTATGTGCTCAGACGAAGATCACAAGGAAACCCTTTCACAGGGTCCATCGAAGCACAGATCTTCTGGAGTTGGTTCACTCAGATATCTGTGACTTCAAACAATTCTCTATAAAGGTCGGGATGAAGTATTTCATTACTTTCATCGATGACTTCTCAAAGTATGCTTTCGTCTACTTGCTCAAGTCTAAAGACGAAGCATTCGAGAAGTTCAAGGAGTTCAGGGCCGAGGCTGAGCGGCAAACTGGACAACAACTCAAGAGGTTAAGGAGTGATCGAGACGGGGAGTATCGATCTCATGTATTCTTATCATTCTGCAAAGAACATAGAATCATCAATGAGACAACGGCTCTATACTCTCCTCAATCCAACGGAGTAGCAGAAAGGAAGAACAGAACGTTGACAGAGATGATGAACTCCATGCTGTTGACTGCGGGTCTTCCAAAGTGTTACTGGGGAGAAGCTGCACTAACGGCAACGTTCATTCTAAACAGAGTGCCATATGCAACTTCCGACATAACTCCTCATGAACTCTGGTTCAAAGTCAGACCTAACTTGAATGTCATTCGAGTGTGGGGGTGTCTGGCTTATGTGAAGCTCCCGGATCTGAAGATTCAGAAGCTGGGGACAAGGACTACGAAGACGATCTTCTTAGGGTATGCCGAAAAGAGTGTTGCTCGGAGATTCCTTGATATCGAGTCAAACCATATCATCGAATCTCGCGATGCTGAATACATTGAAGACAAGTTTGCAAAACACAAGAATATTGTTCTCGCGAATCTTTCGGAGAATGACAAGGGTACAAAGCAGACAGAAGTCTTTAATGAACCAGTAGTCCAAGATGAAGCTGTCGTCAAGGAGACACCAGCTGAACCAGAACTCGCTGAGCCATCAACTAAGCGAACGAGGAGGCCGAAAGACTTCATGTGGAAGCAGATTCTCTTACCTATGATGAGGCGATGAAGACCAGAGATGCTGTATTCTGGAAGGAGGCGATAGACAACGAGATTGACTCAATCACCTCCAACAACACATGGGTATTGGTTGACCTGCCAGAAGGAGCAAGACCCATCGGATGCAAATGGATCTTCAAGAAGAAGATGAAAGCAGATGGAACCATTGACAAGTTCTAGGCCAGGCTAGTGGCCAAGGGGTTTGCTCAGAAGCAGGGGATCGACTACTTTGACACTTATGCTCCAGTAGCTCGGATGACAACCATCAGATTGTTAATTGCTCTAGCAGCAATACACAAGCTGGTGATACATTAGATGGATGTGAAAACGGCATTCCTTAATGGCGAGCTGACCGAAGAGATCTACATGCAACAATCAGAAGGTTTTGTCGTCAGAGGTCTGGAAGACAAAGTCTGCAAGTTGATGAAGTCTCTGTATGGTTTGAAACAAGCTCCCAAAATGTGGTATGAGAAGTTTGACAAGGTGATAAGGTCAAATGGCTACAGGGTCAGTGAAACAGACAAGTGTGTCTATACGAAGTTTGCTGACGGAAGAGGAGTAATCGTTTGTCTTTACGTGGACGACATGCTAATCCTAGGTACGGATTTAAGCTGCGTCACAGAGACAAAGAAATTCCTCTCGACCAAGTTCAGTATGAAGGACTTGGAGGATGCCGACGTAATCTTGGGGCTCAAGATCATCCGGACAGGCACTGGAATAGCGCTGTCACAATCTTATTATATTGAGAAGATGCTCACTCGCTACGGGTATCAAGATCTTCCTTTTATTGATACACCGTACCGGAGTGATCAGAAGCTGGAGCCAAATTCGAAAAAAAGCGTCAGGCAGTTGGAGTACGCTAGCGTCATCGGAAGCTTGATGTACGCTACTACTGCCACAAGTCCTGACATAGCTTTTGCAGTGGGAATGCTGAGTCGGTTCACTAGCAATCCAGGCGTTGAGCACTGGAAAGCTGTGAAGCGTGTTATGAGATATCTCAAGAAAACTCAGACATATGCACTTTTCTACAGCGGAGATCCGTCAGTAGTGGAAGGCTTCAGTGATGCTAGCTGGTGTTCAGATATGGAGAGCGAGTATTCCACAGGTGGATTCGTATTCGCCATGGACGGAGCTGCTATATCGTGGAAGTCGAAGAAGCAGACTATGTTATCTCACTCCTCCATGGAATCTGAATTCTTTGTATTGGATGCTGCTACAGATGAAGTAGAGTGGCTTCGGAAGCTCATGTATAATCTTCCGGTGGTTGGGGCTCAGATACCGACAATACCGATATACTGTGACAACCAGGCTGCAGCAGCAGTGGCATCAAATGACCTCTTCAACGAGAAGAAGAGGACTGTGCGGTTGAAGCACAGGGCAGTACACGATCTTATCAAAAGAGGTGTAATTGCAGTGGTTGATGTTCGGAGTCAGGAGAACCTGGCAGATCCGTTCACAAAGGGCCTCAAGCGCCAGTTGGTCGATGACACAGCTTGTAAAATGGGCTTGAAGGCATTCTGATAGTGTGTCTTTGTAATCCTACCATAAAGTTTTATGCTATTAGTTCAAAGAGAAATCTACTAGGCATCTAACTTTTGGTTCAAAAGAGGATCACTGACTGGGAAACTATTAGGTAACAGTGGGTACTTGTTCTCTGGAACATGGAAGGGATACGGACCCATAACCACTGTTGTCTACTATGTATTTTTTCTGCGGAAAAAATAGATCCTGTGGAAGGTTGGCTTAAACGCCTTAATGAGTTCTCAGGCAGAGTGAATATCTGGTGTGCTTTACAGGAAGCACGGTAGAGCAGCACTACAAGGAGTGAAACTCCATGCTACAGTGGGATGACTCCACCATGAGGTTCCCAGGTAGGGGTAATGCCTCGGCTTTGTAAGCCAAGTCATAGCGGCGTAGCACCGCAAATAGGCAGGTAGCCTAATGCTGTATGACGTAATTAAAGAGTTGTAGACAGCACTACAAAGGGGAGGATGGCCCCATGTTACAGTGGCACGACACCACGATGAGGTACCCAGGTAGGGGTAAAGCCTCGGCATTGCAAGCCATGTCGTTGCGGCGTAAAACCGCAAGGAAGCCTTAGGCTTCATGCTGGGTAGTTTGGCACTACAAAGAGGCTTGTGACCTCATGCTACAGTAGTATGACACTACGATGAGGTTCCAGGTAGGGGTAATGCCTCGGCTTCAGGCCATGTCATAGCGGCGTAGCACCGCAAGGAAGCGCAAGGCCTCATGCAATATCTCTTTAATAAAGAACTCACCTATAGTGTATGGAAAGAGATATCAGGCCGTCTCTTGAGGGTAAACTTGTAGATGCCTAAAATTATACACTGAAACCATGCTGGCACAAGGCCTTCAATGTGCAGCCAGAAGCACAGTTGATGTCATTATGTGAGTAGGAAGAATTACAGTTATGGTGCAGAATTCAAGGCTTAGTCCATTCTTGTATCATGCTGTTATTTAACCTATACGGGAAGATTCAAGTCGTAGCGACATCTCTCCTAATGCATGATGGACAGTCACTGTGGGGAACGCTCAACCCATATATTGAGATATGTGGGAGATTGTTGGTGTTTTTGCCTTTGGACTAGAAAAGATAGTCCCACATCGGCTACACCAAATGGTGAGTATCTCAATATAATGCATTGCTTGTGTTGAGGTGTGCACATGAGGTGTAGTGGGGCACAAGTTTGTGCTATGTGGGAGTATTTTCCTAGAAGGAAAAAGGATTAAATCCAACAAGGATGCAAGAATTTTTGTTGTGCGGACTCGGACTCGGACACGGACTCCGGGATGTCTCGTGCATGCACGGGAGTGTTCGGGGGGTAGGCGTGGACTGGCACACTTCTATGCTGATTGTGGGACGATCTAAAATATCAAACTCTATTTTTGAGTATTGGTATTTTAGTCCCACATCGGATAGGAGAAGAGGTGAAGTCTCAACTCCACTCTATAAATAGAGCCCCTTGGCCTCCTTTGAAAGAAGCACCAAGAAGAGAGTTGAGGGAGTCTGTTAAGTCCAGGAAGCCCGTTCAAGTCTCAAATATTGACTTACGAGCGTTCCAGAAGTTCTTCGTGAACTTGCTGGTTCCTGGAAGCTGTTCGTGCTCGTGTGGGGAGAATAAAGCTTTGAGCAACGGTGGTTCATTCACCCCAGCATCTCATTCTCGCCTGTCATCGCTGCTGTTGCCTTTTACAGTAATTTCTTTTTAGAAGCTCTACTGCCGATAGTTGCTTGCACAAAATCTCTTTAGATTTTTTGTGTATTACGTAGAATCTTTTTAGATCCTCGTAATTCAGAATCCTCCAGGATCTCTGTTGCACATCTTCTTTAAGGTGCTGCATTTGAAACGTTGTGTGTACAATTGTTTCAGTTTCAGAATTTTCCATCGAAAATTGTGCCTCGGCACTAACATAGAGTTGTTGTGAGAATTGAGAAGTGTTTTTGTAGGTCAAAGGTCTATTTTATGGAACGATAACTAGATTATCGTATTGGTATAATCTTTTTAAAATTCGCCTAATACATCATAAAAGTTTTTAACATTGTTCTGGTATTATATTAAAGTATTTACAACTTTATGAAAACTTTAGAGTACTATAGACTTATTCTAAAAAAAAAAATTCATATAAGTCCCTTACATCTATCATATTTTTAGATAAGTCATCCAAAACTTGTTATTTGCTTGGAAGTCTCTTAAATCCATCTTCCACTTGTCCTCCTCTCATTCTCTTCTCTAAATTAATTATCACCACAAAGTCCTCCATCTCAACAACTAGTACACCATTTTTGTTATCTTCCACTCACCCACTCTAAGTTCTTCATGCGATCACAAATTTCTTCTATATACTAGCAATTTTGACTAGTACACTAGTACACCATTTTTGTTTTCTGCCACTTCATGCGATCACAAATTTTTTCTGTATACTCACCCACTCACCCACTCCAGTACACTAGTACACCATTTTTGTTATTTTCCATTTTTTTTTTTTTTTTGACTCACGAATTTTTAGTGATTTGAGAAACTGCAAATAATAAGATTTAGGAACTTAATTATAAATATGGTAAGGACTCGACCATCCTTCTAACAGTTTTCAATCACAAATTTCTTCTATATACTAATAATTTTTTTTAGGAAAAATTATTCTTCTACTGACATTAAGTATGTAAAACCTGATCAAACTGCTAAATAGTCGCTTGAATTGGTCCAAAAAAAAGAAAAAAAAAAGCTAATAAAGAAGATTTCCGTGGCCAATAGGAAACATTTTTTTTGAGGCGTCATTTCTACTGATTGGCAACAGAGAAGGGCGCCGGACCCATTACCACTAGACCCGTTAACACAACGTAACCCTGCGAACAAATTATTTTTTGTCAGCTTTCCAGTAGATGCGACAATAGTATTTTGGAATTGTTCTTCTCATGTTAAATATAATCATGGTTGCCTTTTGCAACCATCCGACCTTAGCTCAGTTGGTAGAGCGGAGGACTGTAGTCTTGCGCAGATCAAAATCCTTAGGTCGCTGGTTCGAATCCGGCAGGTCGGACTTTTTTTTTTGGTTGATTTTTAAGGTTTTTTTTTTCTTCTTCTTTGCTTCCAGATTATTTTTTTTCCTATAATTTAGGTATTGCGTCGAACTTATATTTATTTTAATTATTTCTAACCTGGTCTTCAGTTGCTTTTAGCAATAATTAATTGAATGCAA
Source organism: Iris pallida (assembly GCA_029216955.1). Taxonomy (NCBI): domain Eukaryota; kingdom Viridiplantae; phylum Streptophyta; class Magnoliopsida; order Asparagales; family Iridaceae; genus Iris; species Iris pallida. The sequence goes on from JANAVB010023800.1 coordinate 8,660,315, forward strand.
CTAGTTGCATGTTTCTCCCTTTGCTAGTAGGTTGACTATGTCACTATTCCCTGATTGAATAGGGCTCAAATTTGCATCTCTTACGAACCACAATCAAATAAATTAGAAATAAATACACTCACGCCTCTTTTCTATGAAATTAATGAGTATTATAAAGATTATTTTTATTTCAAAAATAATTATACTAACCACATTTCTACTTTATAATTTAATAAAATGTAAAGGTGGTTGGTTTTATAAATTTCTATGAAAAATATAAACTATATAATAGTCCGTGTAATTAGTTTTAAAGTAGAAGTAGTTTCTGTATTAAGTGTAAAAATAGGAATAGTTAACGTAAATTGTCCAATAAATTAAGACGTTTGACTTATTTAGCTACATTTTTCTTTATTTTTTTTTTTCCAGGAATCAATACTCTTAAACTTGAAATGGTTATTTGATCTCATTTCTAAGCATTCAAAGAGAGATTAATTAGAGATGATAACTCTCTAGCTATAAGTAATTTGATTTTTGCATGACTTCTTGCTTTGTGAAGTTACATGACAATTGTGTAGCCTTCGTTTAGGTTAAAGTCCATGTTACTATGCCAAAATTCTAGAATTGTTATGAGGATTGAGAAGTAATATTTGTATCATGCTAACATGTTTCTGTTGATGGAAGGCCAATTTTATGGAACGATAATTAGATTATCATATTAATATAATCTTTTTAAATTCGCATAATACGTCAAAGAAGATTTTAACTTAGATTTTCTCATATTATGTTAAAGTCTTTACAACTTTATCAAAACTCTAGAATATTAATGACTTATTCTAAATTTTTTTCTTTCTTCGTATAATTAGTTCCTTAAATCTATTGTATATTTAGATAAGTTCTCCAAATTTTATTATTTGCTTGGAAGTCTCTTAAATCATGAGCAATTGAGTCATGCTTTTCTTGCCGTCTCCATCAGTCAAAATTAACAAAATTTGAAGTTTCATTATAGTAAAAAAAAAAGAAGGTCCGCTACTCTAAGTGGTTAAGGCATGTGGCCCTTGTGGACAGAATGACAACTAAAAAAAAGGTCAATTTTGTCCTATCTTCTTCTCCTTGTTTCTCATCCTTCCTTCGCTTTGACACATATTTCTTCTTTTTCTTTCTTCCTCCCCTCATAAATCTTATTACCAACTAAATCCATCACCACAAACTAGATTTAGGAACTTATCTATAAGTATGATAAGGATTTAACCATTCTTCTAACAGTTTTCAATCACAAATTTCTTCTACTAGCATTTTTTGAGGAAAAAACTACTTCTACTAAACATTAGGTATGTAAATTCTGATCAAACCTCTAAATAGTCGCTTTAACTGGCCAAAAAAGAAAAAGAAAACGATAAAAAAAAATATTGTGACCCTCACATAAATCTAGAGTTGTGCTCATCAAAAATTCAATGCATCCAAAGACGGCACAAGTCTGGAATCTGGTCAGGAAGGTGTCAGAAACAAATCCCCCCACCAGCGCCAACAGAAACGCCGTTCCGAGGAAGTTTGTCAGAGTGTTGGCTGCCGTGGGCAGCTCGAAGTTCATGTAGCCGAAGAAGTAGATCACCAGGCTGACGGCGTTTGATACAAACGCCATGTTCTCTAACGCCACCATTGCTGCATGCATTTTCAACCGAAAAAGCTCTATGTCAGATCTCGGCAATTCTAAAATTGATTACATATATATTTGCATGTGTTCGACAGTGATAAATAAGACACAGATACTTTAAAATACACTAACATGTGCCGGAATCAATATTATGGCCGTGTCATGTTATATTCGTGTCCTAAAAAATGTTGATTTTTCCGATACAATTCTGAGATACATATATAGTTTTTGTGAAAATTATTCAGCGATCAGCCGGGCTCACCATGAGCTTTGATTCCTCCACTTGGTGATCTGAAAATTTGATGATAGGGAGGAAAATAAAGACTGCCACTAGACAAAACCAGAAATTCGAACTGGGGTGGACATGGACTGTGCTGATCTAGAGTGTGGATTGACTCGTATGAAGAGGAAAAAAAAATGAAAAAGAGCAAAAAATAGCCCAATGGTGGTTCCGTCATTTACAACGTGCACTCATTCATCAAGTGGAGAAGAATCAAGTTAAGGCTCATGGTAAGTCTGTTCGGTTTCCTGAATAATTTCTCTTCGTACTACCAACCTCCTCGACAACATGCCGCGCGAGTTTCAGAATTCAGGTTGTTGAATTAATCCTATTGTTACCTCATTCTCATGAGCCAATAGTTGCATTAGAATTGGTCCGCTTCCTCGTAGCTATAATTTTGGATCTCTTTGAGTATGTGTGTGGTGGGGAGTCTTTCTCTCCACCTCTTTAGTTGGGTAAGTTTCTCTTTTGTAAGCTATAAAAGGCTCCATTTGTAAACGTCAATAACAACATAGCAAGCAAGTAGCAAATACAATTTTCACAAGCTTTCTTTCTCCTCTCTAGCTCTGTGTGTGTGTGTGTGTGTGCGCTTCCTAGTCCCCTCTAAGTTTCAACTCCAACATTTGGTATCAGAACTAATGGCGGAATTGAGTTCTTTCCACCCGTCGCCGCGTGCCAGGATCGACGATGGCAGCGGAGGAAGCGGCGACGGCCGCATCATGGAGCGGCCAGTGAAGGAGAGATGGGGTAAAGTCAAGTACCCCATGCTGACACGAACGAACTACGGGGATTGGGCTCTCTTGATGAGAGTCAATCTGCAGGCGCATGGCTTGTGGGAAGCAATCGAGCTCGAGATCGACGAGTACCGAGACGACAGGATGGCCTTGTCCGCTATACTTCAAGCCGTACCGCTGGAGATGCTGTGGACACTGGCAGTGAAAGACACTGCCAAGGAAGCGTGGGACGCTATAAAGACCATACGGATGGGGGTCAAACGCGTGTGTGAGGCCAAGGCGCAGAAACTTCGCACCGACTTTGAGACGATCAAGTTCAAGGACGACGAGTCCATCGAGGACTTCGCGATGTGGCTTACGGGACTCGTCAACGACCTCCAACTACTCGGCGACGAGCTGTCCGAAGAGAAGGTAGTGAAAAAATTTCTTCGTGTTGTTCCACCCAGGTGCACACAAGTCGCCATCTCTATTGAGACCCTTGTGGATCTCAAGACGCTGTCCATTGAAGAGCTTACTGGTCGACTTCTAGCCGTCGAGGAACGGTATGATCTTGATGTTGACTCTGGAAGCACGGGTAGCTGCCTTCTCCTCTTCGAAGAGGAGTGACTCGCTCGCACGAAGCAGAGGAAGTAGAGCGAGGCCAACTCCGATGGCGGCAAAAGCAGTGATCGCGGACGCGACAGGCAAAGAGGCTGTGGCCGCGGAAACACGAACAACGACAATGGCAATGAAAATGCGTTCGGCGACACGCGTGACAAGAAGGGAAAGTGCCACAATTGTGGCATCTACGGCCACTGGGCAGAGGACTGTCACAAGCCGAAGCGCGATGAGTGGGCCCATCTGGCGCAAGCAGACGACGATGAGCCCGCACTGCTGATGGCGCATAAGTGCGCACTCGCCGAGACCACCGTAGGTACGACCAACACTGTTGTACTTAACGAGGTGCATGCTCAGGTGCATCTGGTCCGTGAGGACGACCACGACGATGATGCATGGTGCCTCGACACCGGCTCCATCAACTACTGCTCGAACTGCAATAAAATCACAGAGGTGGTGTTCTGTAACCACCACTTTTCTAAAATGAGAGTAATTTTAAACTATTGTAAAATTGATTATTTAATAATAGGTTTAAATTATGTTATTGATTTATTAGTAGATTTTTGATTATTTTAATATTATTAAAGTAGTATTTTGTGATTTTGTTCTTTGGCTAGTGTAGCCTTAGAGCTGCTTAGCGTAGAGACTAACCATGACCATGGAGGCCTAACCCATGTGATTAGATTAGCTAATTACCACTTTTTAGGGTAAGGATATTTTGGTCATTTTGTGACTTTTGAATTATTTAGGATTTTGATTAATTGGTGAATTTTAGATTATTTTAATAATATTTAAATTGATGTATTGTGATTTTGGTCATTTTTATATTTTAATATTTTAGGAATTTTTATATTTTAATATTGATTTTACGGGATTTGTTTAGTCGAGTTTGAGTTTCGTTTCGTTCTGACTTGTGTTAGTGACCCGCGTAGCTTAGACTCTAGACGGAACTCCAGGATTAGTTAGTCATGGTCCACAAATCCCATTAATTAAGTTAGTAACTTTAGACTAATCCCACTTGTTAGATTTGTTAAGTTAGAGGCTTAAATTTAACCCTTTTGATCCCAAACTTGAACCTAACTTAAAATTAACCAAGAGGACTAGTTGAGGCCTTATTGGGCTTTCCCCTAAGGCCCAAATAGGGTTTAATGACAGCCACTATAGGTAGGTTAGCCTCCATTCCTTTCATTTCATTCCATCTTGCCTCTTTTCCTTTACAAAGTGCTCTTCCCCAAATTAGAGAGATTCCCTCTTTGATTTGATCTCCAAATCTCTTCATTCCTCCACCAAAACTTTCATCCAACCTTCTCATACTATCAAGGGAGGGTGCTAGCAAAGATTTGGATCAAAGTGCAAGAAGAAGTGTCCATTTTGGAAAGATCTTCGTAACGGAGCCGTGTCCTTGAGAGTATCGTTGGGATCCCACTCCCAATAGGTAAAACCAACCCTCTAAATTGATTTTCTATGCATATTAGTTAGTTTTGAATCCATAAGATCCATTCCCATGCATGTACCCCCCTTTGGATTCAAGTTTGAGGTCATTTGGAGCTCTCTAGAGCAAGTTAGAATTGTGTCTTGTGTCCTACTTATTAGATCTCAAATTAAAATACCTCATGTGTTTGGTTTAATGTCTAATAGGTTTAATTGTGTTTTAATTTCAGTTTTAGACATGTTAGAGGATGGATTGATGTTAGTTAGGATGGTTAGAATGAGTTTCATTTGGATACCCATGGTTAGATCTAAGTGGTTTAGTTTATATGTCATATTTTTAGCCTCAACTTGTCATTTTAGTGTCTCTTTATATAATAACTATTTTGTATATATATAATAGGTATGTTAGATATATTTCATATATTTAGATGTGTGTGGATATGTTGTTAGTGGTGTGCTTGTGTTAGAGGAGAGGGGAGTGTGGTTTGATGTGTGTCTTGAGTGGTGTGGAGAGTGATATGTGTTTCTTTTGTCTAAACAACCCAAATTCGTCATAATATTCATCAATATTTTTAGTAGTCATAGTAACTTAGAAATGTCATAACTTTTAGCTTAGAACTCCGATTAATCTTTCCCCTTTTTTAAAAGAACCGTATCGAAGTTAGCTTTCCAAATATATATATATTAATAGGTCAAATGCATTATAGAACTTTCTGCATAACTGTTTGAGTGTCAGCTGTACGAAAGACAAACGCGTTTTGGTGTTTCCGCGATTTCGGAAGATTTCGGACACGAAAATACGATCCGTTTGAAGTTTCTAAAAGCTAATACGAAGGACTACAACATACTTTAATCTTAGAATTTAGTGAAGGTCCAATTGGTACAGTATTGATTTTAAGTAGAAGAGTGACTATACGATATAGATATTTTGTGTAACCTATGAGCGTATGTAGTATGGATATTAAGTGAATGTAGGTATCATAGGTTGTCGAGTACATGTATGATATAGTATATATATATATATATATATATATATATATATATATATATATATATATATATATATATTATTGTTAGGTAATATATGTTAGTATGTTTGTTTGATGTTGGTTAGTAGAGGGTTAGATATGTTAGAGTTGTTATATGTTAGTGTAAGTTATATATGTTAGTATGTTTGTTAGATGTTGGTTAGTAGAGGGTTAGATATATTAGAGTTTATTATATGTTAGTGTAAGTTATATTTGTTAGTATGAGTGTTAGTTAGATAGTAGATGTTAGTATTTTCACTACAACAAAAAATCCTTTTAATGACGGCTAAAAAGCGTCATTAATGACGAACCATGACTTTTTTTTTCCACAGCAATAACCGTCATGAATAGTTTCTATAAAAGCGTTATGAATAGTTAATATATAGTGCACAATTCAGAACAATTTTAAAACGTCATGAATAGATAATATGTATAGGCTTAATGCAGCACATTTATAACACTTTATATTATTCAAATTAGCATATTTATAATGCTCTATGCTGCACAGTATATATTACATTCTAAAAACTTAGCATTATATATCACCATCTTTATTATATTTCTCAAAATAGAGTACATATCAACATCTTCATTACATTGAATATCCAAATACAGAATGTACCCAAAAAATAGGAATAAATTTCTCTTTTGCTAACCAAATTATTAGAAATATTTACTTAAGTAGATTCTGAACATGGATTTTCTCTCTGCCATCTCTTGAAGATATCAGGAGTCCCAAAGAGAAGTAGTGTCGCAGCTGAGCGACGACTTGGTGCTGCTGCAGCCGACGCCGTCGTGGGAGAGCCTCATCCTCTGATCCCTTACTCTCGCCTGAACCCTCACCAGCGCCTGTATGCACCTCAGCGTCACGTTGTGCCCTTTTTGCAAAAAATCGGAAATGTCAGCTTAGCACTTTAGTAATCAATGCTGAAATATGAGCCTAGCAATCAACCTGGATTTTACCAAGCCAATAAATTAAAGAAAGTTAACAAGAAATTTATATATTAGAAATCAAAATCGAAAATGTATAATTAAGAAAGTATCACTTATTAGACTGACTGCACTTGGCGCAAATGGAGAATTGCTAAAAATAGAATGATATTAAAATGCCAACCAAATGGAGGTCTCGTGTTCCAAATCCTCACCCCACCTATATCCACAATTTAGATGTTATCATGTTAGAACCAGATATAAATGACACATTATATTTGAAAGATCGGAAACTGGAAAGAAAAAAAACTTCAAGTCACTACAAAATTCAAGAGAAAAAAACACAGGTTCAAGTGAATTTCAGAAAACCCAGAAGCCAAAACTTTCATAAATGGAAAAAAGTTTATAGAAATTTAAGTGCTCATGTCAAGAGTTCCTCTGCTATGTGAAATCCTCAGACAACTTTTCAGAATGAAGCATGCATTAACATTTTTGTCACCCGCATTTCCTGTATTTCGTATTTATACTCGTATCTGGATTTTGGCATGTATTTTATTTTTCTCGACTTATGGGATTTTGGTATTTCTCGTATTTTGGGTTTTGGGCTTGGCTCGGTTTTATTAGGTTGGTTCGGTTTGGTTCAATTTTGAGCATTGGATCACCCTAGCCCTATGCTACACCCTCAACCCACCACAACACCCTCTTTATAACTCCACCAACCTCTTCTCTCTCTTCATAACCACCATTAATTTCTTCTTCTTCTTCCTCCACACAACTCCCCAACCCCTAGGCAAGTGCATCTTGCCACTACATAAGGACCCTCTTTTCTTTGTCCATTTACTAGTTTAGGACATGGAGATCAACATTAGTTCTTGGGTTTATATGATTTGGAGTCTCTGTTGATGTAGATCTAAGTTATTGCTATTTTCGGATTTTGTATGTTTTGATCCTTTTTGGTTGGTTTTCCTTGAGTTCTGATGTTTCCATGTGGAAGAGCTTTCAGTTTCACTCCAGTTGGAGCCTTGGAAATCCGGATTTGGAGTTCGGATGGCCAAGTTATGATGCTTTGAAGTTTTGGTTTCAGCCATGTGTTCTTGCTGTTTGGAGAAGACAGTGAGCAGTGTGCAGAGCTGTTTAGCTACGCACACTGAGCTACGTGCGCTCTTTAGCGCTACGTACGCAGGCTTAAGTGCGCTTCCTGTTGGAAGCGTGTCTCCTTGAGCGTGCGTGACTTTTCACGCAGCTGCTCCCTTGAGCGTGCGTGACTTTTCACGCAGCTGCTCCCTTGAGCATGCGTGACTTTTCACGCAGCTGCTCCCTTGAGCGTGCGTGACTTTCACACATTGCTCCCTTGAGCGTGCGTGACTTTTCACGCAGCTGCTCCCTTGAGCGTGCGTGACTTTCACACATTGCTCCCTTGAGCGTGCGTGACTTTCATACACTGCTCCCTTGAGTGTGCGTGACTTTCACATACGCTGCCTTCCTGCGTGCGTGTTATAATGCGTATGCATTCCCCCTGCGTGCGTGCTTTTGTGCGTACGCATCCCCTGACCCGTATTTTAATATTGTATTAGATATTTTACGTCCATTTTATATCCTTACGCCTTTTGTCATGAACTTGATTTTACTTAATATGTTTGGAATGACTATTGCACATGGCTTGGTATGACAAGGCACTAGCATAACACGACAGTGACCCGTATTGGCGCACTCCTAACAAGCACCCTGACATGATTTATCTTGATAACTTGATAGTGGCCCGTGGCGGCGCACTCTTGACTTGACTTGACTCGATAACTTGACTTGACTTGCCTTGACACCGTGGATGTTCCTGCTTGCTTGCTTGTACAATCCACTTGTCTTGTCTTGCATCATGTCTAGGACGTGACTTCCTGGGTACCACGGCCAGGGACTCGTGCTAAACTGGATTAGGCTAATGATTAGATCAAACTAGAACATGGAGAATTCCCAGTCACAGGTAATCTCGTTATCTGGGCGCTTTAATGGACTTGTAGCTTGCCGACGAGTAGAGCACATTTCCAGCACACTGTCATGTGTTGCACCCTCTAAGTCACCTAAGGGTACATTTGTCTCCCGGGCAATGTACCCACCTATAACTCTCAACCTGCGGAAGGATAACCGGATGGTCTGCAAGGCTTGGGACTGGGAGTTTCTCACTTGCATCTTGTTAGTAATTAGGCTTGTGATAACCCTAGTTAGTTAAAGTAGTAAGCCGTAGTACTTGCTTGGCCGATTGCGAATGGATGGTGTCCAGCCTTGTCTAAGTCTTGTCTAGCTCCAGTACCTGCTATCTCCTGAGCATGTTTGTTTTACTTATCTTAACGATAAATGAGTAGAGACAGTGAGCAATTCAGGCGAAGGGTTACAATCCCGGTCCTTGTTTGGTTTAAGGATTGTAACCTGGCTCCCGGAATGGTTCCACGTCCCTAGTCGTTTATCGCCCTGTGTACTTTATTACTTGTACTTTCCTTTTATTCTTTATGCTCTGATATGCTGGCTTTTGTTCTTATTTCGTGGCCCCCTTGTGGTACTTGCTCTTTCTGGGGTTGACCCAGCTGGTTTTGTGTGGCCAGATTTCGGAGCAGCTCCCGAGGATCTACCAAGCTTCCAGCCCAATGGTGAACACTAGACGGAATCCGGGCCAAGAGTGGATTTTCTATTTTGTTTCGCTCACTCTATTGTAAAAATTATTCTTTTGAGGCGTTTAGCCGACGAGCACCTGTTAGCTCGATGTACTTTACTTATTGTCTGTCTACGGGCTGTAAACATGATTGACAAATCCTAGGGTTGATCATGTATGACTAAACTCTTGCTAGTCCTAACATTTTGTAACGACTAGCTTCATGATCAGCTGAATATGTAATATTTGGGATGCCTTATTATTGTATATTTAATGATCATATATCTTGCGACTTTACTTGTGGTGATTGAGACATTAGGCTTGTTCATGACCATAAGAGACTGTTGGCTTGTAGAAAACCCTCACATATCTAGACAGCCGTGACCGTATATCGAGGTGGTTTTCATTTCAATATACGTAGCTGGCTATGTCTGCCCCCGCTCTCCAGTATTCTGGTTCTGGGGCGTGACATGGTTTAAGTGGTGGCCCATGCAGGTCTTATAAATCAAGATGTGTGGGGGTTTACCGAATAGATGTCTCAATCAATATTTGCCCTTGATCTCTGCTCGTATCTTCAAATCCCTGAGTTTCTTGACCTGATCACATGCTTGTATCATTGATCTGTCCTGGTCCTTCCTTACTGTTCCCTATGTCGTCTTCTTCAGCGGCATTACTCCCGGACCTGCCAACCAGCCAGAGGAAGCTCGACAAGCACCCCAGCGCCAGGAAGATCAAGCTCAGCACTCTGGAGTAGCCTTCCGAGTTATGCTTCCCGGAGGATCGGAACCTCTAGTTCAGGCAGCTCCGCCCGCTCAACCAGCTAGACAGGATGAGGGACCTTTGGTAGGGCTTATCAGAGAACTGCTTGCATCCCAAGATCGTCGAGGCGACGCCTTGCACCAGGAAGTTCATGATGCACTAAACCGAGAAGGTCCCCAAGGGAATCAGGCGGCCAACAGTTTCAAGCGCTTGAACCCTCTCTTCTTTGACGGCAGTGAAGATGCGATTGCCGCGGACGCTTGGCTTCAGGATACCGAGGTGGTCCTGGAAGCAGCTAGGACACCTGAGAATGAGAAGGTGTCGGTGGTACGCCTACAGTTGTTAGACTTGGCTCGCGATTGGTGGGCAGCTCAGGCCATGGGATTAGCAGCGCCAGTCACTTGGGCGACGTTCAGAGAAAGGTTCCAGACGAAGTACTTCGATGCGGTGGCACTGTACGACCTGCAGACCAGATTCACCAACTTGAAGCAAGGAGGTAGGACTGTCGATGGCTATGCGACCGAGCTTTCCAGGCTGAGTAGGTTCGCTCCCACCTTGGTAGCAACCGAGTTCGATAGGGCTCAGCGGTTCCAGCAAGGACTGCACTTAGAGATATTATTGGCTGTGGAGCAGTTCGAGCACCAGACGTTCGATGCAGTGTTGAAGGCAGCAAGGAGGCATGAGTATACCTCCCGGAGAATTGTGGACATGACCGGAGGCAGGAAGCGGTCCCACAGTCAGATGCACCAATCTTCAGCTCCAGCCCCGGCAGCTAGGGGTATAACCATTGGAACTCCGAGGCGGGCGGCCTTAGTGACGTCGGTTCAGCATTCGACCCCGACGTACCCGCAGCAGCAGAAGCAGAAGCAGTCTTCCGCGGTGGGATGTTCTCATTGCGGGAAGCCGGGCCATGTAGTGGCAGAGTGTCGTAGGGCACAGGGATTGTGCCTGGCTTGTGGAGGAGCAGACCACCAGATAGGGACCTGCCCGAATAGGGGGGGTCCATCATCATCCAACCTTTCTAGTTCTTCGGTGAGAGGACCAGCCCCAGCTCCAGTTCAGCAGCAGCAGCAGTACCCGAGGCCATTGTTGCCTCAGGCCCAGGCCTTTCAGCAGCAGAACCAGCAGCAGTTCACCCAGGCTCCAGCACAGAACCGACAGAGGGGTTTCCAGCAGAGAGGACCCGCAGCTAGAGGTCAGGCTATGATGATGACCATGGAAGAAGAAGTTGCACCAGGTAAGGTAGTGGCAGTACTATTCTCGTCAACACCTTTCCAGCATCTGTATTATTTGATTCTGGTGCATCGCATTCATTCATGTCTGTACGATTCGCGACACAGATAGGATTGGAGCCCGAGTCATTATCAGTGAGGCTCAATATACTTACTGGTAATGGTCTTGTGGGAGTAGATCGAGTGTTTTCCTCGTGTCGGATCGTAGTTAGCGGTAGAGAGTTCCCCGCTAGGCTCATAGAGTTCCCTATGGCAGACTATGATGTAGTCCTAGGCATGGATTGGTTGAGGAACCATTATGCTAGGATAGACTGCCATGTTGGCAGAGTTGTCTTTAGTATTCCCGGAGAGCTAGAGTTTTTATTTTCCAGAGGCACAGTAGAGCCATCTCCTCCAGTATTACGGATGGCAGTAGCAGCAGTACAGTTGCCCCGGATAGTTGAAGAGTTTCCAGATGTCTTCCCAGAGGAACTTCCAGGGATGCCACCAGAGCGGAAGATCGAGTTCACCATCGACTTGATTCCCGGGACAGCACCAGTATCAGAGCGAGTCTACAGAATGGCGCCTTCAGAGTTGGAGATTTTGTACAAGATGATTGAAGAACTGAGGACCAAGGGATTCATCTGTGCAAGTGGATCGCCTTGGGGAGCCCCGATGCTTCTTGTTAAAAAGAAGGATGGTACGTCCAGGCTATGTGTTGATTATCGTACCTTGAATTTGGTGACAATCAAGAACAGATACCCTCTTCCGAGGATAGATGACTTGTTTGATCAGCTCAGAGGGGCTTCAGTGTTCTCGAAGATCGACTTACGGTCAGGATATCATCAGATCAGAGTCAGAGAGCAGGACATCCCGAAGACGGCGTTCAGATCGAGGTACGGGCATTGGGAGTTTCTAGTTATGCCCTTTGGAGCGACCAATGCGCCGGCAGTGTTCATGGACCTCATGAACCGTATTTTCATGCCTTACTTGGACCAGTTTGTGATTGTGTTCTTGGATGACATCCTGGTCTACAGCAAGAGTGAAGCAGAGCACGAGCAGCATCTCAGAATTGTCCTCCAGATTCTCAGAGAGCACCAGTTGTACGCCAAGTTCAGTAAATGCGAGTTCTGGCTCGATCGCATTTCTTACTTAGGTCACATCATTACCAGAGGCGGAGTGTAATTGGATCCCCAGAAGATTGTGGCTATCGAGGCATGGCCAGTACCCAGCTCAGTGGCAGAAGTTCGTAGCTTTCTTGGATTGGCCGGCTACTACCGGCGGTTCGTCTCTGATTTTGCAAGGATTTCAGCGCCGATGACCCAGTTGACCCGCAAGGATGTGCCATTCGTTTGGACAGCAGAATGTCAGGAATCATTTGAGAAGTTGAAGCGAGGTTTGATAACGGCTCCCATTCTCACCCTTCCAGATGGGACCGGAGGATTCATAGTTTATTGCGACGCTTCAGGCAGAGGATTGGGATGTGTTTTGATGCAGCACGGGAAGGTAATTGCTTATGCGTCACGTCAACTCCGTGATCATGAGAAAAATTACCCGACCCACGACTTGGAGCTAGCAGCAGTAGTGTTTGCACTTAAGTTGTGGAGGCACTACTTGTACGGAGACAGAGTGGAGATATTTACTGATCATAAGAGCCTGAAGTATATTTTCACCCAGAAGGATCTTAATATGCGGCAGAGAAGATGGCTCGAGCTACTGGTGGATTATGATATGGATTTGCAGTATCATCCCGGGAAGGCCAACATTGTAGCAGATGCATTGAGCAGGAGAGCCGGAGTTTATTTCCTGACGGCGCAACCAGAGCTATTGGCGGATCTTCAGAAGATGGGTATAGAAGTGGTTCTTCCTTCCAATGTGGCCTTGATGGCCAGCCTACAGATTCAGTCCACCATAGTTGAGAGGATCCGGACAGCACAGTTAGCAGATTCCAAGATTCAGCGGCTCAGAGCAGAGTGCGAGGCAGGAAGAAGGCCAGAGTTATGTATTCATGAGGATGGTATACTTTGACACGGCACGCGTCTTTGTGTACCCAGTGGAGATATCAGACAGAAAGTTATGGCAGAGGCTCACAGTTCGCAGTACTCCATTCACCCAGACGGCACGAAGATGTACAGAGATATTCGTCAACACTTTTGGTGGAATGGTATGAAGAGGAAGATAGCCCGGTATGTCTCTCGATGTTTGGTTTGCCAACAGGTCAAGGCTGAACATCAGAGGCCAGCTGGACTTCTTCAACCTTTACCGATCCCAGAACGGAAATGGGAGCACATAACCATGGATTTCGTGACTGGGTTACCCAGATCTCTGACAGGCAGAGATGCTATTTGGGTCATTGTGGACAGGCTTACCAAGGTGGCACACTTTCTTCCATTTAGAGTTGGACAGTCGATGGCGCAGCTAGCAGAGATGTATCTCAGGCAGATCGTCAGACTTCACGGAGTGCCAGTCAGCATAGTATCAGACAGGGATACGAGATTCACATCGCACTTCTGGTGCAGTCTTCATCAAAGTTTGGGGACTCGTCTCAAGTTCAGCTCAGCGTATCATCTGCAGACAGATGGGCAGTCAGAGCGTACTATACAAACTCTCGAAGATATGTTGCGGTCGTGTACCCTTGACTTTGGTGGTTCGTGGGAGGATCACCTGCACCTGGTGGAATTCTCGTACAACAATAGTTTCCAGGCCAGTATCCAGATGGCACCCTTCGAGGCTCTGTATGGTAGGAAGTGCAGATCCCCGTTAGCATGGGACGATGTCGGAGAGAGGCAGATGCTCGGTCCAGAACTGATTTCTCAGACGGTTGAAGTGGTCAGGAGAGTCAGAGATCACCTTCGAGTTACTCAGGATCGCCAGCGCCATTGGGCCGATGCTCATCGGCGACCATGTATTCCTTAGGATCTCGCCTAACCGCGGCGTCATTCGCTTCGGCGTGCGGGGAAAGCTTAGTCCTAGGTATATAGGGCCGTTCGATATTCTAGAGCGAGTAGGAGATGTATCCTATCGTCTCGCTCTTCCGCCGTCGCTAAGTGAGGTACATGATGTATTCCATGTGTCCCAATTACGACGGTATATTTCGGACCCGAGCCACATCCTAGACCATTCGGAATTGGTTGTTGGTACCAACCTTTCGTATGAGGAGAGGCCTGTATCTATTTTGGACCGGAGGGAAAAGATACTCAAGAACAAGACTATTAAATTAGTCTGTGTTGCTTGGGGTCATCACTCTCTGGGTGAGTCAACGTGGGAGCGTGAGGACGACATCCGATCGCGATATCCCTACCTGTTTGACTCGTGAGGTATAATGTCTTCCTTATGTCTTATATTTTCCCTTTCTTGCTTGCTTTGTATGATTGTATGATTGAACTGCTTAGTGTAACTTGTCTGTGCTTAGTGTAGCTTGTCGGGACAATCTCTAGCTCCTTGATTAAATTCCGAGGACGGAATTCTTTTAAGGTGGGTAGAGTTGTCACCCTCATTTCCTGTATTTCGTATTTATACTCGTATCTGGATTTTGGCATGTATTTTATTTTTCTCGACTTATGGGATTTTGGTATTTCTCGTATTTTGGGTTTTGGGCTTGGCTCGGTTTTATTAGGTTGGTTCGGTTTGGTTCGGTTTTGAGCATTGGATCACCCTAGCCCTATGCTACACCCTCAACCCACCACAACACCCTCTTTATAACTCCACCAACCTTTTCTCTCTCTTCATAACTACCATTAATTTCTTCTTCTTCTTCCTCCACACAACTCCCCAACCCCTAGACAAGTGCATCTTGCCACTACATGAGGACCCTCTTTTTTTGTCCATTTACTAGTTTAGGACATGGAGATCAACATTAGTTCTTGGGTTTATATGATTTGGAGTCTCTGTTGATGTAGATCTAAGTTATTGCTATTTTCGGATTTTGCATGTTTTGATCCTTTTTGGTTGGTTTTCCTTGAGTTCTGATGTTTCCATGTGGAAGAGCTTTCAGTTTCACTCCAGTTGGAGCCTTGGAAATCCGGATTTGGAGTTCGGATGGCCAAGTTATGATGCTTTGAAGTTTTGGTTTCAGCCATGTGTTCTTGCTGTTTGGAGAAGACAGTGAGCAGTGTGCAGAGCTGTTTAGCTACGCACACTGAGCTACGTGCGCTCTTTAGCGCTGCGTACGCAGGCTTGAGTGCGCTTTCTGTTGGAAGCGTGTCTCCTTGAGCGTGCGTGACTTTTTACGCAGCTGCTCCCTTGAGCGTGCGTGACTTTTCACGCAGCTGCTCCCTTGAGCGTGCGTGACTTTCACACATTGCTCCCTTGAGCGTGCGTGACTTTTCACGCAGCTGCTCCCTTGAGCGTGCGTGACTTTCACACATTGCTCCCTTGAGCGTGCGTGACTTTCACACACTGCTCCCTTGAGCGTGCGTGACTTTCACATACGCTGCCTTCCTGCGTGCGTGTTATAATGCGTATGCATTCCCCTGCATGCGTGCTTTTGTACGTACGCATCCCCTGACCCGTATTTTGATATTGTATTAGATATTTTACGCCCATTTTATATCCTTACGCCTTTTGTCATGAACTTGATTTTACTTAATATGTTTGGAATGACTATTGCACATGGCTTGGTATGACAAGGCACTAGCATAACACGACAGTGACCCGTATTGGCGCACTCCTAACAAGCACCCTGACATAATTTATCTTGATAACTTGATAGTGGCCCGTGGCGGCGCACTCTTGACTTGACTTGACTCGATAACTTGACTTGACTTGCCTTGACACCGTGGGTGTTCCTGCTTGCTTGCTTGTACAATCCACTTGTCTTGTCTTGCATCATGTCTAGGACGTGACTTCCTGGGTACCACGGCCAGGGACTCGCGCTAAACTGGATTAGGCTAATGATTAGATCAAACTAGAACATGAAGAATTCCCAGTCACAGGCAATCTCATTATCTGGGCGCTTTAATGGACTTGTAGCTTGCCGACGAGTAGAGCACATTTCCAGCACACTGTCATGTGTTGCACCCTCTAAGTCACCTAAGGGTACATTTGTCTCCCGGGCAATGTACCCACCTATAACTCTCAACCCGCGAAAGGATAACCGGATGGTCTGCAGGGCTTGGAACTGGGAGTTTCTCACTTGCATCTTGTTAGTAATTAGGCTTGTGATAACCTTAGTTAGTTAAAGTAATAAGCCGTAGTACTTGCTTGGCCGATTGCGAATGGATGGTGTCCAGCCTTGTCTAAGTCTTGTCTAGCTCCAGTACCTGCTATCTCCTGAGCATGTTTGTTTTACTTATCTTAACGATAAATGAGTAGAGACAGTGAGCTATTCAGGCGAAGGGTTACAATCCCGGTCCTTGTTTGGTTTAAGGATTGTAACCTGGCTCCCGGAATGGTTCCACGTCCCTAGTCGTTTATCGCCCTGTCTACTTTATTACTTGTACTTTCCTTTTATTCTTTATGTTCTGATATGCTGGCTTTTGTTCTTATTTCGTGGCCCCCTTGTTGCACTTGCTCTTTCTGGGGTTGACCCAGCTGGTTTTGTGTGGCCAGATTTTGGAGCAGCTCCCGAGGATCTACCAAGCTTCCAGCCCAATGGTGAACACTAGACAGAATCCGGGCCAAGAGTGGGTTTTCTATTTTGTTTCGCTCACTCTATTGTAAAAATTATTCTTTTGAGGCGTTTAGCCGACGAGCACCTGTTAGCTCGATGCACTTTACTTATTGTCTGCCTACGGGCTGTAAACATGATTGACAAATCCTAGGGTTGATCATGTATGACTAAACTCTTGCTAGTCCTAACATTTTGTAACGACTAGCTTCATGATCAGCTGAATATGTAATATTTGGGACGCCTTATTATTGTATATTTAATGATCATACATCTTGCGAATTTACTTACTTGTGGTGATTGAGACATTAGGCTTGTTCATGACCATAAGAGACTGTTGGCTTGTAGAAAACCCTCACATATCTAGACAGCCGTGACCGTATATCGAGGTGGTTTTCATTTCAATATACGTAGCTGGCTATGTCTGCCCCCGCTCTCCAGTATTCTGGTTCTGGGGCGTGACAATTTTCTAATTTGTACTTCTTTTTGTAGCAGTAAGTAGAACCTTCTTTCTTTGGTCTTCTTTCTTCTCTCTATTTCTGAGGTGTGAAGTGGTTGTGGAATCCACATTCACTCATAGGTACTATATACCTGAAGTAAAACAAACTAGGTCATGATATTCTTTCTACCTGAACCCGTATAGTTTTTATCCTATCTTCTTTAATTCTGAAGTTGTTTCTTTAAATGTAAAACATTCCCCTGAGTCTCCTCCCTCACCACCATCACAACACCTCATTGACATAGTACTCTCAATATAGCTACCAAGAAAATGTTTGATATGGAGATAAAGCAATCTAATTATATAATTATGCATGAGAAAAAAATTAGTCCTATGCTTAAATCATTAGAATTATCATAGTGAACTGTAATGAAAGGGTGTATCAATGCCATCAGCCAATAAAAGGGTGCATATATAATTGACATGAGCCTCCTGCTAATGCAGGGCCTAGGGGTGTCAAGATGTACGTTGTCATGATGTGATGCGGCAATACAATGACATCTAGAAATGATGAACCAAGAAAATAACTGATATACAATTAGCCCTATATTTTTAATAAAGCGCAGACATGATAATAGTGTGGCATATTAGTAACGTGTCCTACTTGATATATTATGCAGTTTGAAAAATCAAGGATGTCAATTATGCATGAAAAAGTATGTCAGTTATGCAAAAAAAAAATTACTCGGCTAATGTACGAAGTGGCTATAATTTCGACCAACATGCACCAACAATGATCAAATTTCATGAATGAAGTCAACATTGGCCATGTAATTTTAGCAGAGCAGTTAAAATACAATAGAATTAAAATGTAGAATAGGAAGATGAAATAGGTATGCAATACTACCGTATTGGTTTATAACAAATTCACGACATCATCAAACCAAGATCTCTCAATATACTCATAAGCGTTCTGCTTCTAGAGTAGAAATCCAACCTCATCAGAATACATGTTAATTTAGTAGACAAACGAAGTAAAATACGACAATTATACTATTATGGAAATAAAGAACTACTTTCATCCTACATCCTCTAAAAAAATATAAAAAAGATGGATTATAGGGGAACATGATTACCAAACAGAAAGCATAAATGCGATGACATTTACGAATGAAGAACTATATTGTTCTCAATTTCTAAAATAGTATGGAACGAATACTGGATGCTTCTCTGTATTTGTTAAATTACTCCGAACTTCATATTTATCTCATATAAGTGACTCACTTCTATGTTGTCAGAGCATCAGGAAGAGTAGAGTGTGCTCCCAGAACTATTATACTATTATGGAAATAATACGACAATTATACTATTATACAAATAACACGCTTGAAGGGGAACGCGGATCTCCGCTTCCTGGTGTGCCTGCACAGTGAGGGCCCCGTCCCGTCCGTCCTCGGCCTCCTGGACCTGTCCTGCCCTGGCGCGGGACCAGCGTCGGCGACGTGCGTCCACGTCCTCCACCTGGTGGACCTCACCGGCCGGGCAAGCTCCAGCCTCGTGGCGCACAGGAACAAGAAGGGCTTCATCAACCCCTCGGAGATGGCCCACCTCCACAACGCCTTCATCCACTACGAGCAGGACAACAGGGGCCGCGTGTCCGTACAGCCCATGTTTCCTTTTTATTTGTATTGAATCTAAGAAGTTAGAAGAAATTCCTTACCAAAAAGGGACCAGACCACGCCGGAGAGGAACGTCACAAACCCGCTCCCTATTTTTTGTCGGGAGGAAGAAGAAATTAAAAACCCTTGCCCTAATTTTGAAGAGAACGAGCTCTAGGGTTAGGGTTTTGGAGTTGGGGAAAAGGAAGGAGAACGCTGCCGAAGTGGTGGCTCTGCACCGATAGCTCAGTCGCCGAAAGGTTGCTGCGTAGTCGAGCCCATCGCCGGAGTATTTAAGGTTATGGTTGAAAATTGGGGGAGAAGAGGTTTGAGGAGGAGAGCTGCTGCTCGGTTAGAAAATGGAGGAGAAATAAATTTTCTCTCTCCCACTGAGCTTTTATACAGTGAAAGAATTACAAGTTTGCCACCGCTCTAAAATATTAATGACGGTTTGTTTTATAAACTTTATAAAAAGTCAAAAATTAGTCAAAACCGTCATAGAAAAAAGGTATTTTGAACTTTGATAACGCTTAGGTATCAGGCGTCATTAATACGTCTTGTCGAGCGTTATTAATAGACCTTTTTGTTGTAGTGTTTGTTATATATTTGATATGTTGTTAAATATTGATATGTTAGTTGGTTGTGTTAGTTCTAGATATTGGTGTGTTAGCAAGTTAGTCTGTATATCTTATATGTTAGATATTGGTTAAGATGTTATGTTAGTACATTATATAGTTAGTTAATTAGATATTTAAGGGGTATCTTGGTATCTCATGATACCAAGTTAGTATCTTAAGGTAAATATGAATTACCTTTACCTTCAAGGTAAATGATTAGTTTACCTTATGACCAAGGTATTAGTTTTGGGATGCCAATATGACCAAGATTGATATGGTATCCTAGTGTTAGTGGGTTAGTGTCTAAGTGTTTGAGTTTGAGTAGGTGATGTTAGATTGTGGAAGGGTTATATAAATAGGTATATATATATTTTTGGGTTATATAGTATTTATATATATTATGAGAGCATTTAGATATAGGTTATGGTTCATAGTGAGGATATGTATATACTTGATATATGATATCTATATGTATGTGTTAGGGTAGTACTATATGGGTAAGGATATATGTGATATATATGTAATGTATATTATATAACTAAGTTTGTGTGCCTTGATTTAGGCTATGTGTTAGATAGCAATGGTACTAGTATACTTGATTGTTTAGGCCATAGACTTGTTTAGACCTAGAATTGACTAACCTAGACTAGTTTGACTATTGTTGACCAAATTCTAGCTAGTATGATCATATTAGACTAGTTGTCCTAGTTTGACTAGATTGTTGACCAGAGTTGACCAAAAGTTGACTTTAACCTACATTGACTTAGACTCATGTAGATTGCATTATAATTTAAATTACCATATAAATTGAACTCTTTATAACCTGTGTTACTCTAACTAGGACTCTGTGACTCCAGTTGGCCATCTTTTTATATCAGCTATTTAGGGTATCAGGCGAGTATATTCTATGACCGTTTCATACTTGTTAAGTTTTATATTTATGCTCTAGATTATTTTACTTGATGTTGTCACGTTGTTAACACAGATTGGTACTATATGATCCTTTCATGAGATGTTATCCCACTCGAAAGCATCGGGATACGTCATGTCATATGCTTTTCACGTACATCATGTATTTATGTGCTTTCATCATTCATGTGCACTCTTGTGATTCATGTACTCTCATATTCACAGAGCCCCCATGTATACTTCATGTGCACCCATTTATGGGCCTCCATGTGAAATAAAATAACTTGTCTGGATCTTTGTGTATTGATTGGGGTACGGGGGAGTATAAATGGTCATGTGAACAATTTCAAAGTAGTGTAATCATGTGCAAACTCTTTAGTGTAATCATGTACAAATTCAAGCCGTTCACATGTCTATCTTGTACTTTACATCACTAGCCACTGATAGTTCTTTACTTATAGTAGATATTTTCTTACAGTCATCTCTTTTACTTCATGTATATTCTTCAGCATTTTATGTATCTTACTCTATAGCATGCTTACATTTTCTGTCATGATATGAACTGCGTGAGATGTATTGTGCTCGTTCCTGTCCTGATTGGACCTGTTGAAAATATTACAGATGGTTGCCTTGAGCACACTGTCCTACTTGCTTGGGATCCGGAGACGGTATAGCTACCTTTGGCTCCGACACTCAGGAGTGATCGGGAGATTAGTTTAGTAGACTTGCATTAGACTTTCATTTGAACTTGTATTGTAATGAGTTGAGATCTCGACTTTGTTTTGAGATTGTTTGAGATATTATTATTTTAGTAGTTTATATCAGTTGTTGGAGTTTAGAATTAGTATAACTTTGTGATTCTGTGTTATCTTATCGTGCCTAGACTGTGATTGAGTATTATCATATCTTATACTTGTTGTCACGCCCCAGAACCAGAATACTGGAGAGCGGGGGCAGACATAGCCAGCTACGTATATTGAAATAGAATACATCTCAACTATACGGTCACGGCTGTCTAGATATGAGGGTTTACTACAAGCCAGCAGTCTCTTAAGGTCAAGCCTATTGTCTCAATCTCAAGCAATTAACAGAGTTACAAGATATTAGAGCATCAAATATATATATATAAGGCGTCCCAAATATTACATATTGGATGATCATGAAGCTAGTCGTACAAAATCATGGGACTAGCAAGAGTTCAGTCATACATGATCAACCCTAGGATTTGTTTATCATGCTTACAGCCTGTAGGCAGACAGTAAGTAAATGTGCATCGAGCTAACAGGTGCTCGTCGGCTAAACGCCTCAAAAGAATAAATTTACATATAAGTGGGTGAAACAAAAAGGAAAACCCACTCTTGGCCCGGGTTCCGTCTAGTTGTCACCATTGGGCTGGAAGCTTGGTAGATCCTCGGGAGCTGCTCCGAAATCTGGCCACACAAAACCAGCTGGGTCAAACCCCAGAAAGAGCAAGTGCCACAAAGGAGGCCATAAATAAGAACAAAAGCCAGCATATCAGAACATAAAGGATAAAGGAAAGTACAAGTAATAAAAGTACACAGGACGATAAACGACTAGGGACGTGGAACCATTCCGGGAGCCAGGTTACAATCCTTAAACCAGACAAGGACCGGGGTTGTAACCCTTCGCCTGAGTAGCTCACTGTCTCTACTCATTTATCGTTAAGATAAGTAAAACAAACATGATCAAGATTTCCAGGTACAGGGGCTAGACAAGACTTAGACAAGGCTGGACATCATTCATTCACAATCGGCCAAGCAAGTACTACGGCTTACTACTTTAACTAACTAGGGTTATCACAAGCCTAATTACTAACAAGATGCAAGTGAGAAACTCCCAGTCCCAAGCCCTGCAGACCATCCAGTTATCCTTCCGCGGGTTGAGAGTTATAGTTGGGTACATCGCCCGGGAGACAAATGTACCCTTAGGTGACTTAGAGGGTGCAACACATGACAGTGTGCTGGAAATGTGCTCTACTCATCGGCAAGCTACAAGTCCATTAAAGCGCCCAGATAACGAGATTGCCTGTGACTAGGAATTCTCCATGTTCTAGTTTGATCTAATAATTAGCCTAATCCAATTTAGCGCGAGTCCCTGGCCGTGGTACCCAGGAAGTCACGTCCTAGACATGATGCAAGACAAGACAAGTGGATTGTGCAAACAAGCAAGCAGGAACACCCACGGTGTCAAGGCAAGTCAAGTCTAGTTATCAAGTCAAGTCAAGTCAAGAGTGCGCCGCCACGGGCCACTATCAAGTTATCAAGGTAAATCATGTCAGGGTACTTGTCAGGGGTACGCCACGACGGGCCACTATCAAGTCAGGTTGGTCGTGTCAGGAGTGCACCACTACGGGTCGCTGTCATGTTATACTAGTTCCTTGTTATACCATGCTGTGTACAATAGTTATTCCAAACATATTAAGCAAAATCAAGTTCATGCCAAAAGGCGTAAGGATATAAAATGGGCGTAAAATACCTAATAAAATACTAATATAAAATAGGACTATAGAAGAGCCAAGATCAAGAAATAACAAATTCATCATAGACAAGTAGGTTGTGCAAGGGGTCAGGGGTAGGTCTGCGCAGGGTGTGTACTGCGCATGGAAGAGCTGCGCAAGAGTTGTCTTGCGCAAGGGTTACCTTGCGCAAGGGTAGACTGCGCAGGGGTTATCTTGCGCAAGGGTGGTTGGCGCAAGGGTGGGTTGCGCAGAAGTGAATTGCGCAGGAGTGGTTTGCGCAGAAGTGAATTGCGCAGGGATTACTTTGCGCATGGCTGGATTGCGCATGGCTAGCTTGCGCCAGCGCAGTCCAGCGCAGCGCAAAGCGCTGGCCAAGTGACTGCGCAAACGGCCATGCGCTAAAGAGCACAGGCCAGGGGTGCGCAATCGGCCATGCGCTAAAAAGCGCAAGGCAGGGGGCTGTTCTTCCTGGCCGAGAGCAAGTCCAAAAACACCAAGAACTTCAATTCTTCATATTTTTGTCAAATCAAAATCAAATCTAGATTTTCAAAGTTCAAACTTGAGTAAAATTGAATTCTCTTCCACATGGAAGCATCAAAACAAGCAAAAATTAAAGTTTAATAGATCAAAACCAAGGATTTCCGAAAATGGTTAAAACCTAGATCTAGAAGAATGAAAGCTCCAAATCACAAAATTCCAAGTTCTAATGTTGATCTACATGTCCTAATCTATCAAATGGACAAATAAAATTGGGTGCTTATTTGTTGGCAAGGTGCACTTGCCTATTGGTTGGGGAGTTGTGTGGAAGAAGGAAGAAGAAGAAGTTTGTAAGAAATAAATGAGAGAATAAAGAGGAGAGAGAAAAGTAGGTGGTGTTATAAAGTAGGGGAGTTGTGGTGTGTTGAGGGAGGAGTGTAGGTTAAGGTGTTCCATTCATGATGAACCAAACTAAACCAACTTTCACAAAATAAAACCAAGCCATGGTCCAAAATCCATTTACGAGAAACCAAAATCCGCAAGTCGAGAAAATAAAATACGTGCCAAAATCAAATACGAGCATAAATACGAAATACAGGAAATGGGGGTGACAACTCTACCCACCTTCAAAGAATTCCGTCCTCGGAATTTAATCAAGGAGCTAGAGATTGCCACGACAAGCTATACTAAGCACAGACAAGCTACACTAAGCAGTTCAATCATACAATCATACAATACAAGCAAGGAAGGGAAAGCGTAAGGCACAAGGAAGACATTATACCTTACGAGTCAAACAGGTAGGGATATCGCGATCGGATGTCGTCCTCATGCTCCCACGTTGACTCACCTAGAGAGTGATGACCCCAAGCAACACGGACTAAGTTAATAGTCTTGTTCTTGAGCGTCTTTTCTCTCCGATCCAATATAGACACGGGCCTCTCCTCATACGAAAGGTTGGTACCAACAACCAATTCCGAATGATCTAGGATATGGCTCGGGTCCGGGATGTACCGTCTTAATTGGGATACATGGAATACATCATGTACCTCACTTAGCGACGGCGGAAGAGCGAGACGATAGGACACATCGCCTACTCGCTCCAGAATATCGAACGGCCCTATATACCTAGGACTAAGATTTTCCCGTATGCCAAAACGAATGACGTCGCGGGTAGGCGAGATCCTAAGGAATACATGGTCGCCGACGGCAAATTCTAAGGGACGCCGATGAGCATCGGCCCAATGGCGCTGGCGATCCTGAGCAACTCGAAGGTGATCTCTGACTCTCCTAACCACTTCAACCGTCTGAGAAATCAGTTCTGGACCGAGCATCTGCCTCTCTCCGACATCGTCCCATGCTAACGGAGATCTGCACTTCCTGCCATACAGAGCCTCGAAGGGTGCCATCTGGATACTGGCCTGGAAACTATTATTGTACGAGAATTCCACTAGGTGTAGGTGATCCTCCCACGAACCACCGAAGTCAAGGGTACATGACCGCAACATATCTTCGAGAGTTTGTATAGTACGCTCTGACTGCCCATCTGTCTGCAGATGATACGCTGAGCTGAACTTGAGACGAGTCCCCAAACTTTGATGAAGACTGTGCCAGAAGTGCGATGTGAATCTTGTATCCCTGTCCGATACTATGCTGACTGGCACTCCGTGAAGTCTGACAATCTGCCTGAGATACATCTCTGCTAGCTGTGCCGTCGACTGTCCAACTCTAAACGGAAGAAAGTGTGCCACCTTGGTAAGCCTGTCCACAATGACCCAAATAGCATCTCTGCTTGCCGGAGATCTGGGTAACCCAGTCACGAAATCCATGGTAATGTGTTCCCACTTCCATTCTGGGATCGGTAAAGGTTGAAGAAGTCCAGCTGGCCTCTGATGTTCAGCCTTGACTTGTTGGCAAACCAAACATCGAGAGACATACCGGGCTATCTCCCTCTTCATACCATTCTACCAAAAGTGTTGACGAATATCTCTGTACATCTTCGTGCTGCCTGGGTGAATGGAGTACTGCGAACTGTGAGCCTCTGCCATGACTTCCTGTCTGATATCTCCACTGGGTACACAAAGACGCGTGCCGTGTCGAAGTGTACCATCCTTATGAATACATAACTCTGGCCTTCTCCCTGCCTCGTACTCTGCTCTGAGACGCTGAATCTTGGAATCTGTTAACTATGCTGTCCGGATCCTCTCAACTATGGTGGACTGAATCTGTAGGCTGGCCATCAAGGCCACATTGGAAGGAAGAATCACTTCAATTCCCATCTTCTGAAGATCTGCCAATAGCTCTAGTTGCGCCGTCAGGAAATAAACTCCGGCTCTCCGGCTCAACGCATCTGCTACGACGTTGGCCTTCCCTGGATGATACTGCAAGTCCACATCATAGTCCACAAGTAGCTCGAGCCATCTTCTCTGCCGCATATTAAGATCCTTCTGGGTGAAAACATACTTCAGGCTCTTATGGTCAGTGAATATCTCCACTCTGTCTCCGTACAAGTAGTGCCTCCACAACTTAAGTACAAACACTACTGCTGCTAGCTCCAAGTCGTGGGTCGGGTAATTCTTCTCATGATCACGGAGTTGACGTGACGCATAAGCAATTACCTTCCCATGCTGCATCAAAACACATCCCAATCCTCTGCTTGAAGCATCGCAGTAAACTGTGAATCCTCCGGTCCCATCTGGAAGTGTAAGAATGGGAGCCGTTATCAAACCTCGCTTCAACTTCTCAAATGATTCCTGACATTCTGCCGTCCAAACGAACGGCACATCCTTGCGGGTCAACTGGGTCATCGGTGCTGAAATCCTTGCAAAATCAGAGACGAACCGCCGGTAGTAGCCGGCCAATCCAAGAAAGCTGCGAACTTCTGCTACTGAGCTGGGTACTGGCCATGCCTCGATAGCTACAATCTTCTGGGGATCCACTTCCACTCCTCCTCTGGTAATGATGTGACCCAAGTAAGAAATGCGATCGAGCCAGAACTCGCATTTACTGAACTTGGCGTACAACTGGTGTTCTCTAAGAATCTGGAGGACAACTCTGAGATGCTGCTCGTGCTCTGTTTCACTCTTGCTGTAGACCAGGATGTCATCAAGGAACACTATCACAAACTGATCCAAATAAGGCATAAAAATACGGTTCATGAGGTCCATGAACACTGCCGGCGCATTGGTCGCTCCAAAGGGCATAACTAGAAACTCCCAATGCCCGTACCTAGATCTGAACGCCGTCTTCGGGATGTCCTGCTCTCTGACTCTGATCTGGTGGTATCCTGACCGTAAGTCTATTTTCGAGAAAACTGAAGCCCCCTTAAGTTGATCAAACAAGTCATCTATCCTTGGAAGAGGGTATCTGTTCTTGATTGTCACTGAGTTCAAGGTACGGTAATCAACACATAGCCTAGACGTACCATCCTTCTTTTTCACAAGAAGCATCGGGGCTCCCCAAGGCGATCCACTAGCACGAATGAATCCCTTGGTTCTAAGTTCTTCAATCATCTTGTACAAAATCTCCAATTCTGAAGGCGCCATCCTGTAGACTCGCTCTGATACTGGTGCTGTCCCGGGAATCAAGTCAATGGTGAACTCGATCTTTCGCTCTGGTGGCATCCCTGGAAGTTCCTCTGGGAAGACATCTGGAAACTCTTCAACTATCCGGGGCAACCGTACTGCTGCTACTGCCATCCGCAATACTGGAGGAGATGGCTCTACTGTGCCTCTGGAAAATGAAAACTCTGGCTCTCCGGGAATACTAAAGACAACTCTGCCAACATGGCAGTCTATCCTAGCATAATGGTTCCTCAACCAATCCATGCCTAGGACTACATCATAGTCCGCCATAGGGAACTCTATGAGCCTAGCGGGGAACTCTCTACCGCTAACTACGATCCGACACGAGAAAAACACTCGATCTACTCCCACAAGACCATTACCAGTAAGTATATTGAGCCTCACTGATAATGACTCGGGCTCCAATCCTATCCGTGTCGCAAATCGTGCAGACATGAATGAATGCGATGCACCAGAATCAAATAATACAGATGCTGGAAAGGTGTTGACGAGAATAGTACCTGCCACAACCTCACCTGGTGCAACTTCTTCTTCCATGGTCATCATCATAGCCTGACCTCTAGCTGTGGGTCCCCTCTGCTGGAATCCCCTCTGTCCGTTCTGTGCTGGAGCCTGGGTGAACTGCTGCTGGAAGGCCTGGGCCTGGGGCGCCAATGGCCTCGGGTACTGCTGTTGCTGCTGTTGCTGGACTGGAACTGGGGCTGGTCCTCTCACCGAAGAACTAGAAAGATTGGATGATGATGGACCTCCCCTATTCGGGCAGGTCCCTATCTTGTGATCTGCTCCTCCGCAAGCCAGGCACAATCCCTGTGCCCTGCGACACTCTGCCACTACATGGCCCGGCTTCCCGCAATAAGAACATCCCACCGCGGAAGACTGCTTCTGCTTCTGCTGCTGCGGGTACGTCGGGGTCGAATGCTGAACCGACGTCACTGAGGCCGCCCGCCTCGGAGTTCCAATGGTTATACCCCTAGCTGCCGGGGCTGGAGCTGAAGATTGGTGCATCTGGTTGTGGGACCGCTTCCTGCCTCCGGTCCTGTCCACAATTCTCCGGGAGGTATACTCATGCCTCCTCGCTGCCTTCAATACTGCATCGAACGTCTGGTGCTCGAACTGCTCGACAGCCAATAATATCTCTAAATGCAGCCCCTGCTGGAACCGCTGGGCCCTATCGAATTCGGTTGCCACCAAGGTGGGGGCGAACCTACTCAGCCTGGAAAACTCGGTCGCATAGCCATCGACCGTCCTGCCTCCTTGCTTCAAGTTGGTGAACCGGGTCTGCAGGTCGTACCGTGCCACCGCATTGAAGTACTTTATCTGGAATCTCTCTCTGAATGTCGCCCAAGTGACTGGTGTTGCTAATCCCATGGCCTGAGCCGCCCACTAATCGCGAGCCAAGTCTAACAACTGTAGCCGTACCACGGCCACCTTCTCATTCTCAGGTGTCCTAACTGCTTCTAGAACTACCTCGGTATCCTGAAGCCAAGCGTCTGCGGCAATCGCATCTTCACTGCCGTCAAAGAAGGGAGGGTTCAAGCGCTTGAAACTGTTGGCCGCCTGATTCCCTTGGGGACCTCCTCGGTTTAGTGCATCATGAACTTCCTGGTGCAAGGCGTCGCCTCGACGATCTTGGGATGCAAGCAGTTCTCTGATAAGCCCTACCAAAGGTCCCTCATCCTGTCTAGCTGGTTGAACGGGCGGAGTTGCCTGAACTCGAGGTTCCGAGCCTCCGGGAAGCATAACTCGGGAGGCTACTCCAGAGTGCTGAGCTTGATGTTCCTGGCGCTGGGGTGCTTGTCGAGCTTCCTCTGGCTGTTTGGCAGGTCCGGGAGTAATGCCGCTGAAGAAGACGATATAGGGAACAATAAGGAAAGAACCAGGACAGATCAATGATACAAGCAATGTGATCAGGTCGAGATTCTCAAGGGTTTGAAGATACGAGCAGAGATCAAGGACGAATATTGATTGAGACATCTATTCGGTAAACACTCACATTTCTTGAATGCCAAGACCTGCATGGGCCACTACTTAAACCATGTCACGCCCCAGAACCAGAATACTGGAGAGCGGGGGCAGACATAGCCAGCTACGTATATTGAAATAGAATACATCTCAACTATACGGTCACGGCTGTCTAGATATGAGGGTTTACTACAAGCCAGCAGTCTCTTAAGGTCAAGCCTATTGTCTCAATCTCAAGCAATTAACAGAGTTACAAGATATTAGAGCATCAAATATATATATAAGGCATCCCAAATATTACATATTGGATGATCATGAAGCTAGTCGTATAAAATGATGGGACTAGCAAGAGTTCAGTCATACATGATCAACCCTAGGATTTGTTAATCATGCTTACAGCCCGTAGGCAGACAGTAAGTAAATGTGCATCGAGCTAACAGGTGCTCGTCGGCTAAACGCCTCAAAAGAATAAATTTATATATAAGTGGGTGAAACAAAAAGGAAAACCCACTCTTGGCCCGGGTTCCGTCTAGTTGTCACCATTGGGCTGGAAGCTTGGTAGATCCTCGGGAGCTGCTCCGAAATCTGGCCACACAAAACCAGCTGGGTCAAACCCCAGAAAGAGCAAGTGCCACAAAGGAGGCCACAAATAAGAACAAAAGCCAGTATATCAGAACATAAAGGATAAAGGAAAGTACAAGTAATAAAAGTACACAGGGCAATAAACGACTAGGGACGTGGAACCATTCCGGGAGCCAGGTTACAATCCTTAAACCAGACAAGGACCGGGGTTGTAACCCTTCGCCTGAATAGCTCACTGTCTCTACTCATTTATCGTTAAGATAAGTAAAACAAACATGATCAAGAGTTCCAGGTACAGGGGCTAGACAAGACTTAGACAAGGCTGGACATCATTCATTTACAATCGGCCAAGCAAGTACTACGGCTTACTACTTTAACTAACTAGGGTTATCACAAGCCTAATTACTAACAAGATGCAAGTGAGAAACTCCCAGTCCCAAGCCCTACAGACCATCCAGTTATCCTTCCGCGGGTTGAGAGTTATAGTTGGGTACATCGTCCGGGAGACAAATGTACCCTTAGATGACTTAGAGGGTGCAACACATGACAGTGTGCTGGAAATGTGCTCTACTCGTCGGCAAGCTACAAGTCCATTAAAGCGCCCAGATAACGAGATTGCCTGTGACTGGGAATTCTCCATATTCTAGTTTGATCTAATAATTAGCCTAATCCAATTTAGCGCGAGTCCCTGGCCGTGGTACCCAGGAAGTCACGTCCTAGACATGATGCAAGACAAGACAAGTGGATTGTGCAAACAAGCAAGCAGGAACACCCACGGTGTCAAGGCAAGTCAAGTCAAGTTATCAAGTCAAGTCAAGTCAAGAGTGCGCCGCCACGGGCCACTATCAAGTTATCAAGGTAAATCATGTCAGGGTACTTGTCAGGGGTGCGCCACGACGGGCCACTATCAAGTCAGGTTGGTCGTGTCAGGAGTGCACCACTACGGGTCGCTGTCATGTTATACTAGTTCCTTGTCATACCATGCTGTGTACAATAGTTATTCCAAACATATTAAGCAAAATCAAGTTCATGCCAAAAGGCGTAAGGATATAAAATGGGCGTAAAATACCTAATAAAATACTAATATAAAATAGGACTATAGAAGAGCCAAGATCAAGAAATAACAAATTCATCATAGACAAGTAGGTTGTGCAAGGGGTCAGGGGTAGGTCTGCGCAGGGTGTGTACTGCGCATGGAAGAGCTGCGCAAGAGTTGTCTTGCACAAGGGTTACCTTGCGCAAGGGTAGACTGCGCAGGGGTTATCTTGCGCAAGGGTGGTTGGCGCAAGGATGGGTTGCGCAGAAGTGAATTGCGCAGGAGCGGTTTGCGCAGAAGTGAATTGCGCAGGGGTTACTTTACGCATGGCTGGATTGCGCATGGCTAGCTTGCGCCAGCGCAGTCCAGCGCAGCACAAAGCGCTGGCCAAGTGACTGCGCAAACGGCCATGCGCTAAAGAGCACAGGCCAGGGGTGCGCAATCGGCCATGCGCTAAAAAGCGCAAGGCAGGGGGCTGTTCTTCCTGGCCGAGAGCAAGTCCAAAAACACCAAGAACTTCAATTCTTCATATTTTTGTCAAATCAAAATCAAATCTAGATTTTCAAAGTTCTAACTTGAGTAAAATTGAATTCTCTTCCACATGGAAGCATCAAAACAAGCAAAAATCAAAGTTTAATAGATCAAAACCAAGGATTTCCGAAAATGGTTAAAACCTAGATCTAGAAGAATGAAAGCTCCAAATCACAAAATTCCAAGTTCTAATGTTGATCTACATGTCCTAATCTATCAAATGGACAAATAAAATTGGGTGCTTATTTGTTGGCAAGGTGCACTTGCCTATTGGTTGGGGAGTTGTGTGGAAGAAGGAAGAAGAAGAAGTTTGTAAGAAATAAATGAGAGAATAAAGAGGAGAGAGAAAAGTAGGTGGTGTTATAAAGTGGGGGAGTTGTGGTGTGTTGAGGGAGGAGTGTAGGTTAAGGTGTTCCATTCATGATGAACCAAACTAAACCAACTTTCACAAAATAAAACCAAGCCATGGTCCAAAATCCATTTACGAGAAACCAAAATCCGCAAGTCGAGAAAATAAAATACGTGCCAAAATCAAATACGAGCATAAATACGAAATACAGGAAATGGGGGTGACACTTGTCCTCCGTTCGGAGTTGAGTTTTGACAAGTACATTATATAATTGTGTGAGTTGTTGTTTAGATAGTAACATTGTACAGCGTCCTCCGCCGATTCTGCGGCATAGGCTGGACGCTGTTATGCACTATGCCCTTACACAGGGTGCGGGTCGTGACATTTTCGACCACTCGGCCGGCAACACTGTCTGCCTGATGTGCAGACTAGTGTTGGAGGCTCACTCTGTCGGCGAAACCTCGGAGTGGAGGACCTTCGATGGATTAGATCCTCTAGAACCAATACCACCTACTTTGCAAGCTCAAGGTAGCAAACCCCTGAACGTCCCGGAGTCGCCAGAGTCGAGAAGCCGGAGGGTGCAGAGGGAGCTCATGGTCGCTGCGGCGAGAATCGGATGCGGGCGTCTTCCGTCTTCATGCCTAAAGCATCGGTGCCTGCGGCGGTCGAGAAGGTTATTATTCCCATGGCCGAGAGGGTCGCTGCTACGCCGGCAGCGATGGCAGCGACGGCAGCAAAGATTATTATCGAGAAATCGGATGCCTCCAAGGTTTCAGAGGTAAAAAAGGAGCGACCGTCGAAGGAGCACGCCAGGATGTACCAGCCCGACGTGCTCGAGCAGGCAAAGAAGAAGTTCCTTCTGCATGCCCTCCTCGTGACTCTTCTTGGCGATGGCTACGGTGTCCACGTAGCAGTTCTCGGGGATCCTAGCGCTGATGTCAGCAACTTTGGAGACGGAGGTCCGTTTGAGGATTCTCATGGCGTCATCGAGGCGGCCCTAAAGAAAGATGAAGACCTCGGGGAAGGAGGTGAGGTACCCGCGGGAGGAGGCGGGGGCCACCTCAATGCTGTAGACGGGGACGATCACGAAGAGGTTGCCGACCCTGAAGCCCATAAGGACGAAGCGCCCGGACATCAGCAGGCCATACTTGGGAGCGAAGCCCACCAGGAGGGACCCGAAGAAGAAGAAGACTGCCACGATGATAATGATGAGGCGGCCTCCCAGCCAGTCGGAGGTGCGTCCGGCCAGGATGCAGAAGGTTATGAAGTTGGGCCGCTGTCCGGACGAGTGCTCCATCTGGCGAAACCTCTCCCGATCAACGTCCGTGTGCCTGTGCTGCGCGGATGCGATAACCGCGACGTTTCGAGCGTCGAGGTTTCTCAGGTGTTAGAGAAGATTGCCAAGGAATATGCCAAACCTGATAAATGGTGGGAATCATCTCGTAGCTTTGATGCTCTTGTGGATAAAAGAGTGGCAGTGTATCTTGCAGCCAAGCTCAAGGAGCATGGACAAGGTGCATACCCGCAAGGCACAAGAATAGGTAAATTCGTCGACCTCCCACCCGATCACCGTCTGATCGATCTAAAGTGGGTCTACAAGCTCAAGGAGGACGAGCACGGCGGCATCGTCAAGCACAAGACACGTCACATGGCGAAAGGTTATATGCAACAGGACTAGGGGTGAATTGTTGAATTAATCCTGTTGTTGTCTCATTCTCATGAGCCAATAGTGGCATTAGAATTGGTCCGCTTCCTCTTAGCTATAATTTTGGATCCCTTTGAGTATGTGTGTGGTGGGGAGCTTTTCTGTCCACCTCTTTAGTTGGGTTAGTTTCTCTTTTGTCAGCTATAAAAGGCTCCATTTGTAAACGTCAATAACAACACAACAAGTAAGTAGCAAATACAATTTCCACAAGCTTTCTTTCTCCTCTCTAGCTCTGTGTGTGTGTGCGCGCTCTTCCTAGTCCCCTCTTAGTTTCAACTCCAACAGCAGTGTCAATAATCCAAAAATAAACCCAAACTGTCCAGTCCATAGAATTTGTAGTTTGAAATAAAGTACCGGTTAATTTTAAATTAAATGCAAAATAGCACAAAAAATGCTTCTTAAAAATCCTGGCTTTGGACGAAGTTTCTGCTAATTATGACCAACTGTACGTAGTTACAATCAACCACGTTGGCAAAATGAGAGATTGAACACTACCGTAAACGAACATGGCAGCTCTGGTCCCTCCGAGCTTTTGTTGCTGTCTGAAAGAAACCCTTTAAGCTTGTCAACATTGAGTTAGTTCTGCACAGAGTGATACAATGAAGAAGAAGTACGTTAAAGAGAAGCTGTACCATTTTTATTTTTTTCTTCTTCTGTTGATCCTTCTGTTGATCAAGAGATGATGGATGGGAGGTTATTGGCACATAGCATATATGATATATGTTAGTCCCGGGGCTTGATCAAAGATGGAAAAACAGATGCAATCGAGATCTGAGATGTCCCACAAAACTTTGCAGAGAGCAAACTCAAGATCTACGATGGTATAAAAAATCAAATAGCCAAATTACAATCTGAAGGAGGGAAAAAGAGAAGAGAAGATCTCTCGTTCTTCTTTGCAAACGTGTTGCAATTGGGACAGAACGAGTTACAATAAAACTAGAGAGAGATGAGAAGAAGAACAATGCTGGGGTGTCAAAACACCGTTGCTCAAAGCAAGATTCGCCCCACACGATCTGCTTCCAGGAACCAGCAAGTTGAATAACTTATGGAACGCTCGATGTCACCTCTGTTCTGACTCCTCGGATGGACTTGCAATGGCGGCAGCAGCTCTCTCTCTCTTTCTCCTTTTCTGACTTGTATTTTCGTAGTGCTCACAAAGGAGACCAGAAGAGAGTATTTATAGAGAGAGGGGGGAAACCCTAGCCGCCTCTTCAGTTATGGAAAGATTGAATCAAATCACAAAAAGATAGCAACGAATTAATTCTAATCCCACAAAGATAGGAACTGAATTAATTCAAATCCCACAAAGATAGTAACAAAATTAATTCAAATCCCACAAAGATAGGATCTGAATTAATCGTATTGATTCACCCTTTCCATAACCGATTTGAAATCTGCACAGTCAACGTAGCCCTCCAAGCGACAGCAGCAGCAGCAGCCTGGCCGCATGGACCGCTTGGGCCGCATGGACCGCATGTGCCACATGAGCCGCATGGACCGCATGAGCCGCATGAGCCGTATGAGCCGCATGGACCGCATGGACCGCATGGCCGCATGAACCGCATGAACCGCATGGCCACATGAGCCGCATGAGCCCGAGTCCGAGTCCGAGTTCGAGTCCGAGTCCGAGTCCGAGTCCGAGTCCGAGTCGCTAAGCCCCTTTGGGGCTTAGCTCCAAGTGGAATTAATCCAAAAGAATGACAAAAGCATTAATGCTTAATCCTTGGAGCCTTATTCTTACCTCCTAGTAAAATCACCCACATGGTTCCCTCCTTAGGGTCACCACCCCATGTGCATCACTCAACAACACACCCAAGTATATATATTGAGATAACTCATGGTGCTTTTCCAATGTGGGACTAAAATTTTACAAGGCATGTTGAGAGCAAGCTCTCTCCATGTAAATAAAGCACCAACAATCCCCCACATATCACAACATATATATGTGTCCAGGGTTGAGCGTTCCCCACAGTAACTGTCTATTTTGCATTAGGATAGATGTCGCTGACGACTTGAATCTTCCCGCATGGGTTAAATAACAATGTGATACAAGAATGGACTACGCCTTGAATTCTGCACCACAATTGTAATTCTTCCTACTCACAAAGTGTAGTTACGTATGCTTCTGGCTGCATATTAAAGGCCCTGTGCCAGCCTGGTTTCAGTGTATAATTTTGGGCGTCTACAAGTTTACCCTCAAGAGACGGCCTGATATCTCTTTCCATACACTATAGGTGAGTTCTTTATTAAAGAGATATGGCATAAAGCCTTGCGCTTCCTTGCGGTGCTACGTCGCTATGACATGGCCTGAAGCCGAGGCATTACCCCTATCTGGGAACCTCATCGTAGTGTCATACTACTGTAGCATGAGGTCACAAGCCTCTTTGTAGTGCCAAACTACCCAGCATGAAGTCTTAGGCTTCCTTGCGGTGTTACGCCGCAACGACATGGCTTGCAATGTCGAGGCTTTACCCCTACCTGGGTACCTCATCATGGTGTCGTACCACTGTAACATGGGGCCATCCTTCCCCTTTGTAGTGCTGTCTACAACTCTTTAATTGCGTCATACAGCATTAGGCTACCTGCCTATTTGCGGTGCTACGCCGCTGTGACTTGGCTTGCAAAGCCGAGGCATTACCCCTACCTGGGAACCTCATGGTGGAGTCACCCTACTGTAGCATGGAGTTTCACTCCTTGTAGTGCTGCTCTACCGTGCTTCCTGTAAAGCACACCAGGCATTCACTCTGCCTGAGAACTCATTAAGGCGTTTAAGCCAACCTTCCACAGGATCAATTTTTTCTGCAGAAAAAATACATACTAGACAACAGTGGTTATGGGTCCGTATCCCTTCCATGTTCCAGAGAACAAGTTCCCACTGCTACCTGATAGTTTCCAGTCAGTGATCCTCCTTTGAACCAAAAGTTAGATGCCTAATAGATTTCTCTTTGAACTAATAGCATAAAACTTTATGGTAGGATTACAAAGACACACTCTCAGAATGCCTTCAAGCCCATTTTACAAGCTGTGTCATCGACCAACTGGCGCTTGAGGCCCTTTGTGAACGGATCTGCCAGGTTCTCCTGACTCCGAACATCAACCACTGTAATTACACCTCTTTTAATAAGATCGTGTACTGCCCTATGCTTCAACCGCACAGTCCTCTTCTTCCCGTTGAAGAGGTCATTTGATGCCACCGCCGCAGTCGCCTGGTTGTCACAGTATATCGGTATCGCCGGTATCTGAGCCCCAACCACTGGAAGATCATACATGAGCTCCCGAAGCCATTCTGCTTCATCTGCTGCAGTTTCAAGTGCATAGAATTCAGATTCCATGGAGGAACGAGAGAGTATAGTCTGCTTCTTCGACTTCCACGATATAGCAGCTCCACCCAAGGAAAAGACATATCCACCTGTGGATCTCTCGCTTTCCATCTCTGAACACCAGCTAGCATCACTGAAGCCTTCCACTACTGTCGGATACCCGTTGTAGTGCAGTGCATATGTCTGAGTCTTCTTGAGATATCTCATTACTCGCTTCACAGCTTTCCAGTGCTCAACCCCTGGGTTGCTTGTGAACCGACTCAGCATTTCCACGGCGAAAGCTATGTCAGGCCTTGTGGCAGTAGTTGCGTACATCAAACTTCCGATAACGCTAGAATACTCCAGCTGCCTGACGCTTTCCCTCGAGTTTGGCTTCAGCTTCTGATCACACCTGTATGGCGTATCGATCCCTGGAAGATCCTTATACCCATAGCGTGTGAGCATATTCTCAATATAGTGAGATTGTGACAGCGCTACTCCAGTGTCTGTCCGGATGATCTTTATGCCCAAGATGACATCTGCATCCCCCAAGTCCTTCATACTGAACTTGGTTGAGAGGAACTTCTTTGTCTCTGTGACACAGCCTATATCCGTACCTAGGATTAGCATGTCGTCCACGTACAGACAAACGATAACTCCTCTTCCATCAGCGAACTTTGTGTAAACACATTTGTCCGTCTCGCTGACTCTGTAGCCGTTTGACCTAATAACTTTTTCAAACTTCTCATGCCACATCTTGGGAGCTTGCTTCAAACCATATAATGATTTCACCAACTTGCAGACTTTGTCTTCAAGACCTTTAATGACAAATCCATCTGGCTGTTGTATGTAAATCTCTTCGGTCAGCTCCCCATTCAGGAACGCTGTCTTTACATCCATCTGATGTATCACCAACTCATGTATAGCTGCTAGAGCGATTAACATCCTGATGGTGGTCATCCGAGCTACTGGAGCGTACGTGTCGAAGTAGTCTATCCCCTGTTTCTGAGAAAATCCCTTGGCGACCAGCCTGGCCTTGAACTTGTCAATAGTTCCATCTGCCTTCATCTTCTTCTTGAAGATCCATTTACATCCAATAGGCTTTTCTCCTTCAGGTAGATCTACCAACACCCATGTGTTATTGGTGGTGATAGAGTCAAACTCGTC
Source organism: Iris pallida (assembly GCA_029216955.1). Classification (NCBI taxonomy): domain Eukaryota; kingdom Viridiplantae; phylum Streptophyta; class Magnoliopsida; order Asparagales; family Iridaceae; genus Iris; species Iris pallida. The sequence goes on from JANAVB010023800.1 coordinate 8,697,955, forward strand.
ATTCACTGCCTCCTTCCAGAAGATAGCATCTCTAGTCTTCATCGCCTCATCATAGGTAAGCGGATCTGCTTCCACATGATAGGTGACAAAGTCATCTCCGAAATCTTTCGGTCTCCTCGCTCGCTTAGCTGACGTCTCGGCGAGTTCTGGTGCAAGAGTTGTTTCATCAACAACAGCTTCTTCTTGGACTACTGGCTCGTATGAGATTTCAGTCTCATTAGTACCTACATCATTTTCTGGAATGTCCGAAAGAACAATGTTTTTGTCTTTTGCAAACTTGTCTTTAAAGTATTCAGCATCGCGAGATTCGATGATATGATTTGACTCAATATCAAGAAATCTCCGAGCATCACTCTTCTCGACATACCCCAAGAAGATCGCCTTCGTAGTCCTTGTCCCTAGCTTCTGAATCTTCAGATCTGGGAGCTTCACATACGCCAGACACCCCCACACTCGAATGACATTCAAGTTTGGTCTGACTTTGAACCAGAGTTCATGAGGAGTTACGTCCGAAGTTGCATACGGCACTCTATTTAGAATAAAAGTGGCCGTCAATGCAGCTTCTCCCCAGTAGCATTTTGGAGGCCTGCAGTAAGCAGCATAGAATTCATCATTTCTGTTAATGTCCGGTTCTTTCTCTCTGCTACTCCGTTGGATTGAGGAGAATATGGAGCAGTAGTCTCGCATATAATTCCATGTTCTTTGCAAAATGATACGAATTCATGAGACCTGTACTCCCCACCTCGATCACTCCTTAACCTCTTGAGTTGTTGTCCAGTCTGCCGTTCAGCTTCGGCCCTGAACTCTCTGAACTTCTCGAAAGCTTCGTCTTTAGACTTGAGCAAGTAGACGAACGCGTATTTTGAGAAGTCGTCGATGAAGGTTATGAAATACTTCATCCCGGCCTTCGTGGAGAAATGTTTGAAGTCACAGATATCGGAGTGTACTAACTCCAGAAGATCTGTGCTTCGATTGACCCGATGAAAGGGTTTCCTTGTGATCTTTGTCTGAGCACACACCTCACACTTCTCCACCTTACCCCCACATTTGGAGATAAGTCCTAGACTAGGCATTTTGTTAATTCTTTTACAATGAACATATCCTAGTCTATTATGCCACAACTCAAGAGAATAATCAGAAAATGTAACTGCATTAATGTCTTCAAACTGGTTAACAAGCTGAATTCTAAACATTCCTTCGGTTTGATAAGCCTTTCCGAAGTATGTTCCTTTCTTGGACATCACCATCTGACCAGCATTGATGTCCATCCTCAAGCCTGCGTTGCAGAGCAGGCTTCCAGAGATCAGGTTCTTGGCAATCGCCGGAACATGCTTCACACCTTGAAGCGTCAGAGTGTTCCCAGAAGTGAGTTTCAGTTCCACGGTCCCGATCCCCAGAACTTCAGCTTGGGCCTGGTTCGCCATGACAACCTTCTCAGATATTGGCTGGTACGTGACGAACCATTCCTTGCCAGAACAGACATGGCAAGTCGCACCAGTGTCTATCCACCAGTCAGAGTCAACCCCCACATTTGTGACCTGTGCGATCATAGCAACAAAGTTAGAAACCAATGAAACCTTATTAGGCTCACCTTTCTCTGATTGTTTAGGCTTAGATCTGCATTCACTCTTGTAGTGGCCTTTCTTGCCACAATTGTAACAATTCACGTAGGACTTAGTCTTCTGTTGCTTGAAAGAAGGACCCTTTACTTTTAGATTAGTGAAGTCCTTCTTCTTGGGATGAGAAGCCGCCTGCTTTCCCTTGGGATCTCTCGTCTGCATAAGATTGGCTTTAGCCAACTGTTTGGACAGAGTGTCCACCTTCTGTTGGGAACGTATCTCGTCCTCAACATGGATCTCTTGCAGTAGATCTCCCAAGCTAATGTCTAGCTTCTTTCTGTGCATCCTTGCATAGAAGGTACTCCATCCAGCAGGAAGTTTTGAGACGATCCCTCCGACGACAAACTTGTCGGGAAGGGGCATCTCTTCGTCTTCCAGTTTCTGACGCAGCTTCAGAAATTCCTTCACCTGTGGCAGCATGGACTTTTCGTCCTCAAAGAGCAATTTGTGATATTTTTCAACCACAAACATTTTGCTCCTGTTCTTGTCTTCTTCATACAGATTTTCCACAGACTCCCATATGTCTCTGGCAAGTTCCTTCTTCGAGTAGGATTCTGCCAGGGAGTCCTCCATAGCATTCAGGATGATAAGCCTGCAGATGCTATTTTCCCTTCTCCACTTGGCCTGGAGTTTGGTAGCCGCGTTGATGGCGGCAGTAGATCCAGTATCTGGAACAGAGGGTTCTTCCTCCAACAGAACATGATCAACATCTTTTAGTTGAAGAGTTAGGTACACCTTTCTCTTCCAGACTTGATAATGCACTCCATCGAACTTTTCCAACTTGCAGAAGTCCGATTGGAGGAGCGAAGCATTAATGTTTTCCATCTATACGGATCTTGCTTTGAGATTGTTAGTCCCGGGGCTTGATCAAAGATGGAAAAACAGATGCAATCGAGATCTGAGATGTCCCACAAAACTTTGCAGAGAGCAAACTCAAGATCTACGATGGTATAAAAAAATCAAATAGCCAAATTACAATCTGAATGAGGGAAAAAGAGAAGAGAAGATCTCTCGTTCTTCCTTGCAAACGTGTTGCAATTGGGACATAACGAGTTACAATAAAACTAGAGAGAGATGAGAAGAAGAACAATGCTGGGGTGTCAAAACACCGTTGCTCAAAGCAAGATTCGCCCCACACGATCTGCTTCCAGGAACTAGCAAGTTGAATAACTTGTGGAACGCTCGATGTCACCTCTGTTCTGACTCCTCGGATGGACTTGCAATGGCGGCAACAGCTCTCTCTCTCTTTCTCCTTTTCTGACTTGTATTTTCGTAGTGCTCACAAAGGAGGCCAGAAGAGAGTATTTATAGAGAGAGGGAGGAAACCCTAGCCGCCTCTTCAGTTATGGAAAGATTGAATCAAATCACAAAAAGATAGCAACGAATAAATTCTAATCCCACAAAGATAGGAACTGAATTAATTCAAATCCCACAAAGATAGTAACGAAATTAATTCAAATCCCACAAAGATAGGATCTGAATTAATCGCATTGATTCACCCTTTCCATAACCGATTTGAAATCTGCACAGTCAGCGTAGCCCTCCATGCGGCAGCAGCAGCAGCAGCCTGGCCGCATGGACCGCTTGGGCCGCATGGACCGCATGTGCCGCATGAGCCGCATGGACCGCATGAGCCGCATGAGCCGCATGAGCCGCATGGACCGCATGGACCGCATGGCCGCATGAACCGCATGAACCGCATGGCCGCATGAGCCGCATGAGCCCGAGTCCGGGTCCGAGTCCGAGTCCGAGTCGCTAAGCCCCTTTGGGGCTTAGCTCCAAGTGGAATTAATCCAAGAGAATGACAAAAGCATTAATGCTTAATCCTTGGAGCCTTATTCTTACCTCCTAGTAAAATCACCCACATGGTTCCCTCCTTAGGGTCACCACCCCATGTGCATCTCTCAACAACACACCCAAGTATATATGTCGAGATAACTCATGGTGCTTTTCCAACGTGGGACTAAAATTTTACAAGGCATATTGAGAGCAAGCTCTCTCCATGTAAATAAAGCACCAACAATATATAGAGAGATACATAGCATCTTTGACTCATCCTTCTATAGGAAAGCAAACAAAACTGTAGCATTGTGGAATTAAAGTAGATAGAAAAATAGAAGTGATCAGCAAAAAAGTATTGAACTTAATTAGGGCTTGCATATATATTTTATTTACTCTTGGATTATTTTGCCAACAGCTTTGATTAAATAATTGGTTTGAAGAAAGTTAAAAAGTTATATATCTATATTATTCAGCGCACCATTTTGTATAATCTGCGCAGCAGAATATGTTTGAATCTAGATTTTCTCGATACCTGGTGAAGGATATTTGAATACTTATATAAACACACTTCAAAACGGTTCAAAAGTGAGCCGTCTAAGTCGTATAAATATCATCAAGCATTTAAATAAATTTTAAAAATAATAATAAATAACTACACAAATACTCCATTATTTATTTCAAAAAAAAACTATATATATATATATATATATATATATATATATATATATATATATATATATATATATATATATATATATATAGAGTAGCAAATGACCTCTAGCCTAGTGGTTAAGAGAGATGCATGTAGCCCAAGTGGTCAGGAGTTCGAGCCTCAGTGGAGGCGAGTTCGCCACAAGTACCCATTGCTTCAATTTTTTTTTTAATATATAGAGTATAACTCAAGTGGTTAAGATATGAGGTATTTTTCTTTGTTGTTTGAGTCAAATTCTAGTTTTGATAATTTTTTTATAATAAATTTATATTTATTAAGAAAAATATATAGTTGGGTTGAGGGTTATGACGTGTATATATAATAACATAATTATTCTAAAAAAGTGGTTCATTTGTCTGCAGAGAAAAACTACTTAATAAAATAAACATTTTCCCAACTTTTTGTTGGGAACGAAGCGCGAAAACCGTTCCCCCAAACCAGAAAGTCCTGCGAGAGAACCGAGCAAAAGCACACAAACCAAAAACGCCAAACACAATCGCAGACACAAAGATTTTTGACGTGGAAAACCCTTGCGGAAAAAACCACGGGACGATCGGAGTCCAACCCTGAAGAACCTCCACTAATGGAATAAAGAGAATACACCCTCTACAAGCTCATCCCTGTAGTGCCCCGACCCGCAAGATGCCTTATGATGGATGGTTGATTCGATGAAGCCTTGTTGGACTTGGGATTATGCGAAGGATCGCTTGGAAGGCTATGCGATCGTGGCGGGAATCGTCCTATGAATGTGAGTAGTGTTGAACCCTTCAAAGATCCTTTAACTTCACGCTTAAAATAAAGGATAGTGTGCTATGTTTCTTATTGTGTTGCTCAATAACACCTTGAATGGAATTTGGAAAGATAATGAAAGATAATTAATCACCTGAACGTAAACTGTTGTTGCTAAATGAATTGTATGCTTGTACGCTGTTTCGATGAATTATATGACAGGTGAAGGCAAAGTCCCAAATACTTGGGCGGTGAGTATATCGAGCTTTGGCTCAATGAATAGATGACAAAACAGATGTTAAGACCCAAGAACTGGGCAGTGAGTATGCTTGAATTGCATTCGAATGAATGTATGCCAAACAGATGCTAAGTCCCAGGAATTGGGCGGTGAGTACATTGAGTTTGGTTGAAAAGAGGTATAGTATCGAAGATGTGGCAAAAGGATTGGATAACAACATTCTATTATCCTGTCGCCGATGTAGAATGTTGATTACGCCAAGACCCTGGATTGGACAGATGATAATGTGAGCATTGGCTCAAGGCAAGATGGCTAGATGGAAAGATGGTAATATGAATGAGAATGGTGGATGAATTACTTAGTTTTCCTTATCATGCATTATATGTTTTCTTCTTAGATAAGTTGCATATAGTTGTATGGTCATGGACAACTTGTCGACAAAGTGGTTTCTCGAACGGTATTCCTGGGCCATGGAACCCGGTTCGTCCTAGGGGAAACCAATGCTGAAGTAGTAGCAGTGCTGAAGTAGTAGCACGGCATACAGGACTTGCAGTGGGGCTAGCTACCTGCACTGGCAAGGGCGCTGTATACCTGTAAGACGGTCCAGGATGGCGTGTAGCCAGTGACCTTCATATAGATAGGTCAAGTGCTAATGATGTCTTATGCAGGCAGAGTAATTTATTACTCAAATACAGGAAAGGATGTCGGTTGTTGGTAAGAATCACCTGAACGGTGATATTTGTATTGAATCATGATATTGTTCCTAACAATGTCTTGTGCAGGCAGAGTAAGTATTATAAATATACAGGGATGGCTACACGACCGTGAGTAAGAATCACCAAGGGTGATAATTGCATGCTTTAAATTATGTTGGCTATGAGATTTGCATGATTTACTTCTTGTCGGTTATAACATAAAATTGACCCTAAGGCAACGAGAAAGACCACTATTAATAATGTTCTGTAACATGATTACTTAGTGTTGTCTTCTTAGGTGAGTTGGGCCAGCACCGCTTGCCAGTACATTGATGATGTACTGACCCATGTTGTGGGCAATATTACAGGTGTTTGCTTGGGAGAAATCCTGTGAATCAGTGCTTGGCATCGATGAATCGGATGGGTGTGCAGAAGCTCTTCTTTCAAGATAATGTCTTCTGCTATACGGGACATAATGTATGGAACAGTGGAACTCAGTTGTACCAGTGAGATTATAGCCATATTGGCAAGTTCATTTGTAAAGAAGTCGGTATATTCAATTGTAGTCTAAATGGCAAGTGTATACATTCAATTGGCTATTCAAAGTCTTGTAATCAGTTATAAACTCTGTATTCCGCTGCAAGTCTTGTAATCCATTATGATTATCAATAAAAGAGATACATTTCTTTAATATCTTGTGTGATTTCAATTTATCTGCTTGGTTCTGCTGCGTTGTCGATGTTTTCTGAGAAATACCAGGAACTGTAATGGTTTTGCCTTGTACAAGTGCAATCTAGACTTGTACGGCATCACGCCCAGTGGCTAGTTTTTGATCCTCCGGGATCGGGGCGTGACATAATGGTATCAAAGCACGGCTTTACGTCCTTGGATTCTTATTCGATTTGTTTTAAATCAATGTTGCTACTAAGATGGTTCTAAGCTGCTTCCGCGATGATTCAAAGATTGTTTCCGCGATTATTCAAAGTTGCTTCCGCGGTGAATCAAAGTTGCTTTCGCGAATACTCAAAGTTGCTTCCGCGATAAAATTAAAGTTGCCTCTATGATGACTCATCGTGCTTCTTCGATTACTCTGTGTTGCTTCCAAACTATTCTAAGTTGTTTCCTTAACTGAAAGTCCGTTGATCATTCTAACCTCTCACTGGGTGTTCCATACAATAAGTCTAAATATGTGGGCTGTGATATGTGTGCTTTGTTGAATTTCTAAAAGATACCAAAAAGAATAACAATGATGCGATGCTATAATAAGTTTGTGATGTATACTGGATGTCTTATGTGTGGGATTCATTGAAGTCGATTATTATGCAGCAATCGACCGTGGGTGATGGCATGGTTTATTGGAACAGAATGTGCATGGATTTCAGTGAATGAGAATCGACAGAATCTTGAGTCGATATTTGTGGTCAGCATAACCACTGCAGGATGGATTGTCCATATTGGACGTTGGTTTGATGCGAGGGAATATTGTGTCGGAATGGCTTGAGCTCTGAGTGGTATATTACATATACCCTCGTCGTGATAAGATGTCCTTTGACCCTGATATGTTTATGATTTTTTGATTGCTTTACCTATAAGGTATTGGGTGGTATCGAATCGTAGCTGAGCTTACGATTGATATATGACGGCTAGGTATGTCCCTTGATTATTAAGTCGGGTGACCCGTTGTGAGATTTTTGATGTGTTCAGATGAACCATCGTTAGGCCTGAACGGTTAGCATTATGTTGGGTAATAAAAGAATTGAGAATATGAAATGAATGCCTTGTATGGGAAGAAACAAATTTCAGATTCAGGAGAAGACTTGAATCAGTTGGGTAAGAAGGATTGTAGGCTTGGTAATGATGGTGTAGTGTTGCTATCGAAAGATTTTACGAGAACAACTATAGACCGAATATTAAACGATGTTGGAATTGAGTGAAAGAAATTGCATGCTGGATATCGACAGAATTGATGGTGATGTTAGATGCTTATCGGGATGCTGCGAATGATTTAGACGATGCAGAGAAAGTCGCATCGACGACCGAAAAGATTGAGAATGGGATTGAGGAATAGATGATCTTAGCATGTGGTGTAGTGTGCTTGAGAGAAATTGATGTCCCGAATTAACAAGTTATGACCCTTGACTATTTTGAGGCATAAAGAATGGGTTCTTGTTCATTGATGCATGAAAGAGTAGATGTCCCTTATGAGAGTCGAATGGCTGGAATACAAATAAGTATCGAGGTGCAGCGATATATAATAGACCCTGTCAATAGATGATGTCGCATGAATAACAAGTTTGGTGAAATATAGAATTGTTGGATTATAACTTAGCTAATGAGTTATGTTATATCCATAAAATGACCGATATACGAATGCTAGATGATTGGTGCCATAGAGATTGGATCGATGCATGAATAATAAATCTTCTTATGGAATCACAAGGAGATGATGCAAAACGAATATTGATGGTTAACGTGAATTGCTAAGAGATGACCGTGTTGGTGCTAGAAAATTTATAATGATGCCTCGAAAGAAATACGATTTTATAGTCGCCTATGTTATTGGTTAAGGAGTACAGACCGTATCGATGATCCAAGAATATGAGAAATAAATATGTCGCGAAGAGATCGTAGAAAAGAGATCATAAGTGATAAACTATTGAGGTAACAATATTGGATTTTGATTCGGAATAGTTGACCCGATTGAATAGACAATTTGAGTACGATATGAGGATGCAAGTCGGATTGAACAAGTGATGCTATGTCTATGCAAGTGGAAATTGAAAGTTTGGATATTCGATTGATAAGTTTTATATGATAGCCCCGAGATTGACCCATAAGGATTGTTGGATAGAATTGGTCAGTTACGGGTAAGTCTAGAATGAGACTTCATTGGGTATGACCCGAGTATTTGTATGGGCAGAAAGACTTGACCCTAGATTGTCGGCTGGTTGCCTAGATTGTTGGCTGGTTGCCTAGATTGTCGGTTGGTTGCTTAGAATGTCGGTTGGTTGACTAGAGTGTCGGTTGGTTGCCTAGAATGTTGGTTGGTTGCCCAAGTTTTAGTTTGGTTGGCTATGTTCTTCAGTTGTCCGTGTTGGGAATAAGTTCATAAGATTGGGGTGGTATCCTATGTCCCTAAGTTAGTCAGACCATAGAGTTGCCCTATGATGTAAAATTGGTTGCCTCTAAGATAAGAGATAAGCATGTCCCTGATAGCTACTCATCTCATATGAGCTAGCTTAATGTTTGGTTTAGCTTAGATTAGCTGACCATAGATACTTGACTGAATGCTAAGTTGACTATTGGAAAAACCGTAGGATGTCCCTATTGATGTTGCGTGAGTATAATCGGAATGAGTAAGATGTGTTGGAAGGTAGGCTTCGGAATGGAATAGATATTTGGAAAATTTGATGTTATAATGTTGGACGGGATGACGGATCATGTTGGTTTCGAAAATTGAGTTGCCTTGGTTAAAATGCTGGAAATTGTTAGAACTGGTTGGATTTGGTTGATTAATATTATGTTGCATAAATTGATGGTAGTGCCTTAAGACAGTTGGAATAATTTTATTGATCAGATCAGAATTGAGGATAAGTGTACGACGGAATGGGATAGTATATGTAGCCGAGATCGGCGAAAGCGAATGTGAATAGGAATGCCCCTCGGGATTAATGTTGTTGGATATAAGAGTTGCTTATGCGAGAGGATAATATGTTGGCTTATCAATACGAGAAAATGTTGGGGTACAACGAGAAATGTTACTAGAGTGGAATGGTGGTACAATTTGATGGATGGTACGATTTGGAAGATGGATTATGATCAGGAAATTTACAAGTTGTAAATAAAGTGTATGGATGCAAACGATGATGAGTACAAGATTTGATCGATGAGAATCGGGGTATCGAAATGAAATGTGGCAATAGAATTTATCAACTTTGGTGGCATGGATGACAATGAACTTGAAAGGAATACTTGATACATCTAAGTCGGAATGCTTTGGGAGAATTTTGGATCAATTGTGGAAAATTTCTCGAGTTGGAATTGGCAACATCAATTGTCTTATTAAGTTGGTTGGAATATTGAATAAACAAGTGGGATTATACGAGATGCTCAAAAAGAATTACTGATGTTCGGAAAGGAAGGTACACCATAACCCGTTCGCTTTCTCTATCACTGAACTTGGCTGAAGTGCATGTATTTCGGGGATGCCTAAAATATGTGTATGATTTCAACTAAGTGATATGCTGAATTCAAACGAAGCCACGGGAAGGATTATTATGTGCTAAGGATTTGCACGAGTATTGGAGGAAAGATCAAAAAGGATGATAAACTATTTTGAATCAATTGGGATACTATATCGAGACGGTACATTACTTGAAATTAATAGGAAGATTGCGGAGAAATATTAAATGGTGCAAAGTTGATCGTTGAGAAATTTTATGAAGAGTTGGTTGAAGTTTTGGGGATGAGTTTTGTTTTAAGTTTCGAGGACGAAACTTTTTGCTGAGTGGTATATATTGTAGTGCCCCGACCCGCAAGATGCCTTATGATGGATGGTTGATTCGATGAAGCCTTGTTGGACTTGGGATTATACGAAGGATCGCTTGGAAGGCTATGCGATCGTGGTGGAAATCGTCCTATAAATGTGAGTAGTGTTGAACCCTTCAAAGATCCTTTAGCTTCACGCTTAAAATAAAGGATAGTGTGCTATGTTTCTTATTGTGTTGCTCAATAACACCTTGAATGAAATTTGGAAAGATAATGAAAGATAATTAATTACCTGAACGTAAACTGTTGTGGCTAAATAAATTGTATGCTTATACGCTGTTTCGATGAATTACATGACAGGTGAAGGCAAAGTCCCAAATACTTGGGTGGTGAGTATATCGAGCTTTGGCTCAATAAATAGATGACAAAACAGATGTTAAGACCCAAGAACTGGGCAGTGAGTATGCTTGAATTGCATTCGAATGAATGTATGCTAAACAGATGCTAAGTCCCAGGAATTGGGCGGTGAGTACATAGAGTTTGGTTGAAAAGAGGTATAGTATCGAAGATGTGGCAAAAGGATTGGGTAACAATATTCTATTATCCTGTCGCCGATGTAGAATGTTGATTACGCCAAGACCCTGGATTGGGCAGATGATAATGTGAGCATTGGCTCAAGGCAAGATGGCTAGATGGCAAGATGGTAATATGAATGAGAATGGTGGCTGAATTACTTAGTTTTCCTTATCATGCATTATATGTTTTCTTCTTAGATAAGTTGTATATAGTTGCATGGTCATGGACAACTTGTCGACAAGGTGGTTTCTCGAACGGTATTCCTGGGCCATGGAACCCGGTTCGTTCTAGGGGAAACCAATGCTAAAGTAGTAGCAGTGCTGAAGTAGTAGCACGGTATACAGGACTTGCAGTGGGGCTAGCTACCTGCACTGGCAAGGGCGCTATATACCTGTAAGACGGTCCAGGATGGCGTATAGCCAGTAACCTTCATATAGATAGGTCAAGTGCTAATGATGTCTTATGCAGGCAGAGTAAGTTACTACTCAAATACAGGGAAGGATGTCGGCTGTTGGTAAGAATCACCTGAACGGTGATATTTGTATTGAATCATGATATTGTTCCTAACAATGTCTTGTGCAGGCAGAGTAAGTATTATAAATATACAGGGATGGCTACACGACCGTGAGTAAGAATTACCAAGGGTGATAACTGTATGCTTTAAATTATGTTGGCTATGAAATTTTCATGCTTTACTTCTTGTCGGTTATAACATCAAATTGACCCTAAGGCAACGAGAAAGACCACTATTAATAATATTCTGTAACATGATTACTTAGTGTTGTCTTCTTAGGTGAGTTGGGCCAGCACCGCTCGCCAGTACATTGATGATGTACTGACCCACGTTGTGGGCAATATTACAGGTGTTTGCTTGGGAGAAATCCTGTGAATCAGTGCTTGGCATCGATGAATCGGATGGGTGTGCAGAAGCTCTTCATTCAAGATAATGTCTTCTGCTATACGGGATATAATGTATGGAACAGTGGAACTCAGTTGTACAAGTGAGATTGTAGCCATATTGGCAAGTTCATTTGTAAAGAAGTCGGTATATTCAATTGTAGCCTAAAGGGCAAGTGTATACATTCAGTTGGCTATTCAAAGTCTTATAATCAGTTATAAACTCTGTATTCCGCTGCAAGTCTTGTAATCCATTATGATTATCAATAAAAGAGATACATTTCTTCAATATCTTGTGTGATTTCAATTTATCTGCTTGGTTCTGCTGCGTTGTCGATGTTTTCTGAGAAATACTAGGAACTGTAATGGTTTTGCCTTGTACAAGTGCAATCTAGACTTTTATGGCATCACGCCCAGTGGCTAGTTTTCGATCCTCCGGAATCGGGATGTGACACTCCCGATCCAACACGGATCACCACAACTCACTTGAAAGAAGAATTTTTTTGATTGCGGACTTCGAAGAACATGAGATGCCAAAAAATTATTCAAAGCAATCTCTCCTTCACAATAGTCCTTAATCCTCTCTCTCTTTCAAAGATTGTAAAGCACTTTTTGTTTTTGAGATGATTTTACAACTAGCATGCATCACCCTTTTATAAGCCCTTGGTAACCCATACATGGAAGGCCAATATATATGGAAACTTCCAATATAAATCAATCATATATTTAATAGAAATCCAATCATAATTAGCTTACCATAATTGGAAACCCAATAATATGGAAATCTACTATATGAAGGGTCCAATCATAAATATATAATCAAAGTAAATATGAAAATCCAATCATATATTTCCTTACCATATATGTACTAAAATAAAATCCATGCACTCCCCAAGCTTCTCCGACACACGGATGTCGCTCGTCGCTCTCCGGGGTATTCTCCACATAGGTGGGAACCCCACCCACTCCAACAAATCTTTCCCTTCACAACTATGTGGAGGAGGTCGTCATCCCGACGATCTGCTTGCAGTACTCAAACTTCTCCCTCGGAAGAACCTTCGTGAGCATGTCCGCTCCATTGTCATCAGTATGAACCTTCTCAAGCGCAGCATCCTTCTTCTCAACCACATCCCGTATCCGATGATACCGAGTCTTGATGTGCTTGGACCGACTATGAAATGTCTGGTTCTTCAAAAGGTGAATAGCAATTTGACTGTCACAAAGCAAAGTATACTGCTCTTGCTTCAGTCCTATTTCCTGCAGTAGCTTCTTCATCCACAGCAACTCCTTGCAAGCCTCCGTCGCCGTAATGTACTCTACCTCTGTCGTCGACAAGGCAACACACTTCTACAACCGCGACTGCCACGATACCGCTCCTCCAGCAAACAACATCACATAGCACGAAGTCGATCGTCTCGTGTCTACATCTCCAGCCATATCAGCGTCAGTATACCCAACCAGCTTCGGCTCGTCACCACCAAAAGAAAGTCTCCAATTGGCAGTGCCCTGAAGGTATCGTAGAATCTACTTGACCGCACTCCAATGTACCCTTCCAGGATTTGAAAGGTACCTGCTAACTATGCCAACTGCATGAGCGATGTCTGGCCTCATACACACCATAGCATACATAAGACTTTCCACAGCTGAGGCATATGGAACCCGCTCTATATCTTCCTTTTTGTCCTCGGTAGATGGACATTGCTCCTCAGTGAGCTTAAAGTGAGCCGCAAGGGGGCAACTCACTTTCTTCGACCCGTCCATACCGAAACGCTGAAGTACCTGGTGAATGTACTTCTTTTGGGACAAATGTAGCAGCTTGGACTCTCTCTCTCGGCTGATCTCCATCCTAAGAATAGTCTTCACTGCGCCCAAATCCTTCATAGAGAAGGCCGCACCCAGTTGGCGCTTCAACTCCGCTATCCTAGTGGAATTCCAACCCACTAATAGCATATCATCTACATAGAGCAATAAAATAATAAAATCATCCTCGGCAAAATACCTCAAAAATGTACAATGGTTCGACGTCGTCCGTGCATAACCATGCTCCCCCATAAACGACTCGAACTTCCTGTACCATTGCCTCGGAGCCTGCTTCAGACCATACAAGCTCTTTCTCAACCGGCAGACCAAATGTGACTTGTCCTTCTCACAGAATCCCTCTGGCTTCTCTATGTACAACTCCTCCTCAGGATCACCGTGGAGGAATGCCGTCTTCACGTCCATCCGCTCGACCTCCAAGTCGAGAATGGATGCTAATGCTAGCACCACCCGAATAGACGAATGCTTGACGACAGGCGAAAAGATCTCATCATAATCCACGCCTTTCCGCTGACCGTAGCATTTGATTACCAGCCTCGCTTTGTATCGAGGGCGAGTAGCATCATCCGTCTGCTTCACTCTAAATACCCATCGATTCTTCAAAGCCTTCTTGTCCTTTGGCAACCGCACCAGCTCATAAGTGGAATTAATGTGCAAGGAACTCATCTCCTCCTGCATGGCCTCCATCCACTCCTGCCTGTGTTCGTCTTCCATAGCCTCTGCAAAGCTTTTGGGCTCTCCCCCGTCAGTCAATAGCACATACTCATCCGGTGAGTATCTCGTAGATGGTCGACAATCTCTGTCGCTCCTTCTCAGTGGAGCTACTAGTGCTGGCTGTATGCCAACAGCCTCCTCTCCATCAGGAACTACCTCTCCGGCATGCTCATCCTCCTGAGAGACACCCTGACCACCATCAGCAGGCTGATGATCAAGGTTGGGAGCAACTCCATGTACTGGCTCCCCCATAATGGGATCCTCTACGATGTCCTCTGGAAACTGCTCGAAACGAAATGACTCTAACTCAGGCAATTCCTCAGCCTTAGAAGGCGTCTCGGAATCTTGAGTGTTGGTCATGGTCTGATCCTCGACGAACACCACGTCCCTGCTTCTGTAAAGCTTTCTTTCCACCGGGTCGTAGAGTCTATAGCCAAACTCATTCCGACCGTAGCCGACAAAGACACATCGCCTCGTCTTCGGCTCAAGTTTGGTCCTCTCGTCCTTCGGTACATGCACGAAGGCCTTACAGCCAAACACTTGCAGGTGATTGTATGACGGCTCTTTGCCGTACCATGCTTTGTCAGGCATATCACCCTGGAAAGGAGCACTAGGAGACAAATTAATAACATAAGCGGCTGTGAGAAGAGCCTCACCCCAATAACTGCCCGACAAGTTTGCTTCTGACAGCAAACACCGCACCCTCTCCATCAGTGTCCTGTTCATGCGCTCCGCTACACCATTGAGCTGAGGTGTCTTTAGCGGAGTCTTCTGGTATCGTATCCCCTGCTCTCTGTAATAAGTATCAAAGGGACCGATGTATTCGCCGCCATTGTCGGACCGAACACACAATAACTTCTTGCCCGTCTCTCTTTCAATAGAGGCCTGAAACTCTTTGAAAGTAGGCAGCACCTGATCCTTGGTCTTTATGGCATAGATCCAAACCTTCCTGGAACAGTCATCAATAAAATTTACAAAGTAAAAAAGCACCACCAATAGATTTTACCTTCATAGGACCGCAGACATCCGAGAGAATTAACTCGAGCAACGCCGGCTTTCTTGAACTTGGGTGACTTTGGAAAGACACCATATTTTGCTTTCCAGCTAAGCAGTGCGTGCACTTCTCCAACTTTATAGACTTGAGCCCTGGAATCACCTTCCTGTTCACCAAGTAGCTTATCCCCTTCTCGCTGATATGGCCGAGCTGCCTGTGCCACCACTTGGTAGACGCATCACTGACTGCGTTCACCTCCTGTACCCCCTGTGCGCTCCCCTCCATATAGTAGAGACCGGACTTCTTGCTTCCTCTGGCAATCACCATCGAACCTCTGAAAAGCTTCCACTGACTATTTCTGAAGAGACTGAAGAATCTCTCATCATCCAACCTTCCAACCGACACCAGGTTGAAACGGATATCAGGGACATGACGAACATCTTTGAGAACAAGAACTGCACCCGTCTTCATCCTCAAATGCATATCTCCAACGGCAACCGCCTTTGACACATCTCCATTGCCCATCTTCAACACTCCACAGTCGCCTGTCGTGTAAGTGGCAAATAGTGCCCTATTATGAGATACATGCGCTGAAGCCCCTGAGTCCACCAGCCAAGAATTATCATCGCAGGCGAGGTTTGTGATAACCTTATCACCTATGATGATCACATTGCCTCCATGTATCGAAGCCGCCGCTGTAGTGTTCTCATCTTGCTTCCCCTTGTCGTCCTTCTTCTCTCTCTTCCAAGCAAAATAGTTTCGCTTGATGTGGCCCTTCTTGCCATAATGGTAACACTCCGAGTCCTCGTACCGACCCTTGGACTTCCCCCTGCTATTGTCTCTGCCACCACCTGGACCCCTGCTTTTGCCCCTTCCGCGGCTCTCCGAAACTAGTGCCTCTGAGTGATGGGATGTGGATGAAGTGCCCTGAGAACGTCTCCGCATCTCTTCATTCAGTACCCCGCTCTTGGCAAACTCGAGACTGACTATGCCTTCCGGAGCAGAAGCGATCATAGATACTGTAGGAGCGTAAAAATTGCTTCACAGAATGAGTCAAAGTGATAGATCATTCTACTCAAATTGATCTACTTTACGTCGTAGGGAGGTTAAACACTTTACGCCCAAGACAAGGCTAATCGCTTTTACGCCTAAAGCAGCCAGGGTCAAGACATTGGTTTTACGCCTAAAGATAGGCTAACCCTCCTTTTACACTGGACAAAGCTGTCAAAGTCTCGCATTTAATGCAAAGTCTGACATGAAGATATTGATGATGGCATATACCACAGATTTCGAAGGGATTTGTTTTATACAGAGACCAATGTTGTTATTTAGTATGTGGACTGAGCTACTTTACGCTCACACTATGGCTTCTTTTACGCACGGAGATTATATGAGTTTTTACGCTCAAAAGTCGACGTGTGCGTAAAGTCTATTTGGGCTACTTTACACTCAAGGTTATTCAATAACCACTTTACGCAGAAAATCTATGACAGGGCTGTTTTACGCCTAGTCCACTACTTTACGCTCAGAGTACATTAGGGTTGTTTTACGCCCTATTCTTCTTTACCAGTTGAGAACGTGGTCTACCTACATGGCTTTCATGCCACACATCTCGAAGAACGTGTGTACGTGCATCCTATTCTTACTGAAATGATGGGACACGTGTCAACATATACATAGGATGACTTCGGTCGTGGGTGGCAGTTGTTAGCGTAAAGACGGAACTTTTGCTGAGTTTTTATGCACAAGAGCCCAAGTCTATAAATAGACTTATTTTTCTCAGAGATAAGGACACACAGAGACAGGAGAAAAGACAGAGAGATTAGAACTTAGAGATTTTTGATTCTCTAGAGCATTCTTCTTCAACCTTTCTTTCAGAACAGAGTGAAGCAAAGCAGGAAAGCATTCGGCCTCGCCATCAGTGCCCAAGTGCGTCGATACCTTTCTGGTGACTTAGTTCTTCCAAGTTGTTCATCTTCAAGCAACGATCTTTATCATCATCGTATGGTCCAAGGAACAAAGTGATCATTTATAGATCAGACTTCTACAGCAATACTTTTCCAGAATCAAATTTGTACTTCTTGTACTCTTCCTCATTTTATTTTCAAAATCTGATTTCCAGGCATTTTGTTAAGTGAAACAAAAATGGCGAATCTGCTGGGGACGACCTTCTCCTCTGACGAGGAGACAATTGCTCAATACGATGATGTGTCGATTGGATCGACAAATAAGACTCTGGTTGTACACTTCGACCAGACTGCTTATGAAGGGATGCTCCGAACTGGGGGGGTTCTCGCTACTCCAATGTTCAAAAATCTTGCAAAGCACGAAAAGTTTGGATTCCTAAATCCAAAATAGCTTCTAATCTCTCTGTTGCTGCTAGTGGCAAGAGAATTCTTCCCACTCCTGTCGTAGGGGCTCCCGTTCGTAACGAGGCAGTCCTTACTTCAGAGTTGCACTCAAAGTGTGACGATTTATCTTCCGTTTGTAACGGTGAAGATAATCAGGTTTCACGTCCACTGCGTAAGAACCAGGTTTTACGCTCAGTGGGTAAAAACCAACTTTTATGCTCAGTACATAAAGATGAGTCTCCTATTTGTAATGGGGCAGACTCTAACGATTGTGCTTCTGGGTGTAAGAATCAGTCTCCCGTCGGTCACGCGGTAGGCTCAAATAAATTATGCTCCTCGCGTAAAACAAAATCTTCCGTCTGTGACGTGGTAGATAACCAATTTTTACGCTCTACGTGTAAAGATAAATCTCCTATCTTTGACAGTGTAGATAAAATTCGTAATAATATTTTTACATCTAATGTGAATGTACCTAAACGTGTGCAGCGTAAAAATGTTGTTGGTAAAGCTTCAGTTCTACACCAACAACCTTCTTATACTGCTCTACGCAAAGTACCAAATCTACAAATTACACGCAATGAAAATGGAGTCCTTCGTGCTAAAAAATCTCAAGATTTACGCACACAACTCCAAACGCGTAGAAATATACAATTTGGTTCTACGAATGCAGCCAATAATCTTCTTTATACACAGGGGACTAAACGTTTTTCCACCCTAAATGTAATAAAGAAGACTACTCCCTCCACTCCTTCTGACTTACGTGAGTTGCTAATACAAAAGCGTAAGAATAGACAATCTCCGGTGACATTTCCCCAAGAAAAACATCATTGTGATTATCACCAGGTTGTAATCAATTGTTGTTGTTCGGCTTCAAAGCGGTCAGTTTTTGATCGATTGAGTTTTAATGTGTCTCAACAACAAACTGAAGACCAAGAACATGAGTTGTCATATGTGTCAGTGAACATGGCATCTCATACTAACAGAGGACGACGTCCAAGACGAAATACGTCCCAAACCTCAGGTCAGCAACAGTTCAACAGACTTCTTGATTCTTTTGAGGGAGTATATCAAAACACTCGATCAAGAAGACAAAGACAAATGCAGACTTCTAATTCAGAAGCTGGGGGTACTCAATCTTTTGAGTCCGAGACTGACAGTGTCGATTCATACTTCTATACTGATCCTTCTGTATCTTCAAAAGAGGTTGAATCCTACGCTGTTGGAGATAAACCAGAGACCTCATCTGTTAATACAGAACAGCGACTCACTGCCGTTGAGCAATCACAGAAAGATATGCTTAACATGGTGCAAAACATGCATCAGATAATATTGAATCAGCAAACTGCTCAGCCGACAATAATAGCACCAATACCAGTAGCAGCACAAACTCAAGATAGTCAAGGGGCTGATATAGCTTTGAATGTTCAGGAGCCTGCTGTTAATCAAAATTTTGCATCTCCATATCCTATTATTCTAGAAGATGTACCATCTCCGGTGGGGATTACGGTACATCCAACAACTATTCAATCAAATATGCTTCCACAAACTAGTGAGGCCATTCAAGCAGTGTGTGAACTTAAAGCATAGTTTGAAGTCTTGAGGCACAAGGATCAACTCCAGAGGTTAGGGATTAAGCAACCTTATCCTCCTCATTGGAATGATGTACCCTTTCCACCAAAATTCAAGCCACAATCCATGGTATTGTTTGATGGGAGGGCTTCTCCTAGTCAATATATCATTTATTTTGATATTATGACTGTACATCTGCAGAAAAATTGTGCTCTTCTCACTCGAGTGTTCATTGGTTGCTTAACGGGTTCAGCTTATGATTGGTATCGAAGTTTACCCGACAATTGCATTTCGTCTTTCGACGAATTTAAGTCAATATTTCTCTCCCGCTTCTATGAAGGAGGTATGGACATGAACATGTCCTTCTTGATAGAAATTAAGCAAAAGGAGAAAGAAGATACTCGGACGTTCATTGAATATTTCCGACAGGCGACTTTAAAGATGCCCCCTGGTATGCCAGATTCAGCACTCATTGATACATGCAAGATGAATCTGCGACCATCTATTGCTATTTTTACGGGTTCTCAATTCACAGATTGGGCTTCGTTCATCATAGCAACAGTTTTCTGCCGAGACCAATGGTAGGTTGGCTCGTGAACATGGGATGATTTTTCGCCTCAGATGATATAGGAAAGAAAAGTAATCCTGGTAATAACCCCGGTAATCGTAATGTGAAAGGAAAAGATACCCTCATGGTTAATCTTTCCAAGAATAAAATGACGCCGAATAGTCAGAAATCTTCCAGGCCAAAGGAAGAATACTCTTTTGATGAGAGTGATATCCCAGGGATATTTCAATGTCTGGTGAAGAGTGGCAAACTTCAGATTCTAGAGCCAAAGAGGCCTAATAAGGTGAATCTGACTGACAATCCCAAATATTGTATCTATCATAGATACATTAATCATTCTACCAGTGCTTGCTATGTCTTGAAGAAGAAAATTCAAGAGCTGATAAATGGCGGTGCTATCGCCTTAACTAATGATGACTATACAGTTACAACCAATATGGTTTCTCTTCAATTCGGGAATTTTCCTCCACAGCAAGTAGCAGATGAAATCATCCCAATCCTGAAGGCGACGATGAAGATTGTGAATATCCCGCCTCCTAGAGAAGAAAATGACGGATTGCTGCCTCTACCTTAAAAATGGTAAAATTATGTGGGTACATCCTGACTTAGTACCTGAATTGGAAAATGAAAGTAAAACTTCAAAATCCAAGAAAGGCAAGAAAGTCAAAACCTACAACATGATTTCTCTTGTTATTCCAGATCCCGACGATTCAGATTATCTATGGGATGGCACTCCTTTGGAAGATAGACTAAGAGGATTGAACATATGTCCTCCAAGTCTAGCTCCTCCTACCAAACTCAAGCTTACTCATCAGCAGTAGTTAGCTATGAATAATGTCCCTTTATACCTGGGCACAACAAGTCTTCGCTGCTTACGAAAAAGCTCCTACAGGGATTTTTCCTTCGTATCCCGAATCCTTCTCCTCCTGTAGTTACAGAGACATCTATTCGTCATTCTCCTGTGGATACAGAGATCTCTTCTTCTTCCTCTATGGAACCATTTGTTAAAAGTCTGCTGCCCATTCATCTATACAGTCAGCAATCTGTCCTTCTCATGAAGAAAATGGGTTATAACTTTCAGAAGGCAGAAGGTTTGAAATTATGACAAAGGAATACGACTTCCTTTACAAATTCAAAATCAAAAATTCACTGTTGGATTGGGTTCTGAAATTCCTCACAACAAACCTTACAAGAAAAGGGCTAAAGGGAGGAAGACTAAATCCTGTAATATGGTACTTCCTTCTCTTGAGTCCTAAGAAAAAACTTTTACTGGTACAAGATCCGGGAAGGAGTACCACAAAGATTATGAAGGATATTCCAAAGAAGCAGAAGATGTAGTGAAAACACTACCAGCTCAACCTTCTCCTGTTCCTGCTAAACCCTCGGTGGTTGAAAAGGGGAAATAGAAAGCAGTACATTTTGACATTCCATTGAAGTCTGCTTCCAGTCAGGGGGTGGGGATGAAACCTTACAATTTGATATTCTAGCTCAGTTAGCCAATACTCCGGCTAGACTATCCATATTTGAACTGCTTCGTCTTTATAGAAAAGCAGAGGAGACTTTGAGTGAAGCTCTACTTCAGGCAGATTCATGCTTGGCTCAACTCAAGAGTCCTGATAATACTCCAGTGTCGTGTTCGCAATGTCATAGTGTGATGGAAGTAATTTCCCAATATCACCTTATACAAGAAGATATGCTGTTGAAGTATAACAAACATTGACAGAGCTCTGTGCTACACTGGGTATATTGGATCTACTGAAATTGACAGGATTTACATCGATCCTGGGTCGTCAATTAGCATAATTCTTCAGAGTATGCTAAGACCCCTGAGGATTCCTACTAGTGACCTGACTTACACTAGTACTACGATAGTTGGTTTTAACTCTGGCAAGTGTAAACCACTGGGGATGATTCGTCTGAAGATTCAGATTGGCGATCTGCGAACTATGGTAACCTTCTATGTTATCAACTCAGATGTATCCTACAATATTCTTCTTGGAAGACTGTGGATTCATGAACATAATATTGTGCCTTCAACTCTCCACCAATGCTTCAAGTATGTGGATTCTCAAGGAGTTGTAAAGACTGAATTTGCTGATATCAATCCCTTCAAGGGTGTCGAAGCCTATTTTTCTGATTCAAGGCTTTATAAACAAGAACATGTGGAAGAGATATCAGACATAGATGAAGATCAATCTTTTTTTGAAGATCAGTCTATTAATGAAGATCCGCCAGAAGAACAACCTTTGAAGATCATAGTCAAGGGACGAATCCAATCCCAATCTAGTCAATGATCAACCTTTGGTAATCAAGGTTAAAGGAAGAACTCAAGCTTCATCTGAGGAATCAGTAAATGTTCCTACTAAGAGCCAAGTTCAACCTTTTTTGATTAAGGTCAAAGGGCGTACCTCTTGTACGAATGATCCAGAACCACCATTGATTGTCAATTTTGGCAAATCTATGTAGAAGACGGATAATGGTCCACTGATAATTAATCGAAGCGTAGCAGTCAAATCGTAAATGATGTAAATATTGATCATTCTGTACTTTTTGATATGAATAAAGATTTCCTTTTCGAGTATATGGCTGCCAAGTTTATTGAAAGAATGACTTTATCTACTGATAATTAAAGTCATCAATCTAAAGGCGATACAGAACCAGAAGAAGCTTTATACATCAACTATGAAGAAAATTCCTTTCCTCTTCAGGTTGATGTTGAACCTTATGCTCAAAAGTTCTTAACATCTTCTCCTTATCTACTTCCGGTAGTTACCCAATCACAAGCTTGTGTAACTTATAGACGTCATGAAGAATCTTATTTCGTGGTTCCGTCTAATAAAAAAAACAAGCGCCAAATTGTTTTTGGCTTGGCTAGAAATATACCTGTTGCTCAGACAGACGATCTGAAAGATAAAGATAAAGGAAGAATCCGAATTGACAAATATAGTCAACAATCCATCAAGATCATTCAGAATATGGGATATGATTTGAAGACTATGCAAGGTCTCAATCAGGGCAAAGGTAGACGACTCCCGTTATGTGGTGATCCGTTTTACCAGAAGACTCATCATGGATTGGGATATGACCCGTCCTATATGTTTAATGATGATATACAAGAAGAATTCTCTTCTAATTCCTCACAATCATCTGATTCAGAAGAAAACCAATTCATCGAATCAGATATATCTCGTTCCTCATATGATGAATTCGAACGTGTATCTTCAACTTTCCATTAGGATTTATTCTTGAGTTGACCTCCTTTCCTTTCCTATAAAATAGGTTAGGTCATCCACTTCTTTTATCGATATTTGACATATATGCTCATGATACCTGTCTTCTTAATCCCCAGCTACCAAAGTTTGGTTAAGCTGATTACTCATCTCTTTTGAGAGAAATTTTTATCTTTCATCTTATCAGTTGGTATAGAAAGCTGAATTTATTATTTATCACGTTCTTATAACCTCTGAATAAATATTAAATTTGCTGATGTTTCTTAACTATCATGTCCATTTGACCTCTGTATAGATAGTAATCTACTTTTCTTTGAGTTCTTACATACTATCATGTTCATATTACCTCTGATAGTATTATGCTCTAAAAACAGAAAATGCGATTTCATTATCTATCGTGTCCATATTACCTCTGGATAGATATAATACGTTAGTTTAAAAGACTTGTCACGTCCATATTACCTCTGATAAGTGTTTTCTATCTCATACCTATTGTTTAAATTCCAAATAAATGATAGGATCATAAAACAAATCTTTCATTCATTTCTGGTGGAAACACTACAAAATGAATAAGACAAAAGATGACAAAACACTCTCTTAAGGTGGAGTGGAAACATCTTGAAGCAACTTCTTTAATTCTTCTAGCCGCTTGCCACGAGAACTCATAACCTTCTTGGTAGCCTCAGTACGTCGAGCTTCAGGGGTGCAAATACAGGAAAGTTCAGCGAAAGTGATTATCAGATTGTCCTTGGCTTCATTAAGGGTTCTGATAGTCGATTCAGCCCCAAAAGCTTGTTCTTCTAAAATTGAGTTTTGGGTGAGATGTAGATTTTGAACATCGATCATCTTTTCCTTTTCAGCCTTCAAGCGAGCTAGCTCTGCCTTGACTTCGCAGATTTTGTCATTCTTGCTCTGAATATCTATGTTTAAAGCATCATAAGCCACTCTGTGACCATGCAGGGCAGGTTTTATGCCAGCCAAAAAGGCTTTCTCTTTGGCAACCTTCAGACTGTGTTCATGGAGAGCTGCATTATATGTAGTCTCTCGAGCAAGATAATCAGCCGTTAAGGCATCATACTCCTCCTGAATGAGGCTTTTAACAGTCTCATTTGATAGCCTAAGATATTTCCAATCGGCTGCTCAAGGTCCTCCACAATTTTCTCCAATATTGTAGCTCTCTCAACATCATTGAACATGGCAACATTCTTGATAGTCAGAGCCATTACCGTCTTCAAAAGCTCATAGCTGAGACCCTTATTTAGGACCATCTTTATCAGAGTTGCCAGAGTTTTATAAAAAGTTTCAATATGAATCTCAACCAGGAGATTCATTTCTACGCTGGAGCTTGATATGGCGGCAATATCTAATAAATCTCTTCTTTGGAGATCGGGAGAAGATGTGGTTGGCACGACAGCAGGATGAGACGAAGTTGTTGCTGTTACTATTGCCATGGCCAAGTTATCCCTAAGAGATTCAGGGATTGTATCTCCAACACCTATAGCTACCATTGGTGTAACGATAGACGGAGGTGGAGCTGTTGTTGTCACTGCTGTTATTTGGTTCCCAAGAACTTCAGGAGCAATGTCTTCAATATCTGTTACTCCATCCGTTTCTGGAGTTCTGACGGCGGTGATATTGGTGGATGTGGTGACAATTGCAGGAGCTGGTTCAGGTTCCGGTATTGGCTTATCAAAAACTGATATTGAATCAACAGCTACAGTAGAAGATGCTATCACTTCCCTGGGTTCAGCACCTTCTTTAACTGTCAGCTCCGCAGGATTTTCCACTGCTTCAGTTGTAGTAAAATTTTCTACAGCTGATTCTTTATTTAAGACCGGTTCTCCTCCAGTTGGTTCATCATCACCTGCAGTGAGGTCTATTGTAGCCTCTTTCTGGTGCTGATCTTCAACATGAGAGGATAGTTCAGGATGCGCTTCTTGATGCCCCACCGCGGGTTGTTGTCCTCCCTCTTCATCAACACCCTCTTCGCTAGAAGAAGAAGTCTCATCAGCAGATTCCTCATTTTCCTCATAAATGTCTTCTTCTTGAGGAGGAGAAGCCATAGGCTTTGGTGCAATTATGACATCTGCAAAAAACGAACAAAATAAGTTAATATACAAAATCATGATATATAATTCCATATAGGTTTTGTGTAATACTTGGAATATGTGCATTTTTTTCAAGATATGTATCATAATCACCATTCCAGTCATCATCCTCGAAGTCAAGAACCGGTTCGTCTGATGGGATGCGGTCTTGATCAGCGGTGGATACAGTAGTAGCACCCTCCGTAACTTGTGCCTTGGTTGGCAAAGATAAATGGAGTGAGGTGCTAAGACGTCCAGGAGACAAAAGTGTTACAGCTCCTGATCCAACTATTGGTGGAGGGGCTGAAGATCCTTCTCCTGGATGGACTGAGGAAGAACTGACAAGATGATCCTCTTCAATCAAAGTGTCATCTTCTGGAGTGTGGACTCTTGGTTTGGAAGGCCCTTTTGTGGTAGACTTCTTCTTCTTTTCTGGAGTTTTCTCTGAAAATGTAACGGCTGCACTTTGCTTTCTTTTTTCGGCCTTTGCCAATGATGATAGGTTCTGCAGTTGTTTCCCCAACTCCTGTTGGGATAACTTCTAAAAATGGATCTGGAATGCCAGTATCGTCAGGGATGTCTGCTGGTACCCTGACCTGCTCCTTAATATCTTCTTCTTTAGGCCACCTTAGACTACCCATCATATTGTAACCGTGGGCAAAAGAACGAATTGAAGCATTAAAGTGAGCATACGTATGAAGTATACGTAGCTCTGTAGTACTAGTGGCGGTTGAGACTCTAAACTTGGCGCCAGTACGAGCAGCATTGAAATATCTCCAACCCCTAGCACCGTCGATTAACTTTCCATAATGACGGAAGTTAGTAGTGGGGTTACCAACATGAAGTTGGTCATATCCAAATTGGCGAAAAAACCTACTGGGTAGATATGGTTCAAACGCACAATTATCTTTATTTCTATATATCAAGTGAGACGGTCTGATGCATTGAAGCCATCTGAAGACTGATGATGGCAATATCGCTCTTTCTTTGACTTCATCTTCAAACTGAATGCCAAAGCAATCTGCTGGAACTTGTGGCCGGGTGTAGACGAAGTTCCAACCATAAGAATAATTCAGAACTGCCCGGGTATCCGCCACAGTCGTAGCGATCCATGTAGCTTTGCTGAATTTTTGAAGGAAGACCTCCGCATCATCACCTGGGCCTGCTGGCAACAATCTGCAGTTGTGATGCAACAGCCAGTCCATCAGATAAGTGTAGGGCATTTCTACTCTAGGGAAAACATTCCGATGAGGAGCATTGTTGATTAACTCCTCGCCGAAGGTCCTTAAACCTGCATTTATTCGACACACCATGGCTGATAGCAGGTTGATCCTGACTTTAAAAACCAGACGTACTGTCGGCCATAGCACACTACGGTGGATTCTGTCAACAGTACCAATACCCGACACAACCCATCTTCTCAACCATAAAGAAAGAAAGCCTGCCAGCAAAGCTCTCCGAGAGATTTTCTGGCTACCATATCTAAGGAAGCTCACGGCTTTAGTCCCGATAGGGAATTCCCCAGTCTTTGTAGACAGATATTTATTAGGGAATTTGTAGGCAATCGTCATATCCCTAATTTTGTTAGAAGGGATTGTCGAATCTATGTTGATTGCCGAAGCTTTGTTTTCCTGAAACTTTTTTTTGTCTTCCTTGGATATCTTATCCTTATGGAAGAAAAAATAAGTCGTCCACTTGTTGATGTATGCCAAATGAGATGTACTTTCATACATTGTGGTACAAACCATGTAGTGACACATCAATTCCTCATATACCTCAATCAACTGAGGATTGGTCTCTCTGATTTCAGCCAGTTCTCTGTTGGAAGGAATGTATTCCTCATATGGGGCTTCCCGCATCGGTAGTTTTGAGATGAACTGCATCTCATGAAGATCAAGGCCCATTTCGCCTTTTGGGGTGGCAAAAGTTCCAGTCGAACTCATATATATTTCCATCAAGGCCAGAAATAGGTTTCCGTTCGAAGGAATACCTTGACTAGTGGAAGCTATCGTCTCATATAAACCAATGTCTTTCAACTCTGCTTCGAAGTTCTTCATCATCCAAATACTTATCTGGATCCAGTTTTGATTGAACGGAGTCAACCATCCCGGCAGCCTGGGGTTCGTCCGAGGATACAATACAGCAGCCCTCATAAATTCGTTGACGAACATCAGAGTTTGTACTGGTTGAATTAAACTCGAGTCTTCACTGGGATTAGCTCCTGGCATGAGGCCAAAAATAGAAGTGACACCACCATTGGGAACACTAGTAAAATACCCCATGTCATTAGCATGCTCCCTCTTGAAAACAATTCTACCTGGTCTTCCGTAACTATTAGGAGTCAAATTCTACAGCATTCGTCGATGGTGGATAGCATGGAAAAATGCTGACAAAGGATAATCTCTGTCCATATCTGGGAGATACATGGCTTTATCCCCAAATTTGAATACCCAAGACTCCTTCTTGGGGTGTGTCTGGGATTTACAGTCAATGGCGTCCCCAAACAAGAAGGCCGGTTTTGCAAATTGTTGTGCATCTAGTGAAGTCAACAAATCTCCATTCATCATGGATAACAACATCCTATCCCCTTGAGCTGCTATCAGTTGTGCCCTCTCTACTGGGTATTCAGGGTTCGATTGAGGAAATTGGACATGAGATAAATCTTCCAGATAGTTCGAACCCACCATGCCAACTGACGAGCCAAAGACTTCTGCGAGAGGGTGAACTTGCAAATCTACTGACAAAAGGACAAAAGAGATCAAATTAGTTTAGAAGTTTTATGACTTTTACGCTTACTAAAAGTGGATAAAGGTTTATGAAGTCTTTGTTTTACAAAGTCTCTCAGTGATTGATGAATTTTACGCTACCACATGTTAAAGTGAGCGTAATATAACTTTTTATGCTGGCATGTATGAACATGAGCGTAGTTAAGTTTTACGCTAGCACATTAATTGTGGGCGTAATCCAAATTTTACGCTGACACGTATAACGTGGGCGTGCTCTTTTTATCTTTTACGCTAACACGTGCAACGTGGGCGTATATTGTCATTTCAGTTTCTACGCTAACACGTATAACGTGGGCATAAAAACTGAAGGTTTGGGTTATCTTTTCCTTCCTCGACGGGTTCTTCCAGCCAAAGAATAGGGTTTTACCCATCATAGGCGGAGCTACGGTCGGGTTGGGTTGTCGGTGTGGTGTTGACGACGGAATGGGAGTTTTTGCATGGTTGGCCGACGACGAATCGACGGCTGGTTTCTTCCCCTTGTTGCTAGCGGCGGATGATTTCTTGGGAGCCATCGGATCAAAGTGAGGGTTTCGAAGAAAGACAGGGCAAAGGAATTCGAGATTGCAAAAAGATGAGTAAAAGTGTTTTCTCTCTCCGAAGAACCCTATTTATAGGGAAATTTCAAATCGGTTCAAATTCCAAATTTTACGCCGACTGTTGGGTATCCCCGCTTTTACACGGATGACTGTTGCGTATCCCAAATTTTACGCTGACTGGTCAAATCTTAACTTTTACGCTTCTGTTTAAAGTGTTTCGAATTATGAAGACATTTGAATACTTTGAAGGGGGTCTTGTAGGAGCGTAAAAAGTGCTTCACAGAATGAGTCAAAGTGATAGATCATTCTACTCAAATTGATCTACTTTACGTCGCAGGGAGGTTAAACACTTTACGCCCAAGACAAGGCTAATCGCTTTTACGCCTAAAGCAGCCAGGGTCAAGACATTGGTTTTACGCCTAAAGATAGGCTAACCCTCCTTTTACGCTGGACAAAGCTGTCAAAGTCTCGCATTTAATGCAAAGTCTGACATGAAGATATTGATGATGGCATATACCACAGATTTCAAAGGGATTTGTTTTATACATAGACCAATGTTGTCGTTTAGTATGTGGACTGAGCTACTTTACGCTCACACTATGGCTTCTTTTACGCACGGAGATTATATGAGTTTTTACGCTTGAAAGTCGACGTGTGCGTAAAGTCTATTTGGGCTACTTTACGCTCAAGGTTATTCAATAACCACTTTACGCGGGAAATCTATGACAGGGCTGTTTTACGCCTAGTCCACTACTTTACGTTCAGAGTACATTGGGGTTGTTTTACGACCTATTCTTCTTCACCAGTTGAGAACGTGGTCTGCCTACATGGCTTTCATGCCACACATCTCGAAGAACGTGTGTACGTGCATCCTATTCTTACTGAAATGATGGGACACGTGTCAATATATACATAGGATAACTTCGGTCGTGGGTGGCAGTTGTTAGCGTAAAGACGAAACTTTTGCTGAGTTTTTACGCACAAGAGCCCAAGTCTATAAATAGACTTATTTTTCTCAGAGACAAGGACACACAGAGACAGGAGAAAAGACAGAGAGATTAGAACTCAGAGATTTTTTATTCTCTAGAGCATTCTTCTTCAACCTTTCTTTCAGAACAGAGTGAAGCAAAGCAGAAAAGCATTCGGCCTCGCCATCAGTGCCCAAGTGCGTCGATACCTTTCTGGTGACTTAGTTCTTCCAAGTTGTTCATCTTCAAGCAGCGATCTTCATCATCATCGAGTGGTCCAAGGAAAAAAGTGATCATTTACAGATCAGACTTCTACAGCAATAATTTCCCAGAATCAAATTTGTACTTCTTGTACTCTTCCTCGTTTTATTTTCAAAATTCGATTTCCAGGCATTTTGTTAAGTGAAACAGATATTCGTACGGTCTACCACGAGTCTGGCAATGTACATAGCAACCAAAGTCCTTGAACCTCATCGTCGAACTTGACTCCCATTGAGGATAGCTAGTCCACCACGCCCTGAACTCACTCAAGTGATCCGTAATGGATGCACCATCTTTGTACCGCAGACCCATCATCGTCCGGATCAGGAACAATTTGTTTACGTCGGTCTTTTTTGCGTACAAAGATTCCAGCTTCTCCCACAACGTCTTCGCATGCTCAATATTAGCAACGTGGTTGTACACGTTCTCGTCAACGAACTACCGTATGTACCCACACACACCTGTATATGCTCGAAGTTCCAGTCCTCATCGGATTTGTCACTGGGATTCTCGGATGCAAATACTGGAAGATGCAGCTTCTTGACGAACATCAAATCCTTCATCTTGCTCCGCCAATAATGGTAGTTGGTACTGTTCAGGTTTACCATGCGCACCGGCTTCGCATCCATCTCTGCTTCCTGGTTTGACTGTCAACTCCTGACACTTCTTTGAACCCAAAGCTCTGATACCACTCTGTTGGGAACGAGGCGCAGAAACCGTTCCCCCAAACCAGAAAGTCCTGCGAGAGAACCGAGCAAAATCACACAAACCAAAATTGCCAAACACAATCGCAGACACAAAGATTTTTGACGTAGAAAACCCTTGCGGAAAAAACCACGGGACGATCGAAGTCCAATCCTGAAGAACCTCCACTAATGGAATAAAGAGAATACACCCTCTACAAGCTCCTCCCGATCCAGCACGGATCACCACAACTCACTTGAAAGAAGAAATTTTTTTGATTGCGGACTTCGAAGAACAAGAGATGCCGAAAAATTATTCGAAGCAATCTCTCCTTCACAATAGTCCTTAATCCTCTCTCTCTCAAAGATTGTAAAGCACTCTTTGTTTTTGAGATGATTTTACAACTAGCATGCATCACCCTTTTATAAGCCCTTGGTAACCCATACATGGAAGGCCAATATATATGGAAACTTCCAATATAAATCAATCATATATTTAATGGAAATTCAATCATAATTAGCTTACCACAATTGGAAACCCAATAATATGGAAAGCTACTATATGAAGGGTCCAATCATAAATATATAATCAAAGTAAATATGGAAATCCAATCATATATTTCCTTACCATATATGTACCAAAATAAAATCCATGCACTCCCCAAGCTTCTCCGACACACGGATGGCGCTCGTCGCTCTCCGGGGTATTCTCCACATAGGTGAGAACCCCACCCACTCCAACACTTTTAGGGGTTGGAAGCATTAATCTTTCTTTCCTTATTGTTGGCTGGTAAGTCCATATCCTCTCTTGATCCATGTTCTTAAAGTTTGCCGGTTGTAGCCAGTGAGTGGCGGATCTAGGGTTAAAATTCACTGGAGGCACAGTCATATAGGAGTTCGAAATTAACGTTTCTAAAAAAAATAAATATAATAATGTTATATTATATTAAATATTATTATTTTTATACAATAAAATATTAAAGCTCACAATTGTTCTCTACGAACTTTCAAAATATTTAACTACAATATCATTTGCAAAAAACTTTGATGTAACAATAAGAAAGCTTAGTTGGAACCTAAAAATAACTATTTTATTTCTCTTTTTATTTCCTTTTAATTTTCAGTATTAATATGTTTCTCTTTAAAATTAAATTATTTTATTTTAAAGGGGCTGTAAAGCTATCTATGGACTGGTGCACAATGGGTTGTAGTTTTAGAAATATTGTTCTCTGTGAATTTTTTTAGGCTCTAACTTAGCTTTCTTATTATCTTTTTTTAGTGAATACTACCACATCAAGTAAAAATGGCCACGATCTGAGCTGGCGTGGCACATAATGGTGCGCCCCGTGCATGAAAACTCATCGGCTAGGGCGTCGTGCGGGCTGTCGAGAACCGGCACTATTCTACCACGGGTATAAACGACGGCCGACTACGCGGCCCATCGTGCGGCGCCCAATGGGCGTCAGAAAGACGTCGTAAGGACGTCGTGCGCATAAAACGGGTGGCTGGGCGGAACCGGCTGTCGTAGGCGTCGTGAAGACGTCGGGGACGCCTTCGACGTCGTGGGCTAAGCGAGGCGTTGAGTTGTTGGCGTCGAAAGACGTCGGCCGTCCCGTGAGGCTCTGGAGAGCGCGGAGTGCGCGAGGCGTGCGTGCCGGGCGATGATAAAAAAGCCAGTACGGACAGGATCCGCACGAAGAGTCCGAAGATACATGACGATCGGCTAAAAATCGTGTGCGGGAAGACGCGATTTAACTGAACTCGAACGTGCTGGAGAGGAAAAAAAATTAAAATAAATATTTAACTAAAACAAAAGCTGCTAGAATTTCACTGGGGGCGGGGACTAGCCCCCAGTGGATTCCATGTGGTCCGTCCATGGTAGCAACTCCTTATATTTAAGTTTCTAATGCACCTTCTAAATTGTGTATCACTACTAAACTAGTGAAGAACAATGACCTTCTTAGCGGAACACGATCCGTCGTTGCTAGGTAGCGACGGAATAACAACGTACCTACCAACAACAACCATAATATGGGGAATCCTTATATGTCGCTCTGTAGCACGCGCGAAGAGGAGCGATGTGTTACCAATGGACTATCCTTTTTCGTCACTCACTTTTTCTAGGTGACGGTCGTTCGTTGTCGCTACATCAACAAGTTATGACCTAGTTAGAATTTTCATTTTTTTTTCAATAATTTGAAAATTGAACCACCTCCCCCCCACCCCCCCACACACACACCAAACTCCGTTCCTTTTCGGTTCTCAAGTCAAAACATCCTCTCTTTGGTGGCTTCCTCCGCTCCGCTGAACTTGTCGTCATAGCCGGACTTGATATGAGGTCCATGAGGCAGATGCCTCAGGCCCAAAATTTTAGAACGCACCAAATTTATGTATATATTATTTAATTATTTAAGTGTAATTATGAACAAAGACGAAAGACCTGCACGCTCATTCTAATTTTTTTAGTCCGCATAAAAACTTTTTTTTTATTATAGGATATACAAATGTTATATACCAAAAGACAAGTCGGTTAGTCAGAATAAATTAAGAAAAAAGTTAGTGCAGTCGAAGTCAAAATTAAATCCTCTACCCATCCGTCGCTCTAACAGTCTAACACTCTCAATCTTCTCTACCCTTCCGTCGTTGCCAATCTCCTTTACCTTATGTCGTTATCAATATCCTCTCTATCTCTCTCTCTCTCTCTCTCTCTCTCTCTCTCTCTCTCTCTCTCTCTTCGAGTTAATTGAACAATAAAACAAGTGGTACCCCAAACATTAATATTTATCCATTTATTTGAATGAGACATCTTATTTTTTGGTTAGGAATATCTTCACTTTTATTAGTAATTTATTATGACATATATTATTTTGGTTATTAGTTTATTTTTTGAATTTTGTGTTGATAAAACTATTGTATCGTCATCCACGAAATAGAATTATATGAGCATTAAGCTTTGAGGGCACCACTTTTAGATTTTGTCTTATGTCTCAAAATTTAAAGTATGGCACTGCTTGTCACCCCGACTTTGCCCCTCTTTCAACGACCCCTCTCCTCTCGAGTGCTCCAACGGACTCGTTGTCTCGGTGACCTCCCACTCTAGAGCTGTGGCGGCTCCAGTGCTATAGCATTTGCCTCTCAAGAAATTATACTCAGAAAAGTGAAAATTATATATTTTATTTTAACAAAAATAGACATTAATTAACAAGTCAAAAAATATTGTGATGAATGCCGGACACCGTACATAAGTTTCTAAAACTAAAGGTGAATTCGTGATTAAAAAAAGATTTTGTAGCCTAGATAGGTTTAGGTTGCATTTATAGACTAACTATTATAATTTATATGAAATTATAAAATTTATTTAGTATTTTAATTAATCTAAGAAAAATAGGTTATCGATATGATCTAATGAGCTTGTAGGGGACCAATACATGGGCCATGACCTAGATATGATTACCCCCAACCCTTACTAGTAGCATATAATGCAATTTTTATGTTACAGGAATTTATTAGAGATTCTCTAAGATTATTTAACAATTGTTTTAGAGTAGAACAAAATACCGACGGGTTTTTGGTAATTACTGTAGGAGCGTACGACCATAATATAGCCCTAAGTATTTATCATAGGCTTAGAATATCATTTTATATTTTCTAGAGATTTCTAGAAATTTTTCCTGATTTTATTTAGTAAATTTTTAGAGTTATTTTAATTAAAAAATAAAAAATAATTAATTTGTGAATTAATAAAACAACTTTTTCCTAATTAAATAAAAACTCTAATTCCTAACCGCACCCTGGTGCCCATGCTTCAGCTACTCTTAGCATACAAGTGGGCCCCAACGGTCTTTGGATACGGCGTGGGTGCTGTACACCCACATGGTCCCCTATTCTAGAGCCGTCTCGGGCTCGAACTCCTAAACCGAGCCGGACTCCACTTTAGCTGTCCGATTGGGATCATCTTACCATTTACTCCCATAGCCATCTAGACTTAGAGAAAACCTATATATAGGTTATTTGGTTAGGGTTTCAAAATTAATTCTTTGAGAAGCATTTTATGGAGAGTTTTGAGAGAGATTTTAAAGGAGTTCTTCAACTTCGCGGAGAGATTATTAGTAGTTGTAGACTCCGTTTTGTGTCCAGTTTGTATTGATGTATTCATATCGAGATAAGGTTTTTGAATATATAAATTAATAACTTTAATTATAAGTATGACCACCGAAATATGAATTTCAATAGCAGTTCAGATCCCAAATTAAGGGGAGAGGGGTTTACCCCTACCTAGCTGTTTATCTTAGGTAATGGGAAAAAAAAGATCTTGTGGTCGCATTCGACCATCTGCTGCTCGCTGAGGACCTCTAGTTTCCTGGTGGCCAGGAAGTTGATCCCTAAAATTAAAAAATAAACCACAAATCAAAACCAAACCAAACCAAAGAAGAAACCCTATGTAAACAAACAAACCTTATTCTTGACTAGGTGATGGCCCCCTTGTCCCTCCAATTAACCCCTCCCTTTGCAGGTGTGGGCTTCCTACGCGAGCCCCCTACGTGCACGTGCGCATGCCAGAAGCAGAGCTAGCAGCAGCGGCAGTAGTAGCAGAAGAAGAGACAACAACTTCAGTAGCATCGGCGACCTTCTAGTGCCGCCGACCCCTAGCTTGTGCCCCCACACTCCCTAACCTCTGGTGACTCTTCCTACGCCCATGCACGCTGCCGATGAGCTACTCGACGATCGGTCTGGAGAAAACCAGGGGATCATCTGGGAGGTCGTTGGTCGAGAGGACCCAAGCCTCCAGGATGGCTGCGAGGCTTGTGGTGGAGTGAGGAGAGAGATGGAGAACCATGAGGGGAAATATAGGAGGGAGAGAGAACCGTGACATGTGAAATAGAAGAGGGAAGTGAAAGTGTAGGAGGGAAAATAAAATTTTTGTAGCATGTTTTTTAAGTAACAGTTATTAGTGTTACATAAAATAAAATAAATATAAAATGTAAAAAAATTATTTTAGTAACATTTATTTAATTATTGTTACGGTAATTATTGTGACTAATTTATAACGATAATTATCGTTACAAATTGAAAAAAAATAATTGTTACAAATTGCTTGTTTTGGTATAGTGCATGCCACCAGATTACCCCAAATCTATCAATACTACCATACCCTTACCTTATCTTACTATACTATACTATGACTAACCCGTATCATGACATACCTCTACTCATCATGATACTATGTCATAACCTACCTTACTAGGCCTTATCCTACCATACTCTTATCTAAGTATATGTGGTATTCATACCACATATTATATACTATGCCTTTTTACGAGCGCGCGCGTGCGTACACACACACACACACAGAGGTGTATATATATATATATATATATATATATATATATATATATATATATATATATATATATATATATATAACTACAAGAAAAAAAAGTCTTTTCTTGACGATTTTTACCCGTCAAGAAAGGGGTATCTTGACGGTTGCGGATCCGTCAAGTAGGCCGGAGTCAAGAAAAGTCCTCCTTTTCTTGACAATCGCTGGCAGGGCTTTTTTTGACGGTTTTGGCCGTCATATCAAGTAGTTTTCTTAACTGTTTTTAGCCGTCAAGATAGTAGGTTTTATAAATCATCAATGTAGGTGAAACTTTTCTTAAATTCGGCCTAGATAACGGTTATTAGCCGTCAAGAAAATCTTCAATGAAAAGAACAATTGCAGTAGAATTGAGTTAATTGTTGACGTTTTATAACCGTCAAGAGAAGCTAAATTTTTTATAGGCAACATTTTATTTATAATTATATATAATAAATCAAACACACACATAATATCAATAATCCAGAAGATATACACACATCAAATAACTGTAATATCCAATTTTTATATTAACAACTGTATTGTTCATACACCACAAACTTCCAACACATCCAACCACAAACATCAAACACACATCCAACCACAAACATATCCAACTAAAATATGTATTTTTCGTACATCTTAAACATAAAAAATCTATATTTATATAAGTAAAAGCAGAATATATAGCAAACCCGGATCACATCCCTCCCATATTCATAGCACCTTCATTTTCTATGTAGTTCCTGAGAGAACAAGAGAAATATGTTTAATCATTTATGTGTACATGTTTGTATAAACTGATAACAACTAAGAACAAAATAAAATAATCCCAAGACCTACAAGTCAACACATTAAACAAATTCTTGTCAAATTGAATCTGTGATAGCTCAAATTGTTCAAGAAAAATTACAAAGAGAGCCAATTGAAACTATAACAATAATGTAACATGAAGGTCAAGCATTTTGACAAATGCAATAAACTAAAAAAATTGTATGAGCATGAATAAAAATGATTGTTGATAGAGTTATGTTCTGCATGATCTTCCTAAAATTTTTCAGACAACAATATTCTCATTCATAATAGAACTCTGAAATGCCTTCAGATTAATAGAACAACATAAAAAAAACAAGTAAAGGATCTACCAGGACTTTCTAGTTCACCAATACCAATTCTCTATACCTCAAGCTGTACAAACAAGGCAAAAGACAAGTAAAGGTTATGCACATGCTAAGATGTCCCTTCGTATATAAGACTTCTGATAATACATAGATAACTGAGATTATTGGTATGATAGAAGGAAACTAATTATACCTTTGCTCAAGCATGATCCATATATTATGCAAAAGAATTGACAACAAAGAAAGGAGTTGGCAACAAAAAATGATATTCTCATTAATCTCCAAATATTGTTAAAGCTTCTGCAATCAGAAATAGCTAAGATGTAATTCTCTATACTAGTAATGTAGTATATTTACAAACACGTGCAACAATCACCAAAAAAAAGATTATGAAGCAACCCTACAAAGAGCTCAAAAGAGTGATTAGGTAATGTATAGGCTCAGTGTTAAGCAAATGCTTCTTGGAAAATATTTCCAACAACAATGTGTACGAAATAAACAATCCCCAAAAAGAAGCTTCTTCAAATAACCGATACTAAAAATATGAAGAATGTATCATTGAGCAGATAGTCACAAATTGAACCAACATAGCCACAAAATTGATACTAAATATGAAGGATGTATCATTGAGCACATATACTTTCTCATCATAGCCTAGTGTATGACCATAGGAAACTGAAACTCAAAATAAACTGCATCGTATCATACATAGTCTAGTGTATCAATAAGACTAATACTTGAAAAAGAAGAAGTGATATTTAAAGTAAAGAATGTCATGAAGACTGATATACAGCCATGTATATCACTTTCGTATAAAGGGCTCAGAAGACTGAACTAACATAGCCCAGTGCATCATTAAAAAACTGATACTCAAAATAAAGAATGTATCATTGAGCAAATATATGTCCTCTCATAGCCCAGTCAATCACCTTCCTACAAAGCGCTCAGAAGACTGAACCAACATAGCCTAGTGTATCATTAAAAAACTGATACTCAAAATGAAGAATGTATTATTAAGCAAATACATGTCCTCATCATAGCCCAGTCTATCATAAAGGATACTTCCAGATGACTCTGATGACTCAAGATAAGGGATTTAGTTTTACTATATACCCCCTAGTATAAGAATGGAGAACACATGTACCCAATGAACATAAAATAGTACCCAAAATATGTAATTCTGATTCTCAAGCATCTAAGAAATATTCATGTTTCTACTTATCTAGAGAGGAGCTCGACACCAAGACACTTCTGGCAATCCCACCTGTATTATGTAACCAACCATTGTCACTGTCACTCCATTTCCAAGGGAAGGGGAAAGACAAATTTTGCGGAGGATTGCATACAACTCTGTGGAGTAATATATTAAGGAGCAGACAAAATCTATATTGGGAATGATATTAAATAGGAAAACTTACCAAGTCCAAGTTTAATGACTATGAAGCAAAAATTGGGGTACATGCTAATGTCTGACAAGTATGTTGTATAGCTGGTGAAATGTGATTGCCAGGTCAAAAAGACAACATAAAACAGATGTACAATATATGTTGTTGAACAAACAGCATTTCAAGTTTTGTCAAACATGATTTCATGATCCTTTCGAACACAAACTGCATTAACTGAGCTGCGGTGTCTTGTCTGATATCTGAACTAACTCATATCCACTCAAGGGCTGGCACATGCAATAAGCCATATTGTAGGGGGATCCCCTTCTTTCTTCAGTTTAATATTACATAGTAGCTATCACTGAGTATAATACTTTATGGGAAGAGTTGTAGTTGTGAGCTCTACTTGTGGTTGTTTTGAACTATTTCAATCCATGAAAACTAAAATTATACAAGTACCTCCATTTAGCAATAATAACTTGTAGAATTTATCTATTTTATACATTTCCCTCTTCTTAACATCCTCGAATTATCTTGATCTGTAAGAGTTTATAATCTGATAAGTTATAGACATTGATACTCTTTAAGTGATAAACATCGATATTCTTTAACCATAACATCAGAATTCAAGTTAGAAAACTTAGTACCTTAAATGAACTTTCAACTTTCATGAACCCTGATAATAATGTTAATAAAGAAAATGTTGTTGTTCATCAAGTTACATAGGGAGTCAAAAGTTTGTGTTTTATAAAGCATACCATACTCATGAAGTTGCAGCCAGATAATGAAAACATATACCAGGCAAA
Organism: Iris pallida; assembly: GCA_029216955.1. NCBI lineage: Eukaryota > Viridiplantae > Streptophyta > Magnoliopsida > Asparagales > Iridaceae > Iris > Iris pallida. The sequence goes on from JANAVB010023800.1 coordinate 8,736,924, forward strand.
AACACATTTTATCTTTAGCTTTTAGAAACTAGTTCACTTTTATGAAAATGATAGCATGTCAAACCATTGCTGCATTTGCTAAACACAAAGTAGTGGTAGGGATAATCATCCAGGTCTATTCTTTAGTAAGAAGGCCCCTTGTTGCAGCAGGCAGATAGGTTCCTCTATCGCTGAGGAGCTTTTGACGAGGAGACCACATGATAAGTTGCAAACAAAACAGACAGGAGGATCCAAAAGAAAGTTGGCACCCATGCTCTTACTTCTTATTTCAACAAATATAGTTTCGTATAACCTCCCATTCTATTAAATAATTCTTAAGAATCAACAATAGACGACTAGTGTCAATTGGACCAAAATATTTGCAATTTGATTAGCAATAACTAGTAGTATCTTCGTATTTCATATATCATTTTAGTCAGGCTAAATAGTACTTTTACCTCGCTAAGAATGAATTTCTACTGGATACAACAAGGCTGATTTGCAAAAATTAGGACATAAGCCTGAAGATGGCCAGATACATCTCATAGTCCAGAGCAAACTAATAATATATTATACTTTACAAAAACAATCTAGTATGCTAGGTGCCTTTTTAGCTAGGTAATATTAGAAAAATAAATTTGGAGAGACTTAGACTTCCTTGAGCAAGGTGGCCAACGTTGCAACGTAATACATAATAAATTTTAGAAAAACAATACTACAAGAACAACAACAAAGCCTTCATCCAAAAACTTCATAAATTCTCGTATTACATTTGGCTCTGTTAAGGTCTATCTTCTCTCTCGCATTAGTTAAAGCCATATCTTATATCAAAAAAGAATATCCACATCAATAATCTTCATGCTTTCTACCTTTTATATAAAAGATATTTTACTTTATTCTCTTAGAAAATGACTTCTTGTGCAAATGATGGAGATAATGAAAAAATATTTATTAGGGATGCAATTATGCAATGTCATATGAATATCAATACGAATCAAACCTGCTGGTTAAATTTTTTTCTCTTCTAATTTTTATATGAGACATTGGACAGCTAATGGATATTGCATAGGAATTAATATTGGTAACTCCAGGATTCCCAGCTGACCATGCTGGATTTCACCCGAGCTATGTAGTCATCGAATTTCATGGGAGGCCTGTTGGGGGGTTTTAAAGAGGTACATTCTTCACTATTCAAAGGTACCTGTGAAAGATGGGACCAGCTGTGGAGCATAAAAGCTTAATAGTAAAAATGAATTTTTATGATCAACTGTCAAGCTGGTCAGAAATTCCCTATTCAAAGGTACCTGTGAAAGACGCCATTAAACCTAGATACCAGTAAATGGCTATGTAGAAACTCTTATTTGTCATGCAACTTAAGCTCATGGAACCAAGGATAACCTTTTCAAGTCCCTTGACTGAAAAATTTCTTGACTAATTATACAATAGGACCACATCAATATTGTAAAATATGTATGAGGATCAAAAACTACCAATATGATAATGAAGCGAGCCACTAAACAAAATTTTACATATGTTAAAAGTTGTAGCATACATACAAGTTTTTAAATGGCTGCATAGCTAGAAGAAAGTAGCCTTGCTAGTAAACTCTTTTTCAGCTCTTTGTTCGAAATAGAACTGAGTGTGAGAGTTATGGCACAGACAACCTCCTCCCCTTCTTCTAATGGTAAACTTTTCTTCTTCAAGTCCTGAAAGGGTCAAAGGGATTTTACTACTAAAAAACATCGAATTAGCGACTGCCATATCTGTCACTATTCCGTCGGTAAATCAACTTAACGACAGCTAACCGATGGAATTTGGCTGAAAAAATCCGTCAAAAATAGCCCGTCGCTAAACAAAGTTGTTTGCCATTAAAATATTTTGATGCAATTTCAATACAAACAGAACATTGTTATAATATAGGACTTAGATGTAGTCCTAGGAGTACACTTTTGTTTATCTGGGTCCTTTGTACCAATGGAGCGAGTGGTAATGCGTTGACTCCGTTGACGACGGTTCTCGGTTCTCTGAAGGTCTGAGTTGCTCTGGGTGCTGGAGCTTACGGAAAGGAAGAAGACGTTGAGTGTCTCTTCCGATCTCTGGAAGTAAACTCTGACACTTTAGTTGACTGTGTGTCTTGATCTCTGACAGTCTCTGTGTATCTCTGTATGTGTATGTGTGCCCGAAAGAAGGAAATGATCCCTCTATTTATAAGCAGCAGGTTGGCTGCTCATACGCGCATATGTAGGATGTGCCTGTTTGTGGGGATGCCACATGGTAATTGCTGATGGAGGCGCATGGGCGGCTCGCTCGGATTGAGGAGTTGAACTCTTCTTGTTGCATGTGTGGGTTACGGTAGAGCTGACACGTAGCAATAGAGAAGATCTTTCGGTTGCTGAGATCTTGGGTGATTAGCACCCCTTCATCGGTTGAACTGAGTCAAAAGACACGTGGCGCATATCCGTAGCTCTAAGATATTAGATTTGGTGGAGAGTAATCTGACAGAATGTGCCTAGGATTGGACGCATGAGTAGACTTTGGTCTGTAACCTTTAGGAGTCACGAACCAGTCTGGACGCATGGATTTTGAGGCACATGCGGGGCTTCAGTAGTGACTTGACCTCTGTCTTTAGGAATCAGAAAAAAGTCTGAGGCGTATGGCTTTTGAGGCGCATGCAGAGATTTGGGCGCATGGCTGTGGAGGCGCATGCGAAATGGTGGGGCGGCCACGTGGCTTGTAACCGCCGGAGGAAAGTAAATAATGATATTGACGTCAGCGATGCTTCGTCTTCTAAAAAAGCTGCTAAGTGTTCAGTCTTCGGGGGACGTGCTGCCAACTCTGTCACTTGAGCATTAATTGCTTGATGGATGACGAGCCAAAATGGGCGCATGGGTCCAGGACGCATGGATCTGTGATTTGTTGGGCGCATCCTTACGGGACGCTTTAGAACGGGCGCGTCTGTACGATGTGCGGTATCTGGCCGGCGTATCCGTTTGCATGACGTGCCTTTATTGGTCCGACTGTTGCATTCCTCGAATGCTTTAAATAGCCGTTTTTGACTTGGCCGAATTCGAAGCGTCAAGTTCATCACCATAAATGCAAATTCATTGTACGAGATTTGGAGAGCCCGCCACTTGGTACATGGGTTTGATTTGTCCGGCCTATAAATAGTGGCAAGGAGAGAGTTTGCTTCTCGTTTCCTCACGTCCTCCCAAAATAAACTTGTTTGCTCAAGCATATTCTGTTGACGAGATGCTACCGAGGGTGAAGATGCGACGACTTGTCTTCGTTCATGCACTTGAAGGTGACTGTTACATCCGAAAGTCGGAGTCGAGGGCTTCTGAGGCAGGCAAAAGGTGCCTATTGCATCCGAAGATCGGGATGCTCGAGCCTCGTCTCTGTTATGCTGGAAGAGCCACAGATCAGAATTGCGGTGCCCAGATCATCTTCGTTGGGCTTTGGAGGCTCTTTCTTCTGTCAGAGTGGGTGTTGTCCATTCTGGTTGTGTTGAAAGCCTCATTTTGCCGCGGAGGAGAGCTCTTCCTTCCGCTAGGGTGGGGTTGATCGCCCACCCTTGTTCTGCTCAATAAATGCTTCATTAGTCGAAGGATTTGATCGGGTCGAAGTAATGCGCATATGATGAGACTTCATGATGTGTATGACTCTGAAAGGATGCACATAACTGAGCTGCTGAAGGGATGCGCCAGACTGAGACGCTGAAGAGATGCGCCTGACTGAGACGCTGAAGAGACGCGCCTGACTGAGACGCTGAAGAGATGCGTCTGACTGAGAGCGCATGGCGGTTGCTGCGCCTAGCTGTAGACTTAGGATCTTTTCTTTGTAGAAATTCTTCTTTATATTTTTAGACATGTAATAGACTTTTATATGAAATAAAAATCTTCTTTTAATGTCTATGCTTTTGCTGTTTGCTTATGCCAAGTACTTTTTTTGAGCTCCCTGGTGCATGTAATGTTAGGCGCATAGGATTTCCGTTCCTAAAATTCTATGCTTCTACAAGACCCCCTTCAAAGTTTTTAAAACTTTTTGTCAAGTTTTGGAATACTTTGAATAAGAAGCATGGTGGTGTCTTCTCTGGGGCGCATGACTGTCCGGGGCGCATAACTATTCTGGGGCGCATGCTCTTTCCAGTTTTAAATGCCTAAATGATAACGCTTTGGGATAAATAAAAAAGATTTAATGATGATCTTTTGGACTATCCACAGTTATCACTTCACAGAACCCTAAACGGCGGTTGACGTCACCCAAGCCTATAAATAGGCGTCTGATAGAGAGAGAAGGAGTTGTTCCTCTCTTTGTTGTCTTCTTCTTTAGAGTTTTTTCTTCCAAAAACCCTAATCTTCTTTTTTCGAAATGGCTCCCAAAACTCCTCGCGGTGGTGTTGGTCGAGGACGAAGCAAAAGAAAAGAGCCCATGGAGTTCGATGAGGAGGATTCTTTCGTCGTTGCTATGGCTCCTGCCGACGTCCGGCCAATGGTGACGGATGAGTACTTCTTGACATTTTTAGACGAGTTTGGTGCACACACGGATGAGTTGCACCCTGTTGCTGTGCCCTAACTCTTTGTTGCTGACGCGCATGGACTTTTGTCCTGATTATGCGTCGAGGCTATCCCGCTGATGCGCATGGACTTCTGTCCTGATTATGAGCCGAGGCTATCCCGCTGACGCGCATGGACCTCTGTCCTGATTATGCGCCGAGGCTTTACTGCTGACGCGCATGGACTTCTGTCCCGATTATGCGTCGAGGCTATCCCGCTGACACGCATGGACCTCTGTCCTGATTATGCGTCGAGGCTTTACTACTGACGTGCATGGACTTCTGTCCTGATTATGCGCCGAGGCTATCCCGCTGACGCGTATGGACTTCTGTCTTGATTATGCGCCGAGGCTTCGATGCATATGGGCCTTTTTGGGCCCTGATGAGGCGCGGAAGCTTTGAACGTGCCCCAAATGTTCTGTCCTTCGCTTAAGCCCTTTTTTCTTCTTGTTGCCTGACTTTTGTTTTGTGTCAGTGTCAATGATAATCCCTTTGCTGAACGAAGTCCTTTTGGATGCTTTCCTCTGCCAAATAGGGACTGACTTCAATGAGGAGATTGTTAATCCAGCGAGGGCTGCTATCATGCCGGACCAGCCTCCCGAGAGGATGTTGCAAATCCTGGATCAGTCGTCAGTTTTTCTCCAGAACATGATGGAGAGTGGCAAACTAAAATCAGCTGAATTCGAGAACGTGACTTTTTGAAGCCCGCCTTTCTGTTCGGTGACCGGTTGACCTCTACTGAGGCAAAGATATTGAAGATCAAAGTGGATTGGTTCTTCTCGGCGAATGGTGTAACCCTGTACATACGACAGTCTGAGCGTCAATTGCCGCTGACGGCTTTCTGCCATTTGGCTTCCAAAAGGAGGATGCCATGGGAGCTTACTCCTTCTCAAGGAGGGGCAGTAGGGGTACCCTTCTTATTGATGTTACTTCGAATCAGAAGGATACCTTGGCCACCTCGCGAGCCAGGGCCTCGTTTAGTTGCCGAACTTTATGCCCTGGGAGCCTCTACAATATCGTTCCTCCTGATACCTTTGCCTTTGGGGCTTCAACTTTTGTAAGTCGGATGCTGACATCGCAGATCACGTATCCAAAAGGAGGTTTTTGAGTTGAGAGATGGTGCCATCACGTGTTGAAGTGGGATGAGTTAACCCTCTGGGTTCTGTCAAAGTTCAAAACTGAGCTCAAAGCGATTGGGCTGATTGCCACTCTTCGTGCCACGCAGGGGGGCATCGATATCAACAAGCCCATGTTTCTTGCGCTCCTTGAGATGTTCAACTCCCAGACTGGCACCTTCTTTACTCTAGTAGGGGAGCTGGGGTTGGCTCTGCACGAGATGTATGTGGTTTCCAAACTTCCCTAGGGTTCGGAACCGTACGAGGAATATTTTCAGACGAATGAAGAGATCTAAGTCCTAGAAGAAAAGGACAAGGAGATGATGGCCATTTTCAAGGAGGTGTCAAGCCACCATTATCTGTTACAACGGAAGGATAGGGGCGGGTCGCAGCCCCATGTGACTACTCGGAGGGACTACATCTTCAAACAGGACTCGACGGACCCTTGCAAGATTCGGTTCGTGACTCCGCAGGGACTGCCTCATGTGGAGGTGACCTCCGAAGTGGACCGTCTCGACAAGAAGTGTAGTGCCCCGCTCCACGAAGGCACTAGATAGACAGAAAGATCGGATTGCTGGCTCTGCAACAGAAGACGATTGATCTGGGTGAGTGGACGAAGTCTCATTTGCTGATTCGCTTACGCCTTAATAAGAATCTGAGTTTTTGATTGAATGCTTTTGTTAATAACAAGATGGTAAATCATCGAGTATGCTTTAAGAGAAATCACATGTTGCCTTGCTAAGAAATAAATGTTGCCTTGAATAAGATAACCTTGTCATGCTAATAACAAGATGGTGACCTTTGTGTATGCTTCACATGTACCATGCTAAGAGCAAGAAAAGAGTTAACCTGTATGCTAAAAAGAATTGTTGCATGCTAATAAGAAACGAACTGATGCCTGTATGCTAAAGTAGAGATGTTGCCTTTAATCAAAAGAATTGTTGCCATGCTAAAAACAAAGAGAAGAGATTGCTTGTACGCTCTGAACATGTATGCTTTCAAGGTAGAATGCCATGTTATATCTGCATAGAACTGTTGTTATATTTCAAACAGATTTATAATTGCTTGTCACTTAAGATTTTTTTAAATGCCAAACATGTACAGATGGAATTGTACGTATTATAAAGAGATGAAACATCTAGGAGCTTCGGCTCTGTATCAAAGAAAAGAGAATCACACAGAGGACTCCCATGTGAAAATGGATATCGGTATGTCTAACACAGAGGGCATCCATGTGAAAATGTGTGTCGGTATGTCAATTGTAGAGGGCATCCATGTGAAAATGGGTGTCGATATGTCAATTGTAGAGGGCATCCATGTGAAAATGGATGTCGGTATGTCAACCGCAGAGGGCATCCATGTAAAAATGGGTGTCGGTATGTTTATCGCAGAGGGCCCCTTGTGAAAATGGGTGCCGGTATGTTTATTGCAAATGGTACCATAAGGGTGCCGATATGTATTATGCTTATGCTAATCGTTGTCTTATGCAGGAAAGGACCGTCGGCTATGGTAAGAGTCACTGAAAAGTGATATACATGTGTTGCTTAAGTTCTTATATAAATGCTTGCAAAGATTAACCTTTTGCCATGAATGATATGTCCCACTAAAGAAAAGATAATGTAACATGCTTGTCCTTGTCCCTAACAGTTGCTTGAATAGAGAAAGGAATATGCTTATGAAACACGCTGCGCACTGTACCTGAAATGAATAGTCATCGTGCTTGAAATCAAAAGAGTCCCTTGTATGCTTGAAATGAAATGAAACAAATATTAGCTTTTCAAAGATATTTTCAAAAAATGTAAACTGACTCTGTATGCATGAAATGAATCTAGGTAAAAGTAGCAAGATCACTTCACAAGAAACATTTTCTCACTAAATGAACAGTGATCGTTTCAGACAAATGTAGCTCTTTGTTCACAATCACCAGTATGCTGATATACTGACCCACCATAAGTCTGCATGTAGGTACACTATGCATCGAGAAGGATAGTTTGAAGCGATAGCCCGAGCCTCATCCTCAGGAGCCAGAAATCAGAAGAGATGCCAAGAGATGGATATCTGTTGCAAGATTTGGTTTTGTATATAAAGGGATGTAATGTATGGGAACGGGATCATTGTAATCTGTAAAGTTTTGAGAGAATGTAACATTGTATCAGAGAGAATCGAGAGCTGGTAATCTATTCAAATGAAATCAATAAAGAGAATTGTTCTTGTTACCATTGTGTTCAATGCATGTATTCTAAAATATGTTCGCTGCTGCTTCAATTATCTGCTTTACGTTCTGCTGCGTATTGTCAACCTTGTCTATCTTGTCTTGTTCCAGGTCTTGACCTTGTGCAAGTGTAACTTAGGCTTGTACGGCATCACGCCTTAGCGAGGACGAACAGTCCCAAAAGAGCCGAAGCGAGGACGAAAGGACTCTGTGGGATCGGGACGTGACAAGAAGGTTCCTCGTTCAAACGAGAGTGGCGCCGATGTATACAGTTGCTTCTGGCATTACATACACCGGATGTCTCCCAGGGCCGTGTTAGCCGCGTACTTGATGATATGGCTCCGGGACTATGTGTTCTCGGGCGGCTCTGGATCTGTAGAAAGAGTGAGCAGAAATCTCATCTTGCCAGCGGTAAAGCTGGTTTTTAGTCACCCTCTGGCCCTCCTTCCCGCAATGGTGTGTAACCTGTTGCGGGATTTGAGGACTTTTGCTGACGATGTGATCCATGGGAGGGGTAGGAACGAAAATTTTCTCCGGGTTGAGCTACCATTCCATTATCTGATAGGATGGCTGATTCTACATCATTCGAACGTAATGAGCCTCGGCCCTGAAGATGATCACGTTGTAGGTGACGCCTTTATTCGCTATTTCTATAAAAGGAAGTGGCTACATACTGGCATCCCTATTTATAGAAGGGTCTTGTCCTATCTTCAGGGGTAGGAGATCACCAAGATCAACCCCATCTTCATAGACTTTGAAGTCGACGAAGAGTTAGAAGACTCTAGCGAGGATGCGATCGTCCTGCCGATATGGAGATTTCGCTGGTTACAGAGCATTCGGCCTTTCCATCTGGTCTGCCGTAATAAGAACATGTGCTATCTAGAGCCATATCTGCCAAGCCAATTTGCACATCAGTTTGGCTATACCCAGTTGATGTTAAGGAACCCCACTAACAGTCTGGGATTTATTAGGAGTTTATTGGATTGAGCCCGGGGTTGGCAATATTACAATGCCGGATGCACTAGAGTCTGTTTTACCATGCCAGTTCATAATCCTCGGCCACAGATCTTTTATTCGGCTGTCACATTGTATTGTTCCATGAACGCTACGTCCCCTGAGTATGACAGGAAAACTAATTTTATTATTGGTACACAGCTAGAGGCGATAACCAACATGTTGGCGGTGGATCGATCATATTGCCCACCAGAGGTTGCGGGTTATAGGTCAGCTGCTGTAGCCTCAACGGGGGGTAATCAGGAAGAGACCCCATCTGGAAAGAGGTGGGCTGATATGGAGGTCGGTTCGTCTGTGCCGAAGAGACCAAGGAAAGCTACGACTCCGAAGGCAGGAGCTCCGGAGGTGGCACCTGTCGTAGCAACAGGATCGGCTCCCGTGGAGGTAAAGATGTCCTATATATTCTGGTTTTTACTCTTTTATTTTTGTGACTCATGTCTCCTTTTTATAGGCGTTGCCGAAGAAGAAGTCTCGGGCTTCGAAACCAGGTTTGGTTAAACCGAAGGAGGTAGCGGGCTCTTCTAACGAGCGTGTTCCTCCGATTACCGTATCTCCCAGGGAGGAGAGTGTTGATGAGGCCGTTTGTGTGGGAACTTTGGTGTCTCCAGATGGTGTTGAGGGGGAAGCTGGAGGTGGAGCAGTCCCCAGGATAGTCCAAGCTGATGTAGGGATCTCTGATGTCGAGGTCCCAGTAGAAGTTGTGCCTCCGAAAAAGGAGAAAGAATGGTGTTCGTCTTCTTCTGATGACGTTCCTCCAGATGTTGATGAGCCTGCCGTAAGGACGGCATGTGTGATTGAAACAGAGGAGTAGATTGGTTCCTCCCCTCGCTAAGATAAAGAGAGGTCGGCTGTTTCATTGCCGAGCCCTACCCCGGACCCAGCTGCAGAAGCCGAGCTGGCTGTCGCCCCTGAGGTAGCAGTAGACTTTAATTCCGCAGAGGGATTTGATCAGGGAGGTGAGACTCATCTGCCAAGCCCGACCCCCGAGGAAGTTCTCGACCAGGAGACGGGTGCTGATCCCGCTAGCTCGCCAGTGGAAGAAGGTCCTGCGTTGGTCACAGATCGTGTCTCGGAGGTGGAGAAGGCAACTCCGGATGTTGGTGGTCCCTCCGAGACGGAAAAGGGCAAGGACTTGCTGGTGCAGGAACCCTCTGTTGCTTCCTCGACTTGGGAAACGATATCGACACCCTATTTAGCTCCTTCTGTCCTCTTGGCACCTCGGGCTAGTAGCGGAGTTCAAGTCTCTGACGAGGGAGGGTCCGCGGAAGTTGAGATTCCGGCCTTGCAGATTGAGGTCGGCGGATCTTCTGCAGGTTCGCCGTCTAGAGCAGCTCCTCCAACTCCTACTATGACATCGCAAGTGCTGGCGGAGGCGGATGAGTACGTGAAGTTTATCATTGAGGCGGTATACAAGATGCTGCAGAGGGGCGTATCGGCAGTGATGAACGCCAATGGGAGTTTTGTAATGGCAAAAACTATGGCGCTCCCTCACATTGGTCTGATACGTTCCTACCAGGGCCATGACCACGTAGCCAAGATTCTGGAGGCTTCGGTGGCCGAGCTCGACCAGCTGCTTTTCGAGTTTCAGAGTATCCAGCGAAATGATCTTTCCGCTCTGATAGAGGCAGAAAACGAGAAATTGATCGCTGAAACTGAGTCAACTTATCAGGCCACCGTGGCTGTCTGGGAGCGCGAGGTGGCCGAAGCTGAGGCTGCGGTGGAGAGGCTATCTCAATCCGTACAAGAGAATGTAGAGTTGCGAGCTGCGTTGGATGCCAGTATAGCGGAGGTTAATGCCAAAATTTGCCTTCTTGAAGACCAGCGGGCCCAACTTTTGTTAGATGCTGAGCGAGTCCAGGCTGAACATGTAGCATCTAAGGAGGAGGAAGCAGCTTTCACCCGACAAGCTCTTTCCTTGGCCCAGCAGCGGCAGCAACTTGACGAGAAGTATGAGGACGACACTTCCCCTGAGGCCATAGAAATGATGCGTCAAGAAGTCGAACGCCGAGTTCTGGCGACTGTAGAGACTCGGGCGGAAGATTTGAAGCATCGATCGAAGAGCTTTCAGCCGATCCCGGTGATGCTTAGGGATTATAGTCCCTCCTTTCTTTTTATTATTTTGTGTAATTTGCAACTCCTGCTGGAGATGTAATCCTTTACTTTTAAATAAAGAATAAGGAGTTTTATGATGCGTTTATTCTCGTTGTCATAAACTTGTTGATTTGTGTGGACCTATTATCTTTTGCGCACCTTGGTTATTAAGTACAGATAATAAGTTTGAGAGAACCAACATATTTGCTCAGAGGTAATGTGGACGTGGTAAATATGGGGTTCAAATGTCAGAATCTTCCTACTCAGAGGTGTTATGGACGTGGTAGGAGTGACTCTGGGGAGATACGCGAAACTACTCAGAGGTAATATGGACATAGAAGTTCTGCGATTAATGTATGGCAACGCGGGGGTTGTCTGTATAGGATATTTACTCAGAGGTAATGTGGACGTGGTAAACATGATAAGCAGCATAATCCTTCATGGTGTCAGATTATGCTTTGCAGGGCGTAGAAGGGCAACTCAGAGGTAATGTGGACGTGATTGTTCTTCTACTGAGGATAGAATGCCACGGAACAGCTGGGTTCCGAAAGCATAAGATTTTATGGAAGGGAGGTGTACGTGAGCCCTGATGATTGGATCCGCAGACTCCCTTGTTGGGTGGAGATAGAAGTACATGTCTGAAGGATGTCAAGAGCAGTACTTCTTTAGGAACTTGCCGTTGATGGGCATCATGAATAAGTCCCTATTGGGTTTGGCGAGGCGGTAAGCACCGTTTGAGTATACCGTCTCTATGATGAAAGGTCCCTCCCACTTGGGCTCGAACTTTCCCGGTGTCTTGTGAGTCAACACCATCGGCCTCCTGACTGCCAGAACCAGGTTGCCTACTTGGAAAGTCCTCTGTTTGACCTTCTTGTTGAAAGCCTGTGATATACGGGCTTGATAGAGTTCGATGCGCTGTTGAGCTAGGAGACGTTTTTCGTCAAGTGCCTCAATTCTCGCAGACGACGACGTTGATTGTCTTCTTCTGTGAGTTGATTTGTGATCGCTACACGAAGTGAGGGTATCTGGATCTCGAGAGACAGTACCGTTTCGCACCCGTAGACCAAGGAGAATAGTGTTTTGCCCGTCGGGGTTCATACCGTTGTGCGGTAGGCCCAAAGGTATTCGTCGAGCTTTTCGACCCAGTCGTGTTTGTTGGATGACATGACCTTTTTGAGTAGCTTGACGATAGTCTTGTTGAACGCCTCGGCCAATCCGTTTGCTGCCGGATTATAGGCGATCGATGCCACGTTCTGAATGCGATTCTTGTCACAGAATCTGCTGAAAACATGGCTGATGAACTGTAGACCATTATCGTGGATAATCCTTCAGGGTACCCCGAAATGATAGATGACATGGTGCTTAATAAAGCTGATCACCCTAGTGCTCTTCACTTTCGTCAGCGGAACTGCTTCTGCCCATTTGGAGAAGTAGTCGGTGATGGCTAGGATGAAGTTGTGTCCCCTCGATGAAGGAGGGGTGATAGGTCCTACAATGTCCATGCCCCAAGCTTCGAAGGGCCAAGAGACGACCATAGGATGTAGTGGTTCCGATAGTGTATGGATGAAGTCGGCATGAAGCTGACAAGCATGGCACTTCTTAGCATAGTTCATAGCGTCGGCTGCCATGGTCGGCCAACAGTAACCCATGCGTCACAGTCGATCCTGCAACTTAGGCCCAGGTTGATGAGCCCCGCAAGTTCTATCATGAGCTTCTCGAAGGGCTTCGACTGCTTCTTCGTTGGACAGGCATCGAAGGAGAAGTCCATCATAGGAGCGTCGGTACAGCATTTTAGTAGCTGTATCGTAATAGAATCGAAAGGAACGCCTCCTGAATGAGACGGCTTCTTTCGGGTCTTCTGAGAGAATTCCGCAGACAACGAAGTCGATGAACGGAAACCTCCAGTCTCGGACATTAATACCAACACTTGTTGACATGGCATGGGCCATTTGTGAGCATAGGTTGTTTTTAGGACAGAGCAAGTCTCGACCAACTACTGTGATGTAGTGCTGAGTGCCGAGGGGTGCTGTCAATGAGGCTGCGAGGCTAGCCAGAGCGTCAGCCTCCAGGTTTTTTAACCGGGGTATGTGTTCTATGAAGAACTTGGTGAAGGTTGAAATAATGTTCAATGCCACTTCATGGTAAGGAACCAGGTCTTCATGGAGAACTTCGTATTGCCCTCTGATCTGGTTAACAACGAGTTTTGAGTCGTCATAGGCTTCCAGATGATCCACCCCAACTGTTGCGCCAGCTGGAGTCCCATGATGAGGGCGTTGTACTCGACAATATTATTGGAGCACGGCTTCGAAAGAGAGTAAGCATGCTAGATGACCAGCTGATCGGGGGAGACCAAGACTACTCCACTCCGGCGATGATTTGGCCTTTGGGGCCTGTTCTTGAAGTGCCATCGAAAAACACCCGCCAGACGGGGCTTTCTTCGGTGACGTTTGATTCTTGGACCTCATTCGGGATGTCTTTATAGAGTCTGAAGGACTCTGGGATGGGGTGCACAGCTAAAAAGTCGGCCAGAGCTTGACCTTTGACGGCTTTTTGTGGAACGAACACATGCTGTACGACGTCAATAGGATCTCCCATGTAGCTAGCTGGGAGTTCAATGATCCTGGCTTCGTCATGAGAAACCTCAATGGATTGACTCGGGAGATGACATAAATTGTATGGCCCAAGACATAATAGCGTGTCTTCTGGATGGCGAACACCAAAGCCAGACACTCCTTTTCTACGGGGTTGTACCAGTGTTCGGCCCCGATTAGTGTCCTACTGAGGTAGTAGATAGCTTGCTCATAGCCCGCATCGCTGTTCTGAGCGAGCAGAGCGCCGATGGAATGATCTATGGCACGAACGTAGAGGAGAAATGGTTTGCCTGCGACAGGTGCCACTAGGACTGCGGGCTCGTCAAGTAAGCCTTGATATCATCGAAGGCTTTCTGGCATTCCTCTGTCCAGATGTAAGAGACTCCCTTCTTTATGAGCTGGGTGAAGGGTTGACATTTTTCGGAAAGGTTTGCTATAAACCTTCGGATGTATGCAAGGCGTCCTTACAGGCCTCGAAGTTCTCGAAGATTCTTCGGAGGGTCCATGTCAAGGATGGCCTTGGTCTTCTCGGGATCGACATGAATGCCTTTCACCGTGATAATGAAGCCCTGGAACTTTCTGCTAGAAACCCCAAGGAAGGATTTAGCGGGGTTCATCTTGAGTTGATGCGCTCGTAAGAGTTCAAAGACTGTCTTTAGGTCTTGTAGGTGATCACCTTTGAGACGGCTCTTGACAGCAATATCATCAACATAGCATTCGACTATTTTGCGAAGATGTTAACGGAAGATGGTACTCATAGCTCATTGGTATATAGCACCAGCGTTCTTCAAGCCGAAGGGCATCACTGTGTAGCAGAAAACCCCTTTCGGTGTCCTGAACGACGTGTGTTTTGCGTCATCGGGAAATATCTTGATCTGGTTGTAGCCCGAATACCCATCCGTGAAAGACATGTATTCGAAGCCACATGTATTGTCGATCATCACATCAGTGATCGAAAGCAGAAATTCGTCTTTCGGGCAAGCAGCATTGAGATCTCTAAAGTCGATGCAGACCCGTATCTTTCTATTCTTTTTGGTGACAGGGACGACGTTGGCCACCTAATCTGGGTGTTGTTCTTCACGGATAAACCCGCTGGTCAGGAGTTTGTCCACTTCTTGATCGATAGCGTTCATGATGTCAGGGCGAAAACGTCGCTGTTGTTGCTTTATAGGCTTGGCATCGGGTAAGATGTTAAGCCTATACATCGCGATCTGAGGATCAAGTTCGGGAATGTCTTCATAGCTCCAGGCGAAGACGTCGATATAATCTTTAGCCAGTTGGATTAAAGATTCCCGGTCTGTTCCTTTTAAACTCTTGCTGACGAAGATGGGTTTGGAAGAAGATCCATCCCCAAGGTCGATCTGTTCGACTTCGTCTTCGGTAGGGGGTTCGGGTAATTCAAAATGAGACTCCCACTGCGCTCCCAGGCGTTGAGCCCAAGGTTATTCCTCGAATAATTCTGGCATTTGGTCTTCGTCTTCATCTTCTTGAGATTGTGCAGATGCCATGTTGACTGATAGCACCTTCTTTAAGACTGAGCCGATACTGGTATCGGAATCCCAAGTTGATGCTTCGGACGAATGAGAATGTTCTATTTCTTTTGCCTCTGAACTCTCTGGAGTTGACGGTGGCGTTACATAGCCTACCCTCCGTCGAGTTCGATGATAGTAATCCTGCAGCTTTCTTTTAGGTGTTGGGAGCCGGAGATGAAGACGTCGACCCTTGCCTTAGTTCAGGCCTTTGTTGATTTTCAGATCGTAATCCATCTTATGGATGAGGTACTTTACCTTGTCCGTGTACCGATAGACTTGTATTCTGCCGGTATCTGGTTCTTGTTCGAGTGGAGGAAGGTTTTGATGATGCTCGATTTTGCCAAAGATGATGGATTCTTCGTCTCGATTCTGCGATAGGACTACAAAACAGACCCCTTGGGACGGGACTACTCGATTTACATAATTGACGGTCGTTATTTGTGTTTGCAACGACCGTAGAGCGTTATCTAATGTATACATGTCATTCCAGTGTGGAAGACTAAAATAATGAAAGGACACTCTATTATTGATAAAATACGAGATTTTATCCCGTGGGATTACATTGTCCAGAGAGGGTGCATCTACATCAGCAGATATATACTCCCCTAGCTCTACATCTGTGAGTACTGGGGTTGGATCGAGAAAGTCTCCCGCAGCTTTATCCTTGGAGTCCGAGAGGGCTATGTGGGCCTTCTCCGACAGCTTGGATGAGACGGATGATTGCAGAGGCTTGTCTTTAAGACGCACCTTCAGAGGTGCCTCAACTGCGCCTTCAGTGATTGGTGCCTTACCCTGTAGTTTTGCCACAAGGGGAGCCGATGTTTGAGGCGACTTTCCCTTGAGCCGTATCTTCAAAGGACCTTCAGTAGGTGTTCTACCTAGAGAAGTTGGTACTTTTCCAGGTAGCTTTATGGTCATGGGAGGCAGCGTCTGAGGCAGCTTCCCTTTGAGTCAAATTTTCAATGGAGCATCGAGAATCATCTCAGGCTCGATATCTGGCTCTGCTGCTATTTCTGCTTCATCGTCAGCATCATTGGCTTCCCCTTCATCGGGTGACTTGTACAGGGTAGAATCAGTGAAGTAGGCTTCGACCCACTTGAAAGGGTCAATGTCCGCGAACTCTGTCCGAATAATGTCATTGGTGGACACATACTTCATACATTGGTGGAGTATAGATGGCACCACCATGTACTCATACAGCCACTGACGACCCAGTAGGAGGTTGTAGTTGACGTCAGCATCCACGACATAGCAAGTCACCTCGGTTCGGAGGTTACCGATATGACACTTCACCCGTATTTTGTCCAGCGGCTCACTTTTGCTAGCATTGAAGCCACTGATTGTAGTGTTGGAAGGCGCCAGACGGTACATTAGGATCCCTAGTGTTGAGAGTAGAATCTTCAGGACCCTGGATCGATCTGAATCCGCTTCACCTTGACGGAACCGACATATCCTGTATAATATAGTGGCATGTTGTGTCGGTTGTGCTTGAGCAGCATGTCTTATTGGGTGAAAGTTATATTGGGGATAACTTCATCCGCATAATGGCAGTGCGCACATGTGGTCGGGGTATCCTCAGGCTGCTTGCCCGGACTGATGAAGGATCCAGCATCTTTCAGGGCTTCACAGAGAGCTTCACGGGTGTCCTTGGAAAGATGGAGAAGCTCAAACAGAGACAGACGGGCAGAAGTACCGGTAAGTTATGCCAGTATGTCGAAGTTGTGGGTCTTGGCTAGCCCCGAAGCATTCTTCTTTCACAAAGGCCTGTCGAAACTGGCCTCTACATGCTTCTGTTTATTGGCCGCTGGAGGCTTGGATGAACCTCCTTCTTCGGCAGCAGGGGCAGTGCAGGGAGGCACCACCTCAACGGCAGCTTTGTCGGGTTGGACGTTCAGCTGCGAACGGGTTTATATAGGAAGAGCCTCTTCTGCGGAGGAAGAGACCATGTGGCAAGACTTAATCTTCCTGCCCTTTGTTTTGGAGGTAGAGTGTACCTCCGGTTGAGTAACCTCGGAGATGAGATCGGGGTGAACCCATATGATCTCTCCCCGAGATGTGGTGAGTGGGATGAGTCCACTCACGTTGTCACGAGTAGGTGGTAGATTGACTACCTCCGTTATCGCCTTTAGAATGAGGACGCCGCCATCTTGTGTTGTGGTTGGCGGTAAGGTGCCAAATTGGAGTGACACCAGGTTGGCCGAGATCATTTTCTTTTCGTAGTCGACGGAGATGACATCCGTATTGATCATGCGCTGGATGTAGTTCTTAAGGACGTAACAGTCCTTAGTTGGATGTCCGACAAACCGATGGTAGTGACAGTACCTCGGATTGTCCACTTTTCCAACCTCGTCGGGATGCTTCGGGTCCGGCAACTTGATCTTGTCACCCTGCTTCAATATCTCGAAGAGTTACAGGGTGTCTTCATCATTGAAAGAATAAACCTTCTTTGGCCTTGGTGCAAGTTGAGGCTTCTGAGTGGGTGCTGATACACCTTTGGAGGCATTGACAGTCAATGCCTGCTTCCCCTTCGACTCTTGTCCAGGGTTATTGGCTGCAGGCCGTTTTCCCTTTTTCTCAAAGGCAGGGAAACTAACTCCCAGAAGACGAGCATTGGACGCCTTCTTCTCTGCTGCTTCGGCCTCGATGATCAAGGAACTCCAGTCGGAAGGAGGAGTGGAGTTGAGCCAGAGTTTGATCGCAGGTAGCATGTTTATGCTGCAGGAGAAGAGGAGTGAATATTCTGGCATACCCGGGGGCAGTCTGAAGTAGGCTTGTCGGAACCGTTCGATGAATGCTCAAACTATTTTTTATCCTTCTGACGTATCTCTATAAGAGACGCCTTTGTCATGTCCTTCCCTCCGTCGTA
This sequence comes from Iris pallida, assembly GCA_029216955.1. NCBI lineage: Eukaryota > Viridiplantae > Streptophyta > Magnoliopsida > Asparagales > Iridaceae > Iris > Iris pallida. Next base: position 8,754,876 of record JANAVB010023800.1, read on the forward strand.
GAAATAATCGAGGAAGAGACGTGTCAAGTCATCGAAGGAAGATATGGAGTTGTCGGGGAGACTGCAGTACCAGTCGTAAGCCACTCCTTTCAGTGCCCCGATAAATATGCTGGTGAGAAGTGCGTCTTCCTTTGGAAGATGTCCCGTTTGAGACTGGAAGTACGTCAGATAGCGGCACGGAGAGTCCTTCCCGTCGTATGGCGTCAAAGTTTACTTTTTATATTTGGGAGGATAAACTACTTTGTTCCATTCTAGGGGATATGGTTGGGGGATCCCCATCTTCTGGCACTCCTCCTGTCTATTCTTCGACTCGAAGCACTCATAAGTCCCTAAACATCTCCATCACGTCTTCTGTGGAGCTGGGAGTCGAAGATGGTGGTACAGCCGGGAGTTGAGCATTTGACGGCTCCGACGTCCGAGGTGTCTCGCGGCGATCTATATCCAAAGATACCCGTTGAAGGGGTACACTTGATTCTCCATTAGCCCCTGGGTCAGGACCGATAGACGGTACCCTGGCCAAAGCTGACCGTATCTCAAACACTGCTTGAGTCAGTATTTGCATGGAGGCAGAGAGGGTTTTAAGTCCTTCCTCCAAGGTATCCATGCGCTGGACGAGATCTGCTGGTGGCGCATCTGACTCTGTATCACCAGATCCCGTCATATACACCGTCATGACACGACTGGAAGTGGATGGATCAGTTGAGGCTTCGCTTTCGGCCTTGCTTTCTTGTAGAAGAGGAACTTCCCCCTGGTCTTCGTCTTGGCTACCCCCAGCTATGTTCTGGAGATCACCTTTGTCTTCGGAAGAAGTATCAGCAAGGGTCTGACTACCCCCAGCTTTATCTTGGAGGACTTCTTCGTCTTCGGGACGCAGATCCTCAGGGGCTTGACTACCCCCAACTACGTTTGGGAGGCTGACTTCTTCTCCAGGACGAAGATCCACAGGGGCTTGACTACCCCCAGCCTCTTATGATATTTTCTTTCTCCTCCGAGTGCCCTCAAACACTCATGAGGACGGGACAATTGTCTTGGTCTTCCTCGGCTGGTTCTAGGATGAGGACAAAGCCGAGGAGCTGCCAGTCGCCTTCCGAATTGAGGAGGAGTTGGAGACTACGTTACAAGAAGCAACCTGTAGTTTCGACTTCATTTCAGCTGACACCTTCTTTCCGAGGCAATATTGGAGAGGTGTTGATGATTGCAGCCGTTGGAACACCGACTGCCTTGGTGGAACCGCTATCTTGCAACATCAGTTGATGGTGACTACAGCACAGGTGTGTCCTGTGAGGGACACATTGTGCTTGTCAGTTGACTCTCCTGGTCGGCGTTTGTGAGTGATCATGTTACACAGATCGTTGGAGGAGAGTGTCACCTTCGTACCCCCATCAGGCGCATGGCAAGGCCAAGCGCCGGGGTGGTCAAGTGAGAGTGCTACCTTCATACCCCCATCAGGCGCATGGCAAGGCCAAGTGCCTAGGTGGTCAAGTGAATGCTGCGCCCCCTGATCCAACACAAAACATGCGTTCAGATCAGTAGTGGGGGCACAACATTTAAAAAGACTTGAACGAACCTCAGACGCACAACCAATGGAGGCGCGGGAGTTCAAGACCACAGGGTTTGCCTTGCTCGACTTGGTTGCGAACGCAGCAGATGCGCCCAAGTGAGACAAGGACTTTGAAGGTCGGCTCGTTTCTGGCGCAGAAGCATCCGAGTTGACCTTATACAGCTTACCATCAGCAGTGCGCATGATCGTGAGCACATGCTTCTAGTTTGCCGCTGACATAGCATGTTTGAGACGCATGTCCCGTGCCGTCTTAGACTTCTTCGTACCAGCCCGCTGGGGTGCATAGTACTCAGAGTCCAAATTTTCCTCGCCACGACAGCGAGTGAGTCTGTCAAAACAGAGACCTTCTGTGGCACATCAGAGTTACTGCGCAGGGCATTAGCTGCACCCCTGCTCCATCGACGCATCTTTTTCGTCTGAGAGGAATACGGTTAGGGAATGTGGTCGGCCCCACATTTCCCCGATAGATGCGCTACGGTGGTGGGCGTATCTTGGCTGCTGAGGACGTCAGCGGGAAGGGTGGGCTGCCCCGGCACATCCTCTTCGATGGTGGTGCCAGAGGCGTCGACCTTGCGCACCGAGACTTGGCGAGTCTTCTTCGGCTTTGGCAGCAGTTTCGAAGGACTTGTGCTGCCTTCAGAGATGAACTCCTCATAAGCCTGTTGATTGAGGCGTACGACCAGCGTCTTATGGGAGGAGCCCACCTTCACGTCGTCGGATTGCGATACAGCTTTCTCGGTGGAGGAGAAAGAGTTCTCCAGCAGAGTCGCCAGCTTGTTTGCCATTAAAATCCTTTGATGTAATTTTAATACAAACAGAACAGTGTTACAATGTAGGACTTATATGTAGTCCTAGGAGTACACTTTTGTTTATCTGGGTCCTTTGTTCCGATGGAACGAGTGGTAATGTGTTGACTCCGTTGATGATCTGACAACGGTTCTCGGTTATCTGAAGGTCTGAGTTGCTCTGGGTGCTGGAGCTTACGAAAAGAAAGAAGATGTTGAGTGTCACTTCCGATCTCTGGGAGTAAACTCTGATGCTTTAGTTGACTGTGTGTCTTGATCTCTGACGGTCTCTGTGTATCTCTGTGTGTGTATGTGTTACCGGAAGAAGGAAATGATCCCTCTATTTATAAGCAGCAGGTTGGCTGCTCATACGCGCATATGTAGGATGCGCCTGTTTGTGGGGATGCCACGTGGTAATTGATGATGGAGGCACATGGACGGCACGCTCGGATTGAGGAGTTGAACTCTTCTTGTTACATTTGTGGGCTACGACAGAGCTGACATGTAGCAATGGAGAAGATCTTTCGGTTGCTGAGATCTTGGGTGATTAACACCCCTTCATCGGTTGAACTGAGTCAAATGACATGTGGCGCATATCCGTAGCTCAAAGATCTCGAATTTGGTAGAGAGTAATCTAACAGAATGCGCCTAGGATTGGGCGCATGAGTAGACTTTGGCCTGTAATCTTTAGGAGTCACGAACCAGTCTGGGCGAATGGCTTTTGAAGCGCATGCTGGACTTCAGAAGTGACTTGACCTCTGTCTTTAGGGATCAGAGAAAATTCTGAGGCGCATGGCTTTTGAGGCGCATGCAGAGAATTAGGCACATGACTGCGGAGGCGCATACGAAATGGTGGGGCGGCCATGTGGCTTGTAACCGTCGGAGGAAAGTAAATGATGTTAATAACGTCAGCGATGCTTCTTCTTCTGAAAAAGATGCTAAGTGTTCAGTCCTCGGGGGACGTGCTGCCTACTCTGTCACTTGAGCATTAATTGCTTGATGGGTGACAAGCCGAAAAAGGTGCATGGGTCCAGGACGTATGGATCTGTGCTTTGTTCGGCACATCCTTACGGGGCGCTTTGGAACGGGCGCGTCTGCACAATGTGCGGTGTCTGGCCGGCGCATTCGTTTGCATGACGTGCCTTTATTGGTCCGACTGTTGCGTTCCTCGAGTGCTTTAAATAGTCATTTTTGACTTGGCCGAATTTGAAGCGTCAGGTTCATTACCATAAATGCAAACTCATTGCACGGGATTCGGAGAGCCCACCACTTGGTGCATAGGTTTGATTTGCTCGGCCTATAAATAGTGGCAAGAAAAGAGTTTGCTTCTTATTCCCTCACGTCCTTCCAAAATGAACTTGTTTGCTCGAGCACATTCTGTTGATGAGATACTCTCGAGGGTGAAGATGCGACGACTTGTCTTCGTTTATGCACTTGAAGGTGACTGTTACATCCGAAAGTCGGAGTCGAGGGCTTCTGAGGCAGGCGGAAGGTGTCTGTTGCATCCGAAGATCGGGATGCTCGAGCCACATCTCCATTATGCTGGAAGAGCCGCAGATCGGAAGTGCGGTGCTCCGATCATCTTCCTTGGGCTTTGGAGGCTCTTTCTTCTGTCGGAGTGGGTGTTGCCCATTCTGGTTGTGTTGAAAGCCTCTTTTTGCCACGGAGGAGAACTCTTCCTCCCGCTAGGGTGAGGTTGATTGCCCACCCTTGTTCTGCTCAATAAATGCTTCATTAGTCGAAGCATTTGATCGGGTCGAAGTAAGGCGCATATGCTGAAACTTCATGATGTGCATGACGCTGAAGGGATGCACATAACTGAGCTGCAGAAGGGATGCACCTGACTGAGACGCTGAAGAGTTGCGCCTGACTGAGACGCTGAAGAGATGCGCCTGACTGAGAGACCATAGCGGTTGCTGCGCCTAGCTGTAGACTTAGGGTCTTTTCTTTGTAGAAATTCTTCTTTGTATTTTTAGACATGTAATAGACTTTTATATGAAATAAAAATCTTCTTTTAATGTCTATGCTTTTGCTGTTTGCTTGTGCCAAGTACTTCATTTGAGCTCCCTGGCGCATGCAATGTTAGGCGCATAGGATTTTCGTTCCTGAAATTCCATGCTTCTACAAAAGTCTATCGTTATTCTGTCGCCATTCAACTGCTTAGCGACGGATCGCCGTCATCAAGGATCGAACATTTAGCGACGGCTAGCCGACGGATGGCCGTAAAATCAATTATCGGAAAGTTTTTTATACTACTTGTTAGTGACGGATAGGTCCGTCGGTAATATGTCGGTAACTGCGTATCATAGAGTTTCTGAACGGAAAATCTGACGCTAATTCGTCGCTAGCCTTCGCTAATACTCGACAGAAGAACGACGGTTTAGCGACGGAATATTCGTCGCTTAGGTTTTGGAAATATTTATATTTCCAGAACCTTGTTGACGGATAATCCGTCGCTAATCTGCCGACATCCGTCGCTAACTGGAAATTCTCCAGTTAGTGACGGAATATTCCGTCGCTCAGCCGTCACCTTCCGTCGTAAGTCCGTCGATAACTGGAAAATTTTTGAAAAAAATTACATGAAACACAGCATTTCCTGTTCGTCCAACATCCGAAACATCGAACATCACAATATGCATCACACCTCACACAAACCCACAAAACAATATACCTCACACCCCAATATATAAATATCTATCACAAATACATCACACAAACCAACATATATCAGTGGACCAACAAACCAATATACATCACACATCAATATACAAAATAACCATCTAGAAAATAAAAATCCATCAAGAGTTGTAAAGTCATCCAAGTAAAACCTATAAATAAGTCTACCGAAAACAAATCCGGTCAAAAATTATATCATATATATATATATATATATATATATATATATATATATATATATATATATATATATATATATATATATATATATATTGTCCTCTACGTACGCGCAGAGAGATCTCCCTCCTCAGCCACTTCGCATAAGTAGGATCCATGCCAGCAAGCTCAATATCCATAGGAGATGGATGACTGGAACTCCCGGTGCAACTGTCCTCTGGTGCCACCTCCTCCGTCACAGCAGGAGGTGGTGGCACTACCTGTCATGCCCCGAGTCAACAAACCGTTCGTCCTCGGTGTTATTTTGTCGAATCGATCGTCCTCGCTAAGGCGTGATGCCCTAGGAGTCTGGAATTGCACTCGTACAAGGCAAGAATGTTACATTGATTTTATATTTAAACACCAAGCTGAAACTTCATAAATCACGTAAGAATATAAGACACAGTATAGGAAGATAGAAATTAGCTTTTCATTCATAGCTTGCAATGAAGTATAATTCGTAATTACATTGGATGCCGTTGCGGCTACATTGATTGAAAACAGAAAGAAATACACTCGACAAGCTGCCTGAACTAACACTTACCATTCCATATATTCGCCCCTTTATACATAAGCCGTCAATTGAATTGGCTTCAAAATACTTCAGCATAGGAAGATCAAAATGCCTCTCCGCACTTCAGGTTCAGTTTAGAGCGCCCGCCGCACCTGGAAAAATTGGGGGAGGGAATTAGCATACTTGCTAAGTAGACGAGACGAACCAACTCGTCTAAACCGACTCTGATTGTTAGATAGGCATGCTTTAGAGTTGTCTTTCTATTTAGAACTAAATGAATTCAGTTCATATCGATAGCCATATTTACGAAATAAAGCATACAGTAAAGCATAGTGATTTATCACATTTCTTACCACGAACGTACTCGTCCCTGCATAAAACACATATAATATTTACTACCTGCATAAGACAATAGGTGAGCATGCTCTATCTTATATGTGCGGTCATTGATGCTATGCATCACGAAGGACTTTTATATGGCATTACGACGTGCCTGTCAGCTTGGGTTGCAAGCCCTACTGCAGGTCTCGCAATGCCTCGTGCCGAAGCACGAATTTGTTTATTCTCCCTAGGTCGATTCGGTTCCGATGCCCCGGATACCGCATCTAGAAAAGTTCAACTTGTGCACAAGCTGTCCATGACCATGCCAATGCGTGAACTTGTTTAATATGTACGGGCATATTTGTATAGCGCGAACAGTATTGAATGACATTATCATTTCTTCCAACTGATGCAACGATTTATTTTCACCAAAGCCGTACTCCCGATTTAGCGTCCCGTAGGCACCAAATTCCCCGAGGCATCATAACCCATGATCGATGTTTCATATTATTTTGCAATACGTGAAATAGTCTATCTTTTTATTAGAACCTTAAACTTTCTCGTTTATGTGATAAACTTGTATTTTTCAGAGTAGATTATAAATTAATATATTTTTCCCGAGTTCTTGACCTTAGTGGATTGGCATGCATTTAACATGGCATCGACGATTTGAATGAATTCGAGACAAAGAAAATTTGTTTGCGGGACAGAATAGAAAAGAAGGGCCGAATCACCTACCGATTACTTTGCTCGTGCCGATCGTCGAAGCGCTTCACAATGTCAAGCTTTAGTTACGCGAGCTCCTGTAATGTCACTAACACTTTGTTAGAATTTCTTCTTTTCCCTTGCTTCGAAATTTGTAAATTGCATCCAGGAAAACGATGCGAAAGCACTTCATCAAAATCCAACGGCAAAAGCTCCAAAAAAACCATACAGCGGTCCGGTCCCGTCGAAGGGACTCTTATATAGAGCTCACTGTCGAGACGCAGCCCGCTGCATGTAGGACTTATTCCAACATAAGTCATTCCATTAGTTGGATCGATTCTCGTAACTTCCGTCCAAATCGATTTGAATCGATGCTACAAGACGTTATCATTTACCAAGCCCAGCGATCGAGTCAGATGGCCATCTAAGTTCCCGATCGATCTGACTCATCGCAAGCATATTATGAAGTCCATCGCCTATCGAAAGCGAGGCGCTACATAATATACCACTAAGAAAAAGTTTTATCCCGAAACTTAAGAACAAGGGTCTGACCTTAATTTTGACAAATAACACAGGGTATTTCTCTTTCATCTCCGTCTCCATCTTCCACGTCAACTCTTCAACTGAATGGTTCCGCCAAAGCACGCGGACCAAGGACATCGACCGATTTCGTAGCACCTTCTCTTTGCGGTCCAAAATTTGAATAGGCTCCTCCGAGTAAGACAAGTCAGTACGTAGCTCCAACTGATCGAAGCTAACCACATAACTTGGATCGTGCATGTATTTTCAAAGTTGTGAAACGTGGAAAATATCATACACATCAGCCAAGGCAGGAGGTAGTACGATCCGATAAGCAACCGTTGTAACTCGTTCGATGATCTCGAAGGAGCCTACAAATCTCGGGATCAACTTGCCTTTAACGCCGAACTGCATCACACCGTACATGGGCGTTACTTTCAGAAACATATGGTCCCCGACTAAGAATTCTAGCGATCGTCGACGAAGACCTGCGTAGCTCTTTTGTCGACTTTGTACGATACGGAGTCTATCTCGAATCAAGCGGACCTTTTCGACGGCCTGCTCCACCAGTTCCGGTCCAAGCACTTGTCGCTCTCCGACTTCATTCTAGCATATTGGCAAACGATACTTCCTCCCGTAGAGTGCTTCATATGGAGCCATCTGAATGCTCAACTGATAGCTGTTGTTATAAGCAAACTCCGCAAGCGGCAAATACGTATCCCAACTAGTCTTTAGGTCGATCGCACACAGACGCAACATATCTTCTAAGATTTGATTTACCCTCTTCGTCTGACCGTCTGTTTGGGGATGGTACACAAAACTAAAGTGTAGTTTGGCCCCCATCGCCGCTTGTAGGCTCGTCCAAAAATACGATAGGAATCGCCCGTCTCTGTCTGAAATTATTGAGGCCGGTACCCCTTGCAGTCGAACAATCTCATCGATGTAGATCTGCGCTAGCCGATCGATACTCCATCCTACTTTATTTGTGATAAAGTGAGTTGACTTGGTCAATCTATCAACAGTGACCCAAATCGCATCATTCCCCCACGGCGTCTTCGAAAATCCCACGATAAAATCCATCGAGATGTTATCCCACTTCCACTCGGAAATGGCAAGGTTCTGCAGCTCTCCGCCTGGCCTTTGGTGTTCCATCTTCACTTGCTGACATGCCATGCACTGCGACACGAATGTAGCCACGTCTTTCTTTATGCCGTGCCACCAAAAGTTTGTGTGCAAGTCCTTGTACATGATGGTGCTTCCAGAATATAACGAGTACTTCGCATAATGTGCCTCCGTCACAATTTCTTTTCTGAGTTCGACAGTTTCAGGAATGCATAGCCTTCCCTTTAGCCGCATCGTCCCATCTCCATCTTTCATAAAGTCAGTCGCCCTTCCTGTTGAAATCAGCTCGCGCATCTTATTCAGGAATGAGTCGTCCTTCTGTGCGGTCTTTATCTTGCTAAGTAGGCTCGATCCTAACTTCAACTGAGCTAGGTGCAGTTGTCGACACTCAATTCCGAGTTTGATATCTATCGCTTCAAGGTCTCGCCGTATCTTCTTATTTATGGCTAGTATTTCCATAAACATTCTGCTAAGCGCGTCGGCTATAACATTTCCCTTGTCCGGCGTATACTCGATCGTTAGCTCAAAATCTTTTATGAGTTTGAGCCAACGTCGCTGCCGTAGGTTGAGTTCTTGTTGCGTAAATAAGTATTTCAGTCTTTTATTATCTATGTAGATTCTACAAGCCACACCATAGAGATATTGTCGCCAGAGTTTTAACGTAAACACGATCGCCGCCAATTCTAGGTCGTGCGTCGGGTAGTTTTTCTCGTGCTGCTTCAACTGCTGTGAAGCGTAGAAGATAACTTTATCTCTCTGCATGAGTATGCACCCGTGGCCATTTTTCGATGCATCGCTGAATATCTGAAAGCCTTCTGGACCGTCTGGAAGTGCAAGAAATTGAGCTGAGACAAGCCGTTGCTTCAACTCTTGAAAGCTAGATTTACAGTCGTCACTCCATTCGAATACTAATTCCTTCTGGGTGAGGCGAGTCAGAGGTGACGCTATTTTTGAAAAGCTCGCACGAATCTTCGGTAGTAGCCTGCTAAGCCCAGAAAATTTTGAATATCGCTAGCCGAGGTAGGTCATTTCCAATCTACCACTGCTTCAATCTTTTTTGGGTCCACTACGACACCTTCGACAGAGATTACATGTTCGAGGAATGTCATGCTACTCATCCAGAACTCGTATTTACTCTGTTTGGCATATAGTTTGTTTTCACGCAGAATCTGCAATATTGTCTTCAAGTGTTCTGCATGCTCTTCTAGATTCTTTGAGTAGATAAGGATATCGTCGATGAATATGACTAAAAATTTATCGATTTAAGGTCAGAAGACTTGGTTCATCAGATCTATGAAAGCGGCTGGGGCATTCGTCAAACCGAACGACATGACTAGGAATTTGTAATAACCATATCGAGTACGAAAGGCAGACTTCGATACATTGTCGGACTTGATCTTCAACTGATGATATCCTGAACGAAGATCGATTTTTGAAAATACTGATGCACCTTGCAGTTGGTCAAACAAGTCATCGATTCGTGGTAAATGATACTTGTTCCGCACGGTCGCCTTATTGAGTTCCCGATAGTCGATGCATAGCTGCATCGATCCATCCTTCTTCTTCACAAATAGTATGGGAGCTTCCTACGGAGAGATGCTAGGGCAAATAAATCTGCGGTCTAGCAACTCTTGTAATTGCACCTTCAGCTCCTTCAGTTCTGCTGGAGCCATTCGGTAAGGCGCCTTTGATATCGGCCGTGTATCCGGAAAGGTGTCGATGCTGAATTCTATTTCTCGATCCGGCGGCATCCCGGGCATCTCGCCAGGAAAAACATCAGGAAAATCTGCCATAACATCAGTCTATATTGTGTTTGTATTATCCTTCCACGTGTCTCGAACTGATGTCAAGTATCCCACACAGCCGAAACGCAGCATACGCCTCGTCGAGATTGCGGATACCATCATTGCCGTCTTCGAGACCGTACCGTACGAATATGAGAACTCTGTCTTGCCAGGAAGACGAAACACCACTCTTTTCTCCGCATACTCGATCGTTACATGACAATCGCCCAACCAATCCATGCCCAGGATTATGTCGTACTCTTTGAGGTCTAGTACGACGGCTTTCAAGGGTAGATTTCTTCCTCCAATACAAATGTGGCCATTCCTATAAATAAAGTTCGCAGGCATATCGACTCCCGACGGAGTGCTAACGCTAATGTCTATATCTAGTGATTGCATGGTTATTTTATTTTCTTTTGCATAATCAACAGATATAAAACTATACGTCGTACCCGAATCGAATAGTACTCGAGCAGGTATATTTTTGTAGAGTAATATGCCTGTTACAATAGTATCGGACGCGAATGCCTCGTTCCGAGTTAATGCATAAACTCGGCATTGAGTTCAATGCCGTTGATTCTGCGGGTTCACAGGCACCATATTTGCGCCTTGTAGTGTAGGTGCTTTATATTGATTCGGAATGTTCCTTGGTGGTTGTGTTGATTCGAAACATTTCTCGGACATTGTGGCGTTGAATGGCCCTTCTCGCCACACCCAAAATATGTCCTGTGGAAACAATCGCTCGGGCGATGCCCATGCTGGCCACAGATATTGCAGTGTAATCCTGGATACGGATGCCGATTTTCAGATGTGTTTGGACGCTTTTGTACTCCTGATCCTCCAGCGTCATTAGGATGCTTATTGAAATTGTTACGAACGACAGACACGGCCCTTTGTGACATAAGGCCAAACATCCGCTCACTATCAAGTACGGCTTCGTAGGATTCATGATAAGTTTGGCATCGTTGGTTCATGACGTCCTTACGCAATTCGTCGTTGAGGCCTTATTGAAAATTCTTGCACCATTCTTCTTTGTTGGGTAGGAAGGCGCCAACAAATTTTGCAAGTTTTGAGAAGCTTGTATCATAATCTTCAACAGTCATATTCTCTTGCCTCAACATCATGAACTCATCTCCCTTCTGTCGACGGATGGCGCGAGGAACGTACTGCTCAAGAAAGGCTGCCTTAAATATTTCCCAGGAAATCTTGGTGTTGGGATCGGTTTCACAGATTTCCTATTTCTTCGTCGCCCACCAGTCGTATGCTCTCAGTTGTAATTGTAGCACTGCACAGGCCACCCTCTGGGACCCTTCGATGTAGAGAAGATCAAACAAGTCCTCTATTTCTGCGAGCCATCCTACTATCACGTTGGGCTCTGCTCGGCTGTTGAACTTTGGCGGGTTCATCTTGTGGAACTACTTTACTTTGAGCATGGAAGAATAGTTTATCATTTACGGTAGGATATCTTCGTCGACTTCGTCTTGAACATCTTGCCTCTCTTCGGATACCACGACCGTTGCCTTGGAATTGTCATTCATCTTGCTTACAATTTGCGTTAGGTCGTTCATTTGCTTCTGTTGTGCATCAAATTAGGTCTTGAATTGCATAGTATTTTCTCTATAGTCGTCTCGCTAGGGCCAGTACTCTTAGTGCTCGAAGTACTATCCATGGTTTGGGTTGTTGTGCCGGGATTGTTCCTATTTTTCTTAGTCATTCCTACAAAACAGAGAAACCCATTAGTATTTATCAAAAATATCTACGAGCTTACCTGTATAGAACTTTTATTTCATGCAGCATGTCGACAAGCATTCAATCGAGCCATCACAACGAATATTCCAACAATGAATCATCTTTTGAAAATTCGAGGAAATATAACTGTGCTCTGAGACCAATTTGTCATGTCCCGAGTTGACAAACCGTTCGTCCCCGGTGTTATTTTGTCGAATCGATCGTCCTCGCTAAGGCGTAATGCCGTACGAGTCTGGAATTGCACTCGTACAAGACAAGAACGTTATGTTGATTTTATATTTAAACACCAAGCTGAAACTTCACAAATCACATCAGAATATAAGACGCAGTATAGGAAGATAGAAATTACTATTCATTCATAGCTTGCAACGAACTGCAAGTCATAATTACATTGGATGCCGTTGCGGCTACATTGATTGAAAACAGAAATAAATACACTCGACAAGCTGCCTGAACTAACACTTGCCGTTCCATACATTCGCCGCTTTATACATAAGCCGTCGATTGAATTGGCTTCAAAATACTTCAGCATAGGAAGAGCTTCAAAATGCCTCTCCGTACTTCAGGTTCAGTTTAGAGCGCCCGCCACACCTGGAAAAATTGGGGGAGGGAATTAGCACACTTGCTAAGGAGACGAGACGAACCAACTCGTCTAAACCGACTCTGATTGTTAAGGTAGGCATGCTTTAGAGTTATCTTTCTATTTAGAACTAAATGAATTCAGTTCATTCGATAGCCATACTTGCAAAATAAAGCATACATTAAAGCATAGTGATTTATCACATTTCTTACCACGACCGTGCTCGTCCCTGCATAAAACACAGATAATATTTACTACCTGCATAAGACAATAGGTGAGCATGCTCTATCTTATATGTGCGGTCATTGATGCTATACATCACGAGGGACTTTTATATGGTATTACGCCGTGCGTGTTAGCTTGGGTTGCAAGCCCTGCTGCAGGTCTTGCAATGCCTCACACCGAAGCACGAATTTGTTTATTCCCCCTAGGTTGATTCGGTTCCGATGCCCCGGATACCGTATCGAGTAAAGTTCAACTTGTGCACAAGCTGTCCATGACCATGCCAATGCGTGAACTAGTTTAATATGTGCGGGCATATTTGTATAGCACGGACAATATTGAATGACATTATCACTTCTCCCAACTTATGCAACGATTTATTTTTTCCAAAGTCGTACTCCCGATTTAGCGTCCAGTAGGTTCCAAATTGCCCGAGGCATCATAACCCATGATCGACGATTTATATTATTTTGCAGCACGTGAAATAGTCTATCTTTTTACTAGAACCTTAAACTTTCTCGTTAATGTGATAAACTTGTATTTTTTAGAGTAGATTACTCTAAATCGATACGTTTTTCTCGAGTTCTTGACCTTAGTGGATTGGCATGCATTTAACTTGGCATCGTCGATTTGAATGAATTCGAGGTGAAGGAAATTTGTTTGCGGGACAGAATAGACAAAAGGGCCGAATCACCCACCGATTACTTTGCTCGTGCCGATCGTCGAAGCGCTTCGCAACGTCAAGCTTTAGTTACACGAGCTCCTGCAATGGCACCAACACTTGTTAGAATTTCTTCTTTTCCCCTCGCTTCGAAATTTGTAAATTGTATCCGGGAAAATAAAGCGAAAGCACTTCATCAAAACCCAGCGGCAAAAGCTCCAAGAAAACCATACAGCGGTCCGGTCCCGTCGAAGGGACTCTTATATAGAGCTCACTTGCCGAGACGCAGCCCGCTGCATCTAGAACTTATTCCAACAGAAGTCGTTCCATTAGTTGGATCGATTCTCGTAACTTCCGTCCAAATCGATTTGAATCGATGCCGTAAGGCGTTATCGTTTACCAAGCCCAGCAATCGAGTCAGATGGCCATCTAAGTTTTCGACCGATCTGACTCGTCGCAAGCATATTATGAAGTCCGTCGCCTATCAAAGCGGGATGCTACACTACCGACTAAGCAACAGGTACAACTATCGACTCAGTAGTAGGTACCACTACCGACTCAGCAGCAGGAGATGGCACTACCTCCTCAGCAGCAGGAGGTGCCACTACCTCCTCAGCAGCCGTCTGTGCCTCTCTCAAGTGACGTCCTCGGGTCTTGGGTGCTATCTGGTAAGATTGATGGAAACATGGAGATTAATTAGGGATTAAACAAAAAAACAATATTAGTCCGATACCGACCCCCCTATACTTCTTAACGTCTATTGCGACAAGGATCGGTACCGAAAGACAAAGTAAACAGAATTGTAATTAAAAATATATAGTCCGATACCGACCCCCCTATACTTCGTCGCTCTACTTCCCTTGTTTCTCAAGAAGGCCCCCTCTCTGACCCCCCTCTACTTTCCTGCTTCTCATTCGACTCTCTTAGCCTTCTATTCCGCATCATATGATATACATCTCAACCAAAGAGTAGAGAAGTGTGAAAATATTAATATTAACTAAGGATCGGTATCAGAATCGGTATCACCATGAATCTCATGGCTTGTTCTACCAGAGCATAATATAAAACCAAGCGTGTGAAGTAGAGCTTCACATTTAAAACATTAGAAAGAAAAAATTTGCGAATGGTGGTAGGACGAGCCAGAATCCTCTGAAAGTATTCTGGCTCGCCCTACCACCAATCGAATTTTTTCCTTCTAATATTATGAATGTGAAGCTCTGCCTGCTTCATGTTTGGTTTTATATTATGCTCTGTTAGAACAAGCTATGAGATTCATGGTGATACTGATTTCGATACTGATCCTTGGTTAATATTAATATTTTTACACTTCTCCACGCTTTGGTTGAGATGTATATCATATGATACGGAATAGGAAGCCTCATGACCCGAATGAGAAGAAGGGGTGTCGGGAGGCTCACTCTATACACTCATCTGCCTAAGATATACACTCTATACACTCTTACTTATGCAAGCCTTTTGAGGTAATCAACATTATACTAGATTTTCGAAAAAAAAACTATAACCCTGATAGGCCCAAAAGACTTGACATAAGTAAATTTAATTTTCAACACTTACCTAGGTACTACTAAGATATCTTATATATATCCTTCTAGGATACTCACTCTATACCGATATCTTAAATTTAATTTTCAACACTTACCTACCGCCTAGACACTGTCTAGACACCTAAGCGATCAATATCGATACTCATAGAAATAGTCTGATACCAATACCGATACCGATTCCGATACTCCGATCCAAAACCGCCTACTAAAATATCTTATATATATATATATCCTTCTACGATACTCCGATCCGAAACTGTCGATACTACCGATATCGCCGATACCAATACTCATAGGAATAGTCCGATACCGATTTCGATACCGATACTTTGAACCATGATACTAAGTTTATATATATATACTAATTTATATACTATTCTACGATGCCCCGATCCGAAACCGTCGATACTATCGATATCGCCGATACCAATACTCATAGGAATAGTCCGATACCGATTTCGATACTGATACTTTGAACCTTAATATTAAGTTTTTATATATACACTAATTTATATACTATTCTACGATACTTCGATCCAAAATCGCCGATACTACCGATATCGTCGATACCAATACTCATAGGAATAGTCCGATACCGATTCCGATACCGATACTTTGAACCTTGATACTAAGTTTATATACATAATAATTTATATATCCTTCTATGATACTCCGATCCGAAACCGCCGATACTTCCGATATCGCCGATACTACCGTTATCGCCGATACCAATACTTATAGGAATAGTCCGATACCGATTCCGATTCTTTAAATCTTGATACTATGTTTATATATATACTAATTTATACACTATTCTACGATGCTCCGATCCAAAACCGTCGATACTACCGATATCGCCGATACCAATACTCATAGGAATAGTCCGATACCGGTTCCAATACTTTGAACCTTGATACTAAGTTTATATATATATATACTAATTTATATATCCTTCTATGATACTCAGATCCGAAACCGCTGATACTTCCGATATCGCCGATACTACCGATATCGCCGATACCAATACTCATAGGAATAGTCCGATACCGATACTTTGAACCTTGATACTAAGTTTATATATATATACTAATTTATATACTATTCTACGATACTCTGATTCGAAACTTTCGATACTACCGATATCGACGATACCAATAGTCATAGGAATAGTCCGATACCGATTCCGATACAGATTCCTTGATACTAAGTTTATATATATACTAATTTATATTTCCTTCTACGATACTCCAATCTGAAATCGCCGATACTTCCGATATCGTCGATACTACCGATATCGCCGATACCAATACTCATAGGAATAGTCCGATACCGATTCCGATACCGATACTTTGAACCTTGATACCATGTTTATATATATACTAATTTATATACTATTCTACGATACTTCGAGCCGAAACCGCCGATACTACCGATATCGCCGATACCAATACTCATAAGAATAGTGCGATACCGATTCCGATACCGATACTTTGAACCTTGATACTAAGTTTATATATATACTAATTTATATATCCTACTACGATACTCTGATCCGAAACCACCGATACTACCGATATCGCCGATACCAATACTCATAGGAATAGTCCGAAACCGATTCCGATACCGATACTTTGAACCTTGATACTAAGTTTATATATATATACTAATTTGTGCGCGTGTGTATGTGTGTGTGTGTGTGTGTATGTGTGCGTGTGTGTGAGTGTGTGTTTGTGTGTGTGTGTGTGTGTGTGTGTGTGTGTGTTACTACCGGCCCCGGCCCCCAACCCCCAACCCCACCACCGTCGACCGCCATCCCCACCGCCGACCCGAAACCCACCGTCCCCCGTCGCCCCGACCCGAACCCCCCACCACCTGCCGGCCCCCAACCCCAGCGACCCTCACCCCCACCATCGGATATTCCGTCGGCCCCCAACCCCCACCACCGTGACCCCCACCCCCACCACCACCGGCCCCCGTCTTTCCCTGCCGCCCCGACCCAATACCCCCCCAGCAACCCCCACCCCCACCACCGGCCCCCGCCTCTCCCCACCGCTGTCACGACCCGCTACCCAAATTGTTAGGCCGGGCCGAGTCATGTCCAGCTTACGCTTAAGATAAAGCGTAGTAAGCTGTTCTAGAGATAACAAGATAAGACTAAATGTGCTAATAGTTCTATAAGTGAAGAAGAGTCAAAAATGCTCCAAACACAAAAGTCATCTCATATAATAATAAGTCCAAGTACAAGTCTGAAATGTAAAACTGGATACAGGTCCAGTTACAAAATACATAGTCTACTACATGACTACTCTCAAAAGTCTAAAGCAAATAGACAACTAGACGAGGTTCCCCGTAGGTACATCCTCGTAAGACAAAGCCTGGTCCTCGGCAGTAACTCCATAATATGGGTCACAGAGCAACTCCTCCTCAGTAAGTATACCTACAACGTTATCCTGTCAGGACGGGAGCAAGTACTATTTCTAACAAACATATAATACTGATCATGTGATGAAAAGAAATAACATATCATGTTTGTTCAGTTTTAGGTACATTTTATCATGGTAATAGATATTCATTTTAAAGTTTAAAACTGTAGTAGGTGAGTGATCAGTCAATAGGTAATCAGGATGTACAGTGGTACATATCAATTTTTTGAAGCATACTGTTTCACTTAAAAAAAGGCCTGAAATTGGCTTTTGAAAATAAAACGAGAAAAGTACAAAAAGTATAAATTATTCTGGGAAGTATTGCTATGGAAGTCTGATCTGAAGTCGATCACTTTGTCCCTTGGACCATACGATGATGATGAAGATCACTGCTAGAAGATGAACAACCTGAAGAACTAAGTCACCAGAAAGGTATCGATGTACTTGGGCACTAATGGCAAGGCCGAATGCTTTCCTGCTTTGCTTTACTCTGTTCTGGAAGAAAAGTTGAAGAAGAATGCTCCCGAGAATCAAAATCTCTGGGTTCTGATCTCTATGTATTCTCTTCTTGTCTCTCTCTCCATCTCTGTGTCTCCCTTATATGAGAAAAACTCAGTCTATTTATAGACTTGGCCTTCTGTGCATAAAACTCAGCAAAAGTTCTATCTTTACGCTAATAACTGCCACCCACGACTGAAGTCATCCTCTGCATATGTTGACACGTGTCCTATTATTTTAATAAGAATAGGATGCACGTACACACATTCTTCGAGATGTGTGGTATGAAAGCCATGTAAGCAAACCACGTTCCAAAGTAGTCAGGAATGATAGGACGTAAACAACAACCCAAATATACTCTAAGCGTAAAGTAGTAGACTAGGCGTAAAATAGCCCTGACATGGACTTCCCGTATAAAGTGGCTAAAAATAGCCTTGAGCGTAAAACGTAGCCCAAATAAACTTTATGCATACGTCAACTTTTGAGCGTAAAAACTCATATAGTCTCCATGCGTAAAAGAAGTCATATTGTGAGCGTAAAATAGCTCAATCCACATACTAAACGACAACATTGGTCTCTGTGTAAAACAAATCCCTTCGAATTCTGTGTTGTACGCTATCAGTAAATCTTCATGTCAGACTTTGCATTAAATGCATGACTTGACAGCTTTGTCCAGCGTAAAGTGGTTAGCTTATCTCTGGCGTAAAATTACTGGCTTGACCCTGGCGTAAAGTGATTAGTCTGTCCTTGGCGTAAAATAGATCATTTTGAGTGGAATACTCTATCTCTTTGACTTAGTCTATGAAGCACACATTTTTTTACGCTCCTACAAGACCCTCTTCAAAGTTTTTGGAATTTGAAAAAGACTTCAAGAATTTCGAAATACTTTGAACATGAAAAATGGTGTCGGTCAATACTCAACCGTCATAATGAATTTTCTCTTGAAAATATTTGAACGCCTCTTCATCTCCCCGAGTTGCATTAATAATGATCAATTTCCCATAAGGAATATGAAGAGTTGATTTGATTTTATATATAAGGAGAAGTTCTTCATTCTCACTTTTCATCCTCATACTGTCATGGCACCAAAAAAAGAGACGGACAAAGAAAAGGCTCCGAGCTCTAGGATTGACATCGAGACGGAGATCGAGCGAGCACATAACTTTATAGAGTGCTTTGGACTGACTCTAGCGATCTTCGGTCGTATAAATGGTGGTCCCTCAACTGCGTACGAAGGATCAGGTGATACAGAAGCATTCCTCAATCTGATGCGTCGTTCCGGGATCCACAATATGCACGAATTAGGTGCCTCCCTTCGTCAGCCCAACGAAGGAGAGAAGAAATAGTAATGTTTTATGTAGAAGTGTCTTGACACTTCAACTTATCTGTAGGGGCCTACTCCTCTTTTTTTTTATAAAAATAGAATCTTAGTATTGATTTCATCTTTATTTGCGTAGTGCATTGGTATGTAGAATTGTTCCACGCCTTTTTTTACTGTATCTATGGTTGTTCATTCCCAAGAGAAACAAATCAACACGTGACAACTGTCCTGTGGTCACGAGCGCCTTTTATTAGGATCTTTCCCGAAATAAACTCACGCCAACCGTTTCTTCGATCCTTTATAAATAGCTGAGTTAAAGAATGTTTTATGCATTCTCATTCTCATTCTCATTCTTTTTCTCCGAAGATAGCTATTTGCAAGATTTTATTCTCCAACAAGAGATTGATAATGACGATGCTTTCTGATGTCGTTCCTCTGTACGCTCGGTCATCAGACGTTGATTCAATCACTCTTAAAGCCAAACCATCTGACCTTGATGGTAAGTTTGATTCATAAAACAATTGTCTTCCTTTGAGCTTTTTGTTGAAAACAGATGTCTATCTTTAATAGATAAGGCACGCCTATTGAAAATGAGCGCAAATTTTTGACAGATATGGAGCGCATAAAACACAGGCATAAAGCCTTTTAGATAAGATGCACATGAAAGACGGGCATAAAAATGCATTGTTGAATAAGGTGCGCGAGCATCAGTCTTTAATTGACCAGTAAGTGGCTGATGATACTTCTGTTGAAATTTTTTCTCTGTTGTTTTTTGCAGAAGCTTGGCTGAAGAACTTTTCCAGAACCGGTATTGGCGACTTGGATGCTGTGAGGAGCATTCTTCTGACATCAACATCAGGGAGCTCATGCGCTTTTGATGCGCAAACCAGACAACGCAGAACTTTTCGTGGGATAAAAGGGTCTTCCTCAGATGGTAGGAAGAGCCTTTATATATGGAAAGTTGGATGGTGGAGTCAACTCTATCCCGAGAAATTGGGTAGTAGAGTTCCTTTCACGGCAGGACTAGGAATCGTATCCCAATGCTGGATACATTCCTATCTCTTCTGAAGGGCCGCCATTTCTCCACCAATTGTATTGGCAGCAACACGTCTTCGGGCTGCCATACTCTGGGATTCTTCTCTCGTCTGGGAGAGAAGACCAGAGTTAATTCTTACTGTTCTGGTCGCCATTGAGGCTCAGACAGCAAGGAATTGACACCAACAACGAATCCGATGAAGAAGATCCAAAGAAAAAATAGATCTCGATTAGGTCATCGTTGTTGTATAGAATAAAAATCCAAGATGTAATAGATTTCCATTATGATTTGTAAGAAAGTCTAAGAAATGTAATAGACTTTTATAAAGTGAGAATGGAAATGACAAGTCTTCTAAACTCAATAATTTGTATCTTAACCAGAGGTAATATAGACATGAATGAAATCTCATTTTTTTTTCATAGTATACAATACTATCAGCGGTAATATGGACATGATAGATCGTAATAACTCAAAGAAGACTAGATTAATATCTATTCAGAGGCCAAATGGACATAATAGATAGGAAATACAAGCAAATTTAATATTTATTCAGAGGTCATGAGAACATGATAAATAATAAATCCAACTTTTTATACCAACTGGTAAGATAGAAGATTAAAATTTCTCTCCAAGGAGACAAGTAATCAGCTTATCCAAACATTGGTAGCTGGGGAAATAAGAAGACAGGTGTTATAGAGAATACATGCCAATATTGATAAAAGAATGGATGAACCAACGTATCTTTCGGGAAACAAAAAGTCGATTCAATTCCACAAAATGGATGAATCTGATGTAACGAATGGATAGGTCTTTTCGGAAATGAAAAGTTGTTTCAATTTCCAAGATCGGTTCGTTAATAGATCTCTCCTATAAATAGGTGAGAACTCTTTGTAACATTTCATTATTTATTTCCATTCCTCTATCGGAAATGTCTTTCAAGGACGTGCAGCAAAAGAATGAAGTCTCCATGAAAGTTGTGGACATCATCGAGACGCGCCCCATTGAGCCAATTGTGTAAGACCCAACCAAAATAGGCGAAAGCTTTTCTACGCCCAAGCCACCACAAGACATCCTCGCTTTCTTAGTAGAGCCAAGAAAAACTCCTGAAGAAGAAGCACTGAGGATGGCTGCCTGCAAGTTCTTTGTGAACTCAGGCAACGATGCCTTTGATGCATTGGCCGACTATGTATTTAATAAGGAAGGCAGTGGTCCTCGTCCTTAATCCTTTGTTCTGAAAGAAAATAATAATAAAGAAGATTTTATTTTCATTCTGTCTTTTTTTTATACATAGTACTTCTTAAGAAATTTTTCATTGATCGGCATCATGAGTAGATCTCCATTAGGCTTGGATAACCGATAGGCGCCATTGGAAAACACAGTCTCAATCACATAAGGGCCTTCCCATTTTGCTTGGAATTTCCTTTTGCTTTTGTGAGTCATCCCCATTGGTCTTCAAACAGCCAATACCAGCTCACCGACCTTGAATACCCTCTCTTTAACTTTACGATTGAAAGTTCGAGATATACGGGCTTGATATAGCTCAATATGCTGTTGTGCTTGAAGACGCTTTTTGTCCAATCCTTCAAGTTCTTGGAGTCGTAAGCGATCATTATTCTCTATAGTTAGCTCATTAGCAATAGCTATTTGAAGAGATGGAATCTGAATTTCCAATGGAAGGACAGCCTCACATCCATAAACCAGTAAAAATAGTGTAAAACCAGTAGGAGTTCGGACTGTTGTTCGATAAGCCCATAAACATTCTCCAAGTTTTTTATTCCAGTCACGTTTATTAGAAGAGACAAACTTTTTGAGAAGTTTGATGATCGTCTTGTTGAAAGCTTCGACTAAACCATTAGCAGCTGGATTATAAGCCATAGAAGTCAAATTTTGAATTCGATTCTTATCACAGAATCGATAAAATGTCTGACTGGCAAATTGTGGTCCACTGTCATGAATTATCCGTCGAGGAATCCCGAAACGATAAATGATATGGTGTTTGATGAAGTTAATCACATTAGATGTTTTCACTTCAGTAAGGGGGACTGCTTCTGCCCACTTGGAAAAGTAATCAGTTATAGCCAATATAAACCGATGTCCTTTAATAGAAGGAGGGTTAATCGGACCAATGATATCCATACCCCAAGCTTCGAAGGGCCAAGAAGCTGCTGTAGGATGTAAAAATTCAGAAGGTTGGTGAATAAAGTCAGCATGAATCTGACATGCTTTACACCTTCTGGTGTAATCCACAACATCTGCTATCATGGAAGGCCAATAATACCCCATTCTTCGAATACGGTCCTGTAATTTTAGACCCGGTTGATGGGCACCACAGACACCATCATGAGCCTCACGGAGTGTCTGTTTAGCTTCACTTTCTGAGAGACAGTACAGCAAGAGTCCATCGTATGAACGATGATATAACATATGTAAAGATGAATCATAATAGAATCAAAATGATCATCTCTTAATTAATACAGCTTCTTTCGGATCTTCAGGTAAAATCCCATGAACCGCATAATCAATGAATGGACTTCTCCAATCTCTCTGTTGGGAACTTGACTCTGTAGTATAACTCTGTTCAATATACAAATTATTCTTGACACAGAATAAGTCTTGATCCAACAACGTAATTATATTTTATCTCCGAATTGGAACAGCCAAGTCTGCAGCTAAGCTAGCAAGAGCATCAGCTTCCATATTCTGAGAACGTGGTACAAATTCGATGAAGAATCCTTTGAATGAAAGGACCAACTCGATTACCACTTGATGGTAAGGGATGAGATCAGGATATCTGACTTCATAAGTCCCTCTAACTTGATTAACAATCAGTTGAGAATCTCTATAAGCTTCTAGGAACTCAATGTCCAACTGTTTTGCTACTTGGAGACCAATCAGCAAAGCATTATATTCTGCTACATTATTAGAGCATGGCTCATTGAGAGAATAGGCACGATATATGACCATTTTATCAGGAGAAACCAAGATGATTCCTACTCCAGAGACAATATTACCCTTAGGTCCAACCCATGATGCTCCATCAAAATATAATTGCCAGATATCATTCTTCAAAGTCATGTTGCAATCCACGACTTCATCTGGAATGTCCTCATATAGCTTTGATATTTCAGGTATAGGATGAGCAGCTAAGAAATCAGCTAATGCTTGACCCTTCACTGATTTTTGAGGTATATAAACCATGTCATATGGAGTGAGCAACATCGCCCAGGTAGCTAACCTAGAGTTAATAATGCTCGGTTTTCTCATCAATACCCGAATAGGATTTATTCTGGAGATGACATGAATAGTCTATCCTGTCACATAATGTCTTGTCTTTTGGACAGCGAAAACCAAGGCCAGACATTCCTTTTCTACAGGAGTATACCTGTGTTCTGCTCCGACCATCATTCGGCTAAGATAATAAATTGCTTGTTCATGCCGCATATTACTTTTTTGTGCAAGAAGAGCACCAAGTGAAAGATCCAAGGCTCGAACATATAGCAAAAATGGTCTTCCTACCACTGGAGGTACCAGAACATGTGGATTTGTAAGGTATTGCTTGATGTCATTGAAGGCTTTTTGACACGCTTCATCCCAAACAAATGATACACCCTTTTTTAATAGACGAGAGAAAGGTTGACATCTCCCAGAGAGATTAGATATAAATCTCCTAATATAAGCAGTGTGACCCTGAAAGCCACGAATTTCTTTCAAATTACGAGGAGAACGCATTTCAAGAATTGCTTTAACCTTATCAGGATCAACGTGGATACCCTGAGAAGTAATGACAAATCCTAAAAACTTGCCACTGGAAACCCCTAAGAAAGACTTAGTAGGGTTCATTTTCAATTGATGTTGGCGCATTAGTTCAAATACTGTCTTCAAGTCTTGAATGCGATCATGTTTTGATCGACTCTTAACAGCAATGTCATCTACATAACATTCTACTGTCTTCCGTAGATGTTCTTGAAAGATGTTGTTCATAGCCCGTTGATACGTGGCATCGGCATTTTTAAGACCAAACAGTATAACCGTATAGCAGTAAACCCCAAGAGGTGTACGAAAAGCAATATGCTTCTCATCTTCTGGATGCATCTTAATTTGATTGTATCCTGAAAATCCATCCATGAAAGACATGCATTCAAAACCGCATGTATTGTCTATCATGACATCGGTAATCGGTAGTAGAAATTCATCCTTTGGACAAGCTGTATTAAGATCTCGAAAATATATACAAACTCAGACTTTTCCATTCTTCTTCATAACAGGAACAATGTTAGCAACCCAGTCCAGGTGTTGTTCTTCACGAACGAAGCCACATGTTATCAGCTTTTTGACTTCCGCCTCAATTGCATCCATCATATCTGGTCGAAAATGCCGTTGCTGTTGTTTTACAGGCTTGGCATTAGGAATAATATTGAGTTTATGAGTAGCAACTTTGGGATCTAGACCTGGCATATCTTCATAACTCTATGCAAAAATATCAATATATTCTTTGATCAGTTTTATCAATTCTTCCTTTTTATTTTCAGAAAGGTTTTTACTGATGAATATTGGTTTAGGCGTAGTTCCATCTCCAACATTAATCTGGACAATCTCGTCTTCTGTAGGTGGTTGTCGCTGTTCGAAACAAAGTTTCCATTGAGTGTACATCTGTTGAGCCAAAGGATCATTCTCAAATAGTTCAGATTCACCATCAGTTTGAACCATGTTTACTGAGAATATTTGTTCAGATTCATCATAATAACCTCTTCTAACACACGAGGAGTGAGATGTATCGAATTCAATAAATTTGATTTCTTCCGAATCTGATGATTGTGAAGAGCTAGAAGAGAATTCTTCTTGAACATCGTCATTAAACATATGGGACGGATCATATCCCAACCCATGACGAGTTTTTTGATAAAATGGATCACCACTTAATGGTAATCGTCTACCATTGCCTTGATTAAGACCTTGCATAGTCTTCAAATCATATCCCATATTCTGGATAATCTTGAGAGATTATTGACTATATTTGTCAATTCGGATTCTTCCTTTATCTTTATCTCTCAGATCATCTGTCTGAGCAACATGGATATTTCTAGCCAGGCCAAACACAATTTGACGCTTGTTTGTCTTATCAGACGAAATCACGAAATAAGATTCCTCATGACGTCTATAAGTTACACAAGCTTACGATGAAGCGGCTACAGAAAGTAGATAGGAAGAAGATGTTAGGAACCTCTGAGCATAAGGTCCAACATCGACATAAGAAGGAAAAGAATTTTCTTTATTGTTAATGTATAAGTTTTCCTCTGTATCTATGTCGTCTTTATATTGATGACTTTGATTATCAGAAGATAAAGTCATTCTTTCAATAAATTTGACAGCCATATACTCAAAAATGAAATCTTTATTGATATCGGAAAGTACAAAATGATCAATATTTATATCATTTACAATTTGACTACTACGCTTCGGATTGATCATCAACGGACCATCATCCATCATCTGCGTAGACTTGCCAAGATTAACGATCAATGGTGGCTCTGGATCATTCGTACGAAGAGTACGCCCTTTGACCTTGATCACAATAGGTTGAACTTGGATTTTAGCAGGAACATTCACTGATTCCTCAGATGAAGCTTGAGTTCTTCCTTTAACCTTGATCATCAGAGGTTGATTGTTGACAGGTTGGGGTTGAATTCGCCCTTTGACTTTGATTTTCAAAGGTTGCTCTTCTGGTGAATCTTTATTAATAGACTGATGTTCGGCAAATGATCGGTCTTCAGCCATGTCTGATATCTTTTTTACATGTTCTTGTTTGTAGAGCCTTGAATCAGAAAAATAGGCTTCGACACCCTTGAAAGGATTGATATCAGTAAACTCAGTCTTTACAACCCCTTGGGAATCCACGTACTTGAAGCATTGGTGGAGAGTTGAAGGTACGATGTTATGCTCATGTAACCACGGTCTTCCAAGAAGGATGTTGTAGGATACGTCTGAATTAATAACGTAGAATGTTGCCATAGTTTGAAGATCACCAGTTTGAATCTTCAGACGAATCTTCCCCAGTGGTTTACTCTTTCCAGAGTTAAAACCAACTATTGTGGTACTAGTGTAAGTCAAGTCACTAGTAGGAATCCTCAATGGTCTTAGCATACTTTAAAGAATTATGCTAATGGAAGATCCAGGATCAATGTAAATTCTGTCAACTTTAATGGATTCAATATACCCAATGTAGCACAAAGGCCTGTCATGCTTGTTATGCTTCAACAGCATATCTTCTTGTGTAAAGGTGATGTTGGGAATTGTTTCCATCACACTATGACATTGTGGGCATGATACTGGTGTATTATCAGGAGTCTTGAGTTGGGCTAAGCAGGAATCAGCTTGCAGCAAAGCTTCACTCAAGATTTCGTGACTTTCTTTAGAAAGGCGAAGCAACTCGAAGATAGATAATCTAGCAGGAGTATTAGCTAACTGGGCTAGAATATCAAATTTATAGGGTTTTATCACCACCCCCTGACTGGAAGCAGACTTCAACGGGACGTCAAAGCGTACTGCTTTCTGTTTCTCCTTTTCAACCACGGCAGGAACATGAGACGGTTGAATTGGTGGTGTTTCAACATTCTTTGCTTCTTTGGAGGATCCCTCATAATCTTTGTGATACTCTTTTCCAGATCTTGTACCAGCAAAGGTTTCTTCGGCAGACTCAGAAGAAGGAAGTACCATATTGTAGGATTTAGTCTTCCTTTCCTTAGCCTTCTTCTTACAAGGATTGTTATGAAGAACCTTAGAACCCAATCCAACAGTGGTTTTTTGATTTTGAATTTGTAAAGGAAGTCGTATTCCTTTATCATAATCCAAACCTTCTGTCTTTTGAAAATCATAACCCATCTTCTTCATGAGAAGGACAGATTGCTGACTGTACAAGTGAGTAGGCAACGGACTTTTAACAGGTGGTTCAACAGAAGAAGAAGAAGAAATCTCTGTAACTACAGGAGAATGAGGAATAGAATTCTCTGTAGCTACGGGAGGAGAAGGATTCAGGATACGAAGAAAAATCCCTATAGGGGCTTTTTCATAAGCAGCGAAGACTTGTTGTGCCCTGTATAAGGAAACACTATTCATGGCTAGCCACTGCTGATGAGTAAGCTTGAGCTTGGTAGGAGGAGCCAGACTTGGAGGACATATGTTCAATCCTCTCAGTCTATCTTCCAAAGAAATACCATCCCATAGATGATCCAAATCATCAGGATCTGGAATAACATGAGAAATCATGTTACAAGTTTTGACTTTCTTACCTTTCTTGGATTTTGAAGTTTTACCTTCATCTTCCATTTCAGGTACTAAGTCAGGATGTACCCACATAATTTCACCATTCTTTAATGTAAGAGGCAACAATCCTTCATTTTTCTTCCTGGCAGGCGGAATATTCACAATCTTCATCGTCGCCTTCGAAATTGGGATAATTCCATCTGGTACTTGTTGAGAAGAAAAATCTCCAAATTGAAGAGAAACTATATTGGTTGTGACCGTATGCTCATCATTAGTTAGAGAGATGGCATTGGCATTAATCAATTCTTGGATTGTCTTCTTTAGGACATAACAAGCCCTAGTGGGATGGTTTATGTATCTGTGATAGATACAAAATTTGGGATTGTCAGTCAGATTCACCTCATTAGGCCTCTTTGGCTCCGGGATCTGGAGTTTACCACTCTTCACCAGACATTGAAATATCCCTGGGATATCACTCTCGTCAAAAGAATATTCTTCTTTTGGCTTAGAAGACTCCTGATTATTTGGCGTCGTTTTGCTTTTGGAAAGATCAACCATAAGAGTATCTTTTCCTTTTGCATTACGATTGCCAGAATTATTACCAGGATTACCTTTCTTTCCTTTATCCTCTGAGGCAAAAATCATCCCATGTTCACGAGCCAACCTACCATTGGTCTCGGCAGAAACTGCTGCTATAATAAACGAAGCCCAATCTGTGAATTGGGAACCCGTGAAGACAGCAATGGATGGTCGCAGATTCACCTTGCATGTATCAATTAACGCTGAATCTGGCATACCAGGAGGCATCTTTAGAGTCGTCTGTCGGAAACATTCAATGAACGTCCGAGTATCTTCTTTCTCCTTTTGTTTGATTTCTATTAAGGAGGACATGTTCATGTCCATACCTCCTTCATAGAAGCGGAAGAGAAATATTACCTTAAATGCGTCAAAAGACGAAATGCAATTATCGGGTAAACTACGATACCAATCGTAAGCTGAACCCGTCAAGCACCCAATGAATACTCGAATGAGAAGAGCATCATTTTTCTACAAATGTACAGTCATAATATCAAAGTAATTGATATACTAACTAGGAGAAGCCTTTCCATCAAACAATACCATTGACTGTGGCTTGAATTTCGGTGGAAAGGATACATCATTCCAATAAGGAGGATAAGGTTGCTTAATCCCTAACCTCTGGAGTTGATCCTTTTGCTTCAAAACTTCAAACTGTGCTTTGAGCTCACGCACTGCTTGAATGGCTTCACTGGTTTGTGGAAGCACATTTGATTGAATAGTTGTTGGTTGTACCGTAACCCCCACCGGAGATGGTACATCTTCTGGAATGATGGGATCTGGAGATGCAAAATTTTGGTTAACAGCAGGCTCTTGGATATTCAAAGGTATATCAACCCCTTGGCTATCTTGAGTTTGTGCTGTGAGACATTTCGGTGTTACTATTGCCGGTTGAGCAGTTTGCTGAGCCGTTATTATCTGGTGCATGTTCTGCATCATGTTAAGCATGTCTTTCAATGATTGCTCAACGGCAGTGAGACGTTGTTCTATATTAGCAGATGACGTCTCTGGTTCATCTCCAATAGCATAGGATTTAACCTCTCTTGAAGATACAGAGGGATTAGTATAGAAGTATGAATCGACACTATCAGTTTCGGACTCAAGAGATTGAGTACCCCCAGCTTCTGAATCGGAAGTCTGTAATTGTCTTTGTCTTCTTGATCGAGTATTCTGATATACTCCTTCAAAAGAATCAAGAAGTCTGTTGAATTGTTGTTGACCTGGGGTTTGGGACGTGTTCCGTCTAGGACGTCGTCCTCTGTTGGTATGAGATGCCATGTTGACTGATGCATATGACAACTCATCAGCTTGTTGTTGGGACGCATTAAAACTTAACCGATCAAAAACTGACCGTTTGGAGGCCGAACAACAACATTTTATTACAATCTGGTGACACTCACAGTGATGATTTTCTTGGGGGAGTGTCACGGGAGATTGTCTATTTTTACGCTTTTGTATTAGCAATTCACGTAAATCAGAAGGAGTAGAAGGAGTAGTCTTCTTTATTACATTTGGGGTAACAAAACGTTTAGTCCCTTATGTATAAAAAAGATTACAGGCTGCATTTGCAGAACCAAACTGTACAGTTTTACGTGCTTGGAGTTGCGTGCGTAAATTATGAGATTTTTGAGCACGAAGGACTCCATCTTCATTGCGTGTAATTTGTAAGTTTGGTACCTTACGTACAGAAGGTTGTTGGTTGAAAACAGAAGTTTTACCAACTATATTTTTATGCTTCATACGTGCAGGTACCTTCACTTTAGATACAGAAGCATCTTTATGAATTTTATCTACACTGTCACAGACATGAGATTTACCTTTACGCATAGAGCGCAAAACATGAGTATCTGCCATGTCACAGACGGAGGATTTTCCTTTACGCGAAGAGCGTAATTTTTGTGTGTCTACCACGTCACAGACGGGAGACTTATTCTTACACTCAGAAGCGCAAACATTAGAGTATGCCTCATTACAAATGGGAGACTCGTTCTTATGTACTGAGCGTAAAATTTAGTTTTTACCCACTGGGCATAAAATATCATTTTTACGCACTGGGCGTAAAACTTGGTTCTTACGCAGTGGGCGTGAAACCTGATTATCTTTACCGTCACAGACATGAGATGAATTGTCACACTTAGAGTCCAACGCTGAAGTAAGGTCTGCCTCTTTACGAACGGGAGCCCCTATGACAGGAGTAGGAAGAATTCCCTTGCCATCAGAAGCAACAGAGAGATCAGAAGCTACTTTGGATTTAGGAACCCAAACTTTTCGTGCTTTGCGAGACTTTTGAACATTGGAGCAGCGAGAACCACCCCCAGTTCGGAGCATTTGTTCATAAGCAGTCTGGTCGAATTGAACGACCAGAGTCTTCTTTGTTGATCCAATCGACACATCATCGTATTGAGCAATTGCCTCCTCGTCAGAGGAGAAGGTCGTCCCCAGCAGAGTCGCCATTTTGTTTCACTTAGCAAAAGGCTGAAATTGGCTTTTGAAAATAAAACGAGAAAAAGTACAAATAGTACAAATTGTTCTGGAAAGTATTGCTATGGAAGTCTGATCTGAAGTCGATCACTTTGTTCCTTGGACCATACGATGATGATGAAGATCACTGCTAGAAGATGAACAACCGGAAGAACTAAGTCACAAGAAAGGTATCGACGCACTTGGGCACTAATGGCGAGGCCGAATGCTTTCCTGCTTTGCTTCACTCTGTTCTGGAAGAAAAGTTGAAGAAGAATGCTCCGGAGAATCAAAATCTCTGGGTTCTGATCTATATTATTCTCTTCTTGTCTCTCTCTCCGTCTCTGTGTCTCCCTTATATGAGAAAAATTCAGTCTATTTATAGACTTGGCATTCTGTGCGTAAAACTCAGCAAAAGTTCTGTCTTTACGCTAATAACTGCCTCCCATGACTGAAGTCATCCTCTGCATACGTTGACACGTGTCCTATTATTTCAATAAGAATAGGATGTACGTACACACGTTCTTCGAGATGTGTGGTATGAAAGCCATGTAAGCACACCACGTTCCAAAGTAGTCAGAAAGGATAGGGCGTAAACAACAACCCAAATATACTCTGAGCGTAAAGTAGTAGACTAGACGTAAAATAGCCCTGATATGGACTTCCCGCGTAAAGTGGCTAAAAATAGCCTTGAGCGTAAAACGTAGCCCAAATAAACTTTATACACACGTCAATTTTTGAGCGTAAAAACTCATATAGTTGAAGAACAGATGTCAACTCTAGAGGGGGGTGAATAGTGTTTATAGCGATAATAGATAATTAAAATTAAACTATTTCACAAGCTAAAATTAATCAGAGTAAATGCGAAAGTAAATAAGGAGCAAGAAAGCATACGCAAACACACCCGATTTTAACCTGGTTTCCCTCGTGGAGGACTAGTCCAGGCCTGAGAACTCTAGCTCAGGATTAAATCCACTATTTGTGAAATAGTAGTTACACCTCGTACCTTTTCTTCAGAAGAGCACGTCAACTTCTTACAAAGATCGCAGTAGAGATGCTTAGAATTTTCCAAGAGACTTCTTGAACTCTTTCACAAACTCCTAACTGAAAAATGCTGAGCACTTGAGGCTTCGGGAGCTTGTGGCTAGTAGATGAAAAAGGGTATGACTTGTATTGAGCTTTAGAGAGAAGAGAAGAGAAGATTGGATGATTGAAAATGAGAGAATTTATGGCCTATTTATAGGTTACTAGTAGACGGAATTCGGCCAAAATTCTGGTAGAAATTTTCAAATATTTGGCCGTTGGACAACTAGCAACCAGACAACCCTAAAAATTAGGGTGCTGATTTTTAGAGGACATAGTTCAGCCCGAACTCTGTGTGGAGGCAGAGTTCGGCCCGAACTCTGTGTGGAGGCAGAGTTCGGCCCGAACTCTGTCTCCAGAGCACAGAATAGGTCTTAAGGTCCAATGAGCTTATTTGGATGTGTGGAGCATATGGATTTTGGGTAGGTTATAGGTTAAGTCTCAAGAGCTCAGCACAACTCAGCTTACATCAGTCTAGATTCAATAAATTTATAAAATACAGACTCAAGAATGACTTGTATTGCAAAAACTGAGCTGTCGTCTGACTTGAGCTGGATGTAGTCGTCGTGTGTCGTATTGAATTATTACAAGTATTATTTAGTCAATGTTATCGATATTTGGTTGACTGTGACTTTGTGTCAACAATCTCCCCCATATTGATAATTGACAAAATAATAATTGTATATTCAATATTCATACCTGGACACATATACGGACAGAAAGTAAAGCTCCCCCATAATCAATACCGAGCTTAAAATATAGCTCCCCCGTAAACAATACTTTGAATCTTTGTTGACCTGATAAGAACATTCTTCCAAAAGCACATATACATAGACAAAAAGAATATAGAATATACATATCTCCCCCTTTTGGCATTTAGCAATGTAAGATAAACAATGAATACTGGCAAACACACTAAAAGATAAGAGAAGAAATTGCATATAAACTAATATAACGACCAAATGTTTCAAGAGTCATCATAGAAGAAATGACATATAAACTGATAGAACTACCAAAGTCTCAAGAGTGACAGCTCATAATAAGTCTAATACAAACCAAGTACATAAAAGCAACTAAAATGCATAAATCATAATCTATGATCCTCAGTAGCAGCAGCAAGTAGCAGTCCATATCCATCATCGAGCTCGTGAAGGCCCAGCGTCGTCCGATGGATCAGTAAAGGAACGACGAGGGTCCACGAAGGCTGCATCTGGATCCAAGTAGCGAATGACCCAAGGGTCATCGATCGATAGCCCTCACGACCGGGATCTCGCTCCAAAGGAATGGGCATGAAAGGATGGCGAGACATGGAATACCGAATATCATACAGCGAGTTGCTGATGGCACTCATCTACAAGGTGGTCCGGTAATCCAGCTGAGTCCAACGATCGTCCTCTAAGGTGAAGCGATCTCGGAGCATAGTCTAAAGAGACTCGAGAGTGGCAGGAGGAGGAGGAGGATCCTGTCCCAAAGGAGGGGCATCTGGCTCATCATCAGAATGCTCAAACACAACTGGTGAGCCAACGGCTGCCTGAAGCCTCCCTGCCTTAGAGAGGAAAGTAGGGGCAGGTAAGAATAGACACTCATCAGGGGGTACATGAAACACACGAAAGATCATGGGAAGGTATAATGCATAAACCATAGATCTTGGTTTCTTCCTACAGTTAATCATCCAGTCCATCATGGTACATGGAAGATTAAAGGCAACATGAAAGTGGAGATGATACAATACTGAGATTTCAAAATAAGTGACTTCATCGGTGGAACCCACTTTGGGTAGAATGGTGTTGAAAATGATCCGATGAAGTTCATAGATATAGGGATTGAGATATTTAGCCAAAAGCTTACGAGGACGTGTGTTAGGGCTACACAAGTCGTCCTTGAAGCTTTCAAGTGAAATCCCTTCGGGATATTGAAATGATCGAGCTTCAACAAGCTTTTCCCATGAGTTAGGCTCTTGGAGTTCAAGATATTCGGCCAATTCGAAATCGTCAAAAGAGATATCTATTCCCGCAACCCGTGAATAAATATGTGTATCATCATGGGTTAGGTTGCAGTAGAACATTTGAATAGCACTACGATAAATGACCGAATTTGTGGTAACAAGTTCATCAAGGCAAAGGTCATGAAAAAGTGCATCATATTGTGAAAATATAGTAAAGTTGATAGGGTGTCTCGCAAACACCGGACGTGTCCGAAAATTACTAAACCAATCATTTGATGCGTCTAGTGATACAAAAATTTGGTCGTCAAAAGTGTTTGGGTCATGTGGACGCGGAGGATTGAACAACGGATGGATAGGTGGTTGTTGTTCAACGACCGGTACCACGGGTGGTTCAACGCGAGGAGGTGCATTCGACGAGGATGCTCCCTCGGTCCGAAGTCTCTTCCCGCGGCTGAACAAACGTGGAGCCATAACACAATAAAGATAATGAAGGAAATTGAGATATAGAAAAGTATAAAATTATACCTCAAACAAGTGATGAACAATGAAGGAGAATTGAAAAAGAAGCCTTCTCCTTGAATTTGGGAAAGAGATGAGCTCTAGAAAGTAGAAATTAGGGTTAGGGTTTTGAGAGAAAGAGTTTTGAGAAGTAGAAAAGGTGGTAATGGAGGTGAAGAGGAAGAGGATCCCGAATATATGTGAAGGGTTTCAATTGGTCGGAATCAATAATGGCCAATGGATCTAAAATATGATCAACGGCTGAGGCTGTTCCCGGTTCTGGGACAACCAGACCGAATTCGGCCCGAACTCTGGTAAGGGCAAAGTTCGGCCCGAATTCCGGATTCTGGTCACAGAACAGGAATCAGGCTGAAATAAAGACAAATTGGTTAAGTCAGAAAGACCAAAATGAATGTGAGTATAAATACAGGAAAAGATCCAATTGATAAACAACGAATAACAGATAGTGAACATGAAGCAGCAAGGTGAAGTTGAAAGAATAGTATTTCAGCATATGATAAATAAAAATGAACCGTATAATAAACAAGAAATTATATCATAATTCAATATTTTGAAGCTACCATGGGTTAGCTGCAGGGGCCGGATCCCAGCTAGCGGTAGTCCTGAGGACTAGTGCACCGTGTCGCTTAGGCTTTTACGCCTTATTGTCAGAAGGACCCTTTCGGCTTGTACCCATAGCAAAGTCATTATAAGAGAATCACGATATACTCGATATTTACGCAGGTTGATTTTAATTTATAACAGCTTCATCTAAAATTCCAAGTTCGCGACAAAGAAAATTGAAGCGCTCTTCGGATAATAGTTTTGTAAAGAAATCTGCTAACTGATGATCAGTGTCAACAAATTCTAAGTTAATCGTGCCATTTTGCTGATGATCATACAAAAAGTGGTGACGTATTTCAATGTGCTTCGTGCGTGAGTGACAAATGGGGTTCTTAGTGAGATTTATAGCACTAGTGTTGTCACAAAAGATTAGAATGTGCATGAAAGATAAGTTATAGTCTTCAAGGGTTTGCTTCATCCACAGAATTTGTGCACAACAACGCCCAGCTGCGATGTATTCAGCTTCTGTTGTAGATAGTGTGACACTATTCTGCTTTTTGCTAAACTAAGAGACTAAAGCCTTTCCTAATAAATGACACGTACCGCTCATACTTTTACAGTCGACCTTGCATCCAGCGAAATCAGCATCAGAGTAACCAATAAGGTCAAATGATGTTGACTTGGGATACCATAGGCCCATTGTAACCGTACCCTTAAGGTATCGAAAGATACGCTTAACAGCAGTCATATGTGATTCCTTAGGATTTGCTTGATATCTAGCACACAGACAAACGCTAAACATAATATCAGGGCGACTAGCAGTTAAATAGAGTAGACTGCCTATCATACCTCGATACTTACGTTGGTCCACGGGTTTGCCGCTATCATCTGGTTCAAGTTTGGTTAAAGTAGCCATTGGAGTGCTGATTGGTTTGACGTTGTCAAGGTCGAATTTCTTCAGCATATCCTTTGTATACTTCGACTGACAGATGAAGGTTCCATTTGACATTTGTTTGACTTGCAGCCCAAGAAAGTATTTGAGCTCCCCCATCATGCTCATCTCAAACTCGGTCTGCATACACTTGGCAAAATCTTGACAAAGGGTTTCATCAGTAGAACCAAATATAATATCATCTACTTATATTTGTACTAAAAAAATAGTGTCTTTAAAAGATTTTATGAAAAGTGTGGTGTCAATTTTCCCTTTTGAAAAATCTTTCTCAAGCAAGAAATTGCTTAGCCGTTCATACCAAGCTCTAGGGGCTTGTTTGAGGCCGTACAGCGCTTTCTTTAGCTTGAACACGTGGTCGGGAAATTTATGATTTTCAAAGCCAGGAGGTTGTTTCACATAAACTTCCTTCTTAATAAATCCATTCAAGAAAGCACTTTTAACATCCATTTGAAATAATTTGAAATTTTAAAAATTTGCAAATGCACAAAGCATCCGAATGGATTCCAATCTTGCAATAGGAGCATACGTCTCATCGTAGTCGATACCTTCCTCTTGGTTGTATCCTTGGGCTACTAGACGAGCTTTGTTGAGTGTGACTGAACCATCTTCATTTACTTTGTTTCTAAAAACCTATTTAGTTCCCATACTTGGCTCCTCTCGAATTGGTTGAGTTCCTCTTGCACAGCAAAAATCCAAAATTCATCATTAAAAGCTTCTAAAATGTTTTTCGGCTCAATTTGTGAAATAAAGTCAGTGCTAGCAATAGAGTCTCTTAATGATGATCTAGTAGTTACTCCTCGTGAAACCTCACCTATTACCAAATTTTTTGGATGTGACGGCTTGAAAGAGAATTTCTTTGGCAAGCCATCCAGAGAATTGGTTTCGGTTGTGGTATTCATTGGAGTAGAAGTTGATGGCTCAACATCATCATCAAGAGTAGCTGCTGTACTGTTATCTTCATCAAAAGTCACATTTGTAGACTCTTCCACAATTAATGAGCGTTTGTTAGAAACTCTATATCCCTTGCTCTTGGCAGCATAGCCAAGAAAAATACCATCGTCAGCTTTGGCATCAAATTTGCCTAAGTTGTCTTTGGTGTTAAGGATAAAGCATCTATAACCAAAAACTCTAAAATAAGAAACATTTGGGGTTCTCCCAAACCAAAGCTCATAGGGTGTTTTCTTCGTAATAGGACGAATAAGCACCCTATTTAAGATGTGGCATGCTGTACTGACAGCTTCAGCCCAAAAGTATTTCGGAAGTGAAAATTTGTTCAACATGACTCTAGCCATATCGCCAAGAGTCCTATTCTTCCGCTCCACAACTCCATTTTGTTGAGGAGTTCTTGGACAAGAAAATTCATGATCAAAGCCATTAAAATCACAAAACTTTTCAAAATCAGAATTTTCGAATTCGCCTCCATGATCACTTCGGATTCGAATAATCATGTAGTCTTTTTCGTTTTGAACTTTCTTTGTAAAACTCTTGAAAACTGCAATAGCATAACTTTTATTTGTAAGAAAGAAAACCCAAGTAAATCTAGAAAAATCATCAACAATAACAAAGGCGTAGAGTTTTCCACCAAGACTGGCTACTCTACTAGGGCCAAATAAATCCATATAGAGAAGTTGCAAAGGTCTAGAAGTACTTACAGAGTTTATAGAATGAAATGAGGACTTAGTTGCCTTATTCAGTTCATATTCGGCACAGACAGTGTCCTTTTTTAATGTGATATCGGGCAAGCCTCTAACAGCTTCTTAGTTGATAGCCTGGATATAGTATCCATGTTGGCATGAGCAAGACGCTGGTGCCATAATAATCTTTCATCCTTATGAGCATATAGGCATCTACCTGTATTGTTAGTATCTATAGACAAATAAAAAATATAAATATTATCCTCTCTTACCCCTTCAAAAGCAATGTCTCCCGTTGACCTATCATAAATAAGGCATTTATTTTGTCCAAAGTTAATGTCATATCCATGGTCAGCAAGATGACTAATGCTGAGCAGGTTATGCTTTAACTCGGTCACTAGGCAGACATCTTTTATTACGGGAGAGGAAGGACAGCCAATAATACCATGACCTATAATATAACCTTT
Organism: Iris pallida; assembly: GCA_029216955.1. Classification (NCBI taxonomy): domain Eukaryota; kingdom Viridiplantae; phylum Streptophyta; class Magnoliopsida; order Asparagales; family Iridaceae; genus Iris; species Iris pallida. The sequence continues at coordinate 8,792,573 of JANAVB010023800.1, forward strand.
TAGGTTGTTGCCGAAGGATACATATCCTTCTCTCTTCATCGATAGTGATGCAAAAAGATTTGCATCTCCCGTCATATGCCGCGAGCATCCACTATCGAGAATCTACTTACTCTTAGGTGAGGAGGGAAGGTCTACCTACATCAAGAGTAGATGTGACCTTTGGTACCCAAGTTCTTGAGGGTCCTGAAAAGTTAGTTTTTTGAAACCATGCATATATCTTTCTATCTACTAATCTTCTAATTCTATATTGTGGTGAAATGTGTCCATGTAAACCACAATAAGTATATGTAGCATTTCTATTTATTTTAGGAGCATGCTGATGATGTCTATAAGTAGAGTGATGAGGAGAAGTATGATGATATATAGAATTAGCATGGTGATGATGACTATGTGTAGAGTGATATGGAGTGGCATGGTGATATTGGCTATATGGAGTAGCATGGTGATGATGTCTATATGTAGAGTGATGGTAGTGTTGTTTTTGTGCAACATGGTGATGATTGTATCTATGTGTAGCATGATGATTCTGTGATATATGATAGTTATTTCTACATGTATGTGGTTTGTGTGCTTTGTGAAAGTGTGTGTATATGTAAGCATGATTACGTATTGCAGGTGGATGACGTGGATGACTAGTATGAGAAGTATCATGCTTTGTGTGTGTCTCTTGGGTTTGAGGTTGTGCAACCTGTTTTCCCAATTTAGTCTCTAGTTTCTTAGAGACAGCTTGCAGTTCAGTAACCTTAGCATTCAACCCATGCATCTTAGTAATAGAAATCTTGTGTCTACTTTTTTCTTCTGCAAGCTCCGTATTGAGTGCTGTAATTTCTTGTGTTTGTTGTTCAATGCGTGCTTCGGCATCATGTAAGCTTATTTTAAGCTTAGATACCTCATCTGTTACATCTGTGGGTGAAGTGTCTCTAATGTTATCAAGCAGTAAAGAAAGTCTTTGAATTTTGACTTCATGACTTTTGAACTTTTCCTTGGCATGTTTATATTTACCAATGACCTTTTTATGATCATCAAGTAAATGGGTAAAAGTATCGCCAAGTTTATCAAAAGTGAAGTCATCAAGAGTTTTGTTTGATACCTTGTCGGATGTTGCCATTAGGCATACATTTGCAGTATCTTAAGGAGAATCCTTTTCTTCCTCGGAGTCACTAGCTTCGCTTTCATGCCAAATGCTCATGTTGGCATATTTCTTTGAGGAAGTCTTCTTGTAAGGTTTCTCATAGCGGTTGCTCTTCTTTAAGAATGGACAGTCTTTTTGGACGTGTTCCGTCTTCTTGCAACTGTAGCAGGTTGGCTCTTCTTCGTCGTCTTCTTGTGGTTCCTTCTTTCTTCGGTTGAAGCGAAGAAATTTCTTGAAGTTACGGACAAGGAGAGCTTGATCATCACCTTCTGAGTTCTCATCATCCGTCTCTTTGGGGTCAGCCCTCCGTCGGTGAGCTTTGAGTGCGATCTCATTAGCCTTAGGAGCAGGCTCTTCGAAGTCCTTGAGGTCAAGCTCATGAGTCATCAGCTTTCCCATCAAGGTCTCTATGGACATGGTTGTGAGATCATTTCCTTCTATGATGGCTGTCACCTTAGGGTTCCAAATCTGTGGGAGCCCCCTAAGTAGCTTTCGAATCTTCTCGTGATTTGAATATTGTTAGCCGAGCGAAGACAGGGGATTAATGATGTCGAGGAATCACTACCAAAATACACTCAATTAGCGACGGATATTTCCGTCGGTGTTAGCGACGGCTTTGTGGCCGCTCAGCGACTGAGTACCGACTACACGTCTTTGCCATTTTTTATTTTAATTTTAGGGGGAGGAAAGGTCGCACGTCCCTCGCTAGACTGTCAGAATTATAGCGACGGATCCCCAGTCGTCGCTACGTAGTCGATTATTTGGTGGGAATTGTATAGAGAATTGGCGGGACATATCTTCGACTTCGTAGCGACGGATATTTAGTTGGCACGTATCAAACATGGCGACTACGTGGTGACGGATTTTCTTCCGTCGCTATTCAGTCGCTATATATACGTACCAGACTTTAAATGAAACGACGGGGGGAACTTTTCGCATTCCTTCCAAATTCACTCTCTTTCCTCTCTTTCTCTCTCTCTCTCTCTCTCTCCGGTGTCGGCTTCGGTGATCGACGTCGGTGTCGTCGTCGGCGTCGGCGTCCTCTCCTCTCTCTCTCTTCCGAAGGTAACCCCCCTCTCTCCCTCTCTCGATCTCTCTCTCTCTCTCTCGGGGTCTAGGAGGCGGGCTTGGGGTTGTGGCGTCGGGCGGCTGGCTTGGGTTGGGGGCTGGGCGGTGGGCTTAGGGCAGCGGCTTTGGGGGCTGGGCGGCTGGCTTGGGGTGGGGGCGTCGGGGGCTGGGCGGCTGGCTTGGGTCGGGGACTGGGCGGTGGGCTTGGGGCGGGGCCGTCGGGGTCTGGGAGGCGGGCTTGAGGCTGGGGCGTCGGTGGCTGGGCGGCTGGCTTGGGTCGGGGGCTGGGCGGTGGGCTTGGGGTGGCGGCATCGGGGACTGAGCGGCTGGCTTGCGACGGGGTCTGGGCGGTGGGCTTGGGGCGGGGGCGTCGGGGTCTGGGAGACGGGCTTGGGGTTGGGGCGTCGGGGGCTGGGCGGCTGGCTTGGGGCGGGGTCTGGGCGGTGGGCTTGGGGCGGGGGCGTCGGGATCTGGAAGGCAGGCTTGGGGTTGGGGGCTGGGCGGTGGGCTTGGGGCGTCGGGGGCTGCGCGGCTGGCTTGGGTCGGGGGCTGGGCGGTGGGCTTGGGGCGTCGGTGGCTGGGCGGCTGGCTTGGGTCGGGGACTGGGCGGTGGGCTTGGGGCGGCGGCGTCGGGGGCTGGGCGGCTGGCTTGGGACGGGGGCGTCGGGGCTATTTGCAACCGACGCACAGCCATAAGCACTCTTCATATATATATATGCAACCGAACTACTGGACTGGGCGGCGGGCTTGGGGCGGCGGGCTTTGGTCGGGGGCGGCGGGTGGCTTTGCTTCTCAAATTCATCTGAGTTTATATATTGGCTAAATAATGTGTTATCCATATTGGGTGTTCCATTAGTTTGGTGGTGTTTGGATTAGTAAATATGAATATGGGGTTTGGATTCATGGTGTATATATATATGCACTGTCTCAAGGACAGTGCGAGTTCTATCACTTGTGTACTTCTGTATAGATGTATATATCTATACATCTAGCTGTGATATACATATGTGTATGTGACAATCTCAGTTAGCGACGGACTAGTTACCGGTTAGCGACGGATATTTCCAGCTCAATTTGCATTAATCTACGGTACGACATGGTGATCAGGACATAGTCCCTGCAGCCATTCGACTGGCGAGGCAGAAACTATGTAGCCGTAGATAAAGTTGACTGTCTTCCGACCCTCATCCCTCGGCAATGATGATACGACAACCTATCACTATATCTTATATATTAGTAGATGATGCCTTAGTATTACATTAAGTGAGTTCATCTTGATTCTGTTATATCCTTCAGATACTAGATACGATAAGAACATATACTACACGATATGTGTACAAAATATAGATGATTCACACTAATGTATGCTAGAATGAATTTTGGGTTGTGTTCTGAGCCATCCGTTCTTACACTTAAAACACAGGAATTAGTAGTGTGAGAGCGCCGGAGAGAGTGAGAGCGCTGGAGGGGGGAGGAGAGAGAGAGAGAGTAATTAATGGTACGACATGGTGAAGTAGTACTTTATTTTGGCTCTAATTCCAGCTCAATTTGCATTAATCTACGGTACGACATGGTGATCAGGACATAGTCCCTGCAGCCATTCGACTGGCGAGCAGAAACTATGTAGCCGTAGATAAAGTTGACTGTCTTCCGACCCTCATCCCCTCGGCAATGATGATACGACAACCTATCACTATATCTTATATAGTAGTAGATGATGTCTTAGTATTATATTATGTGAGTTCATCTTGATTCTGTTACATTCTTCAGATACTAGATACGATAAGAACATATACTATACCATATGTACAGAACATAGATGATTCACACTAATGTATGCTTGAATGAATCTTGGGTTGTGTTCTGAGCCATCCGTTCTCACACTTGGCAAAAAATCGAATTTTTTATACTTTATCGACTTTCGAAAATGTACTCAAATTACATGATAGTTCCTTTAGTTAGCTTACTTATGTTACAATTATATTATTTGTGACTATCGATCTTACCAGATGGCACCCATGACCCGAGGAGCGGCACGTCGTTTAAGGAAAACAGTGAATGCTGAGGTGGCTCCTCCTACAGTTAAGGAGGAAGTGGCACCGGTTGCTAGTGAGACTGGGAGTTCTATTCATCCAGTACCGGTAGCTAGTGCGACCGGGAGTTCTCTTCAAGCAGTCCTTGCAAGGGACGACATCTCTCATCACGCCAAAAATCTAGCTTTTTCGAGGTGGTTGCGTGATCGTATCACTGAGCGTTTGCGTGAGCAGCGTGGTTCTCATTAGCTATTAGTACTTATTTGTATTGGACTATTTGTATTGAGTTGTTTTTGTATTAGATTATTTGTATTGAACTACATATATGAACTAGAACTATGTCAATCTCTGGATTGTATTGGACTACGACATGGTGATCAGGACATAGTCCCTGCAGCCATTCGACTGGCGAGGCAGAAACTATGTATCAGTAGATAAAGTTGACTGTTCTCCGACCCTCATCCCTCGGCAGTGATGATACGACAACCTATCACTAGAGGATACTCTGAGAGATCCATCTGTGTAGGACGTATACTCTAAGATATCACCTTTACAAGAATGATATCAGTAGTGGAATTGAGTGCTGGAGGGGATATTATCAGAGTATACGTCCTACTCAGATGGGTCTCTCACCGTTACTATTTTTTTCTGACAGCAAGGTGGATGTGCTCCGTCAACAGATTCTTGCTTCGAGCCAAAACTTTGCCCCGGAGCTCAAGTGGACATCCATCGTGTAGAGCTCGAGTGAGAGGTTCCTGACAGCATGGTGGTCTCCTTTGTCAAAGTATCCGTGCTCATCCCACATTGGTTGTGGGACGAGCACGAATACTTTAACAAAAGAGACCACCATGCTATCAGGAACCTCTCACTCGAGCTCTACACGAAAAATGTCCACTTGAGCTCTGGGGCAAAGTTTTGGCTCGGAGCAAGAATCTGTTGACAGAGCACATCCACCATGCTGTCAAAAAAAAATAGTAACGGTGAGAGACCCATCTGAGTAGGACGTATACTCTAATAATATCCTCTCCAGCACTCAATCCTACTACTGATATCATTCTTGTAAAGGTGATCTCTCAGAGTATACGTCCTACTCAGATGGATCTCTCAGAGTATCCTCTCTGGTTGGGTTGTGTTCTGAGCTATCCATCCCAGGGATTTGATTCTGTATTTTAGTTTCTGTATTTTGGCTCCAGCTCCATTTGTATTAATCTATGGTACGACATGGTGATCAGGACATAGTCCCTGCAGCCATTCAACTGGCGAGGCAGAAACTATGTATCCGTAGATAAAGAAGGAAAAAGATAAATCGAATTATAACGACGGATATTAGGTTACTCTTCAGGATAATTGATGTCTATTTTATATTAATTTGGTTTGGTCTATATGATTCTTGGATAATTGGTGTGCATTAAATTCGTATGTGCATATTTGGTCTATGTCATTGTTGGATAATTGGTGTGCATTATATATTGGTTTGGTTTATGCATATTTTTGTGAACAGGAAAAGTGCTGCAATTTTTTTTCAAAAAAATTCTCAGTTACCGACGGACTAGTGACCGGTTAGCGACGGATATTTCCAGCTCCATTTGCATTAGTCTACGGTACGCCATGGTGATCAGGACATAGTCCCTGCAGCCATTCGACTGGCGAGGCAGAAACTATGCAAGTAGCCTTAGATAAAGTTGACTGTCCTCCTACCCTCATCCTTCGGCAATGATGATACGACAACCTATCACTATATCTTATATAGTAGTAGATGATGTCTTAGTATTACATTAGTGAGTTCATCTTGATTCTGTTACGTCCTTCAGATACTAGATATGATAAGAACATATACTACACCATATGTACAGAACATAGATGATTCACACTAATGTATGCTAGAATGAATCTTGGCTTGTGTTCTGAGCCATCTGTCCTGATCAAGCATCTTCCTTCTCCTCTCCTCCACCATGGCTCTGAACAAATCTGCTCCTTCCTCTACTTCCCTTCTTCTTATTTGACTCTCTCAGCCACATATGACATCCAGCTCAAGTGTAGAGTCGGGGGAGAAGAAGTGGACAGAAAGAGGAGGGAGAAGCAGCACAGCCGGCGGCATGACCCAGAGGAAGTACAGAGGTTTTCTTTAACAGCCGTAGGAGAACTATAAGGATATATCTTTTCACAATATGTCTTCTTGTCAAAGACCCTTCATGTGAATATCATATTACCGCGGTGTCGGAAGACTAACATGTCATAAGTTTTTAAGCCGTGTGTTTTGACATAATCTTTCCAACTCTTTCCTCCCATGTAGTAGTCTTGCATTATTACATATCAGGAAAGAGTTTTGAGGATTATGTCAAAACATACGGCTTAGAAAATTATGACATATTAGTCTTCCGACACCGCGGTAACATGATTGTCACATTAAGGGTCTTTGACAAGGTGATATGTTGTGAAAAGATATATCCTTATAGTTCTCCTACGTCTGTTGAAGAAAACCTCCGTACTTCCTTCGGGTCATGTCGCCGGCTGTGCTGCTTTCCCCTTCTCTTTCTGCCCACTTCTTCTTCCTCGATTCTACACTTGAGCTGGATGTCATATGTGGCTGAGAGAGTCAAATAAGAAGAAGGGATGTTGAGGGAGGAGCAGATTTGTTCAGATCCATGGTGGAGGAGAGAAGAAGGAAGATGCTTGATCAGAACGGATGGCTCAGAACACAAGCCAAGATTCATTCTAGCATACATTAGTGTGAATCATCTATGTTCTGTACATATGGTGTAGTATATGTTCTTATCGTATCTAGTATCTGAAGGACGTAACAGAATCAAGATGAACTCACTAATGTATGCTAGAATGAATCTCGGGTTGTGTTCTGAGCCATTCGTTCCGATACTTGGCAATTAAGCCATTCGACTGGCAAGGCAGAAACTATAAGGCTACTTGCATGTTCTTCCAACTTTAAATTACAAGATTACATAGTTGGTTAAATAAATCACTAACCTCATCACGGTAAGTCTTGGTGTAGCACTCAAATGTGGGGCACCTGTAATCTATGTGAGTTCATCTTGATTCTGTTACATCTTTCAGATACTAGATACGATAAGAACATATACTACACTATATGTACAGAACGTAGATGATTTACACTAATGTATGCTAGAATGAATTTTGGGTTGTGTTCTAAGCCATTCGTTCCCATACTTGGCAATTAAGCATGTGAAATAGAACTGATTATGTTTAGTTTGTCTTACGATACAGATTTTCACATCCAAATTGAAATGGATCGTTACTTCGTTGATCGTACATGGATGTACTATAGCGGATCAACCTCCTGGACCGTAGGTACTTATAAGTATTGACCGTATCAGATTAGTATCGATCTATCATTTTGGTATGGGCCGCATCTGTTGGTATTGGTCTTAGCGAATTGGTATCGTCCTATCCGATATGTATCGGCCGTATAGCTAGGATTCATATTGGCCTTATCGATTTGGTATCGGTCATATCCGATAGGTATTGGCCATGTTGGATTATTATTTACCATTTCGGATTAGTATCGTGGAAGGTTTAGTAACAACTGTACTTGGATTTCTCTCTTCTAGAGCTAGATTACCATTGTAAGAGAGTCACGAGAGCATAGATGGCCAGTTACAGAACATACATACTTCCTTTTCAATCTCGCTTTTCCTGATGGAAAAGGAAGTATGTATGTTACTGTAACTGGCCAATCACGATCGGGTGATTCTCTTGCAATGGTATTCTAGCTCGAGAAGAGAAAAATCTAAGTACAGTTGTTACTAAACCTTCCACGATACTAATCCGAAATAGTCTATACTAATCCAACACGGCCGATACCTATCGGATATGACCGATACCAAATCGATAAGGCCAATATGAATCCTAGCTATTCGGCCGATACATGTACATATCGGATAATAGGACGATACCAATTTGTTAAGGCCAATACCAATATGATACGTCCTATACCAAACCGATAGACCGATACTAATCTGATACACTAGATACTAAGTACATCTAGCCTATACCAGCGGATCTACAAATTACTGCACGATAGGCCCAACGACTCCAGTTACATCCGGTTATTGGTGAGTACATGATTACATAGTAATTCTGTTAGTCTTGTGATACAGATTTTTACTCTCTCATGCTACCAACGTCACAACTTTTCCAGTGCTGCTCCCTCTAATGATGATGAACGCAAAAAACCAGTGTCACAACTTTTATAACTTGAGTAAATTTCTTTACCCTATATGAAAATTTCTGTTGTCAGAAAGATGGCTCCTAGGACTCGTCGAGGTGGTGCTGCTAGTCGAGGAAGTGGTCGAGGCAAGAAACCCTTGGAGGTCGACACGGAGGAAGTCTCCGTCGTCAAACAAGAGCCGGTGACTGTTAAGGAGAAGGTGTTACCAAAGGTCGAGGTCAAGGAAGAACCGGTGACCATCAGGGAAGAGATTGCTCCCAAGCTTGAAGCTAAGGAGGAGCCACCGTCAGAGAGTAGTAGTATCGGGACCGACCCTCCTGTCCCTACAGAAGACCTCAACCAGATTGAGCCTTCGTATGCAAAGTGGCTGATAGAATGGTACATGCCTCAATGCAACTATCATCCCTGGCTGTGAGGATTCATCGTCTGACTTGTGGTCTTTGTTAAGGCCAAAGTCGATTTTTCTATGTGTTTTGGAATATTTGTGAAAATTTTGGAATATTTGTGCTATGATCGGATTATAACGATGGATATTAGGTTACTGTAACTGGCCACCTTTACAACCTATGTGTTTTGGAATATTTGTGAAAATTTTGGAATATTTGTGCTATGATCGGATTATAACGATGGATATTAGGTTACTGTAACTGGCCAACTCTTTCCTATGTGTTTTGGAATATTTGTGAAAATTTTAGAATATTTGTGCTATGATCGGATTATAACGATGGATATTAGGTTACTCTTCCGGATAATTGATGTCTATTTTATATTAATTTGGTTTCGTCTATATGATTCCTGGATAATTGGTATGCATTAAATTCGTATGTGCATATTTGGTCTATGTGATTCTTGGATAATTAGTGTGCATAATATATTTGGTCTATGTGATTGTTGGATAATTGGTGTACATTATATATTGGTTTGGTTTATGCAAATTTTTGCGAAAAGTGAAAGCGCTGTAATTTTTTTTCAAAATATTCTCAGTTAGCGACGGACTTGTGACCGTTTTGCGACGGTTACTACCAGTTTCCGACTACTTTTCGACGGCTATTCCGTCGCTAACTGGAGATTTAAAATTTTTTCCAGGTAGCGACGGAGTGTCGACGGATTATCCGTCGGTATGGTACATTGTTCGACGGAATAGCGACTACCTATCCGTCGCCCTTGTTCAGGAAATACCAAGAATTTCTAAAACAAGATCGACGGTTAATCCGTCCATATTCCGTCGATAAATATCGACGGAATAGCGACGCCTTATCCGTCGCCTTGTTGCTGGAAATGACACGAATTTCCAGAAGCTGATCGACGGATTTTTCGTCAGAAAACCGTCGCTAATCCATCCTTTGTTATCGAAGGCGTCGACGGCTTAGCGACGGAACGATACGCTGTGATACGCTATTACGACGGGTTACTGACAGAATTTTACGTCGCTATTGTCTACACAGTTCAGTACTTAAAATTTGAAATGGACGAGAGTCCGTCGAAAACGCGTTGCTAAAGTTTCGTATTGTGAAGTCGACAAGCGGTCGCTATTCCGTCGCTTCACGACTACGTAGCGACGGACCGTTATTAGCGACGAGCTGATTGCCGACGAATTTTTTGGCCAAAATCCGTCGGTTATCGGTCGCTAATCGTAATTACCGTCGGATTGGCGATGGATAGGGCCGTCACTAAATCGATAAATTTTGGTAGTGAATCTTGTGAACATTTGCGTGATTGTCTCGTTTGGCTTCATCTTGAAAGCTTCATATTCTTGAGTGAGACGGCTTATCTTTGATTCCTTGACTTGGGTGGTTCCTTCATGTGTAACTTCTAGAAGTCTCCATACTTCGTGAGAAGTGGTGCATGTTGAGACCCTGTTGAACTCATTCCTGTCTATGGCACAGAATAAAGTATTAATAGCTCTCGCGTCTAGACTTGCCTGTTTCTTCTCCTCGTCAAAATATTTGTCATGTGATTTTTCAACGAGATCACCATTGACAACTATTCTGGTGGGCTTTTTGTAACCTTCAGTGACGATAGTCCATAGGTCAAAGTCTAGCGACTTGAGATAAAAGCTCATCCTTGTTTTCCAATATGTGTAGTTAGTTCCATCAAATATGGGAGGCCTATGAGTGGAATGCCCTTCACCGTGATTGGAAATCAAGGATTGTGTGGTTGCTATGGATCAGCTCTAGGATGTTAGTCCTTATTGAGAGAACAGAGCTCGGATATCAATTGAAGAACAGATGGCAACTCTAGAGGGGGGTGAATAGAGTTTATAGCGATAATAGCCAATTAAAATTAAACTCTTTCACAAGCTAAAATTAATCAGAGTAAAGGCAAAAATAAATAAGGAGCAAGAAAGCATACGCAAACACAGCCAATTTTAACCTGGTTTCCCTCGTGGAGGACTAGTCCAGGCCTGAGAACTCTAGCTCAGGATTAAATCCACTATTTGTGAAATAGTAGTTACACCCCGTGCCTTTTCTTCAGAAGAGCACGTCAACTTCTTACAAAGATCGCAGTGGCGATGCTTGGAATTTTCCAAACGACTTCTTGAACTCTTGCACAAAACTTCTAACTGAAAAATGCTGAGCAATTGAGGCTTAGGGAGCTTGTGGCTAGTAGATGAAGAAGGGTATGGCTTGTATTGAGCTTTAGAGAGAAGAGAAGAGAAGATTGGATGATTGAAAATGAGAGAATTCATGGCCTATTTATAGGATACTAGTAGGCAGAATTCGGCCAGAATTCTGGTAGAAATTTTCAAATATTTGGCCGTTGGACAACTAGCAACCAGCCAACCCTAAAAATTTGGGTGCTGATTTTTAGGGGACAGAGTTCGGCCCGAACTCTGTGTGGAGGCAGAGTTCGGCCCGAACTCTGTCTCCAGAGCACAGAATAGGTCTTAAGGTCCAATGGGCTTATTTGGATGTGTAAAGCTTATGGATTTTGGGTAGGTTATAGGTTAAGTCTCAAGAGCTCAGCACAACTTAGCTTACATCAGTCTAGACTCAATAAATTTATAAAATACAGACTCAAGAATGACTTGTATTACAAAAACTGAGCTGTCGTCTTACTTGAGCTGGATGTAGTCGTCGTGTGTCGTATTGAATTATTATAAGTATTATTTAGTCAATGTTATCGATATTTGGTTGACTGTGACTTTGTGTCAACAATAGTCTCCATGCGTAAAAAGAAGTCATATTGTGAGCGTAAAATAGCTTAATCCACATACTAAACGACAACTTCGGTCTCTGTGTAAAACAAATCCCTTCGAATTCTGTGTTGTACGCTATCAGTAAATCTTCATGTCAGACTTTGCATTAAATGCATGACGTGACAGCTTTGTCCAGCGTAAAGTGGTTAGGTTATCTCTGGCGTAAAATCAATGGCTTGACCCTGGCGTAAAGTGATTAGTCTGTCCTTGGCGTAAAATAGATCATTTTGAGTGGAATACTCTATCTCTTTGACTTAGTCTATGAAGCACACATTTTTTTTACGCTCCTACACATACATACGTACCCTTAACGGCATCGGTGTATGTCCATACACAAATGCGGGATCAGACATACGACAAAGTTACATATAGAATATAACAGTGCTCGGTAAATACATACGGAGAAGGGGGTCATGATCACGTACACTACTAACAGTTTCCCCTTAACCCGTTATTTAAACATACGAGAGATATGAAAAACTATTCTAAACATGGTAGAGACTGAAAGTAATACAACATGTAAAGTTTTAACTTGCTACCCCAAGGATCAGCATTTAACACTAAGTTAAACACTAAAACACTAGTGGTGCAATGCGACTTCCTAACTGGACACCTAGCCAAATAGTGACTTTAGCATAGGAGACCAATGTGGGGTGACACAATACTCTAACTTTCTAGGGCCTTTACACTAGTGCGGGGTGAGGTCCAATAAGTCTATAACTCAAAACAACACAAAACACTGAAAGTCGTAATTATTCAATAAATAAATCAAATTGTACACTATGTTCCAACAATTTTTGAGATAGAAAAAAAGCTCAATTTTACATAAAATAAAGTACCAAAATAATCCTTGTTAATTATAGAAATTTATACTATTTTTTTTGGAATTTATAAACCCTCATAAATATTTATTAAAAATTAGCAAACATAAATATACTGAAAATGAGTTCTGTTTTCCTATTTTTATAAAATGCCAACAACACTTAATAAATGCTGGAAAAATTATAATAAATTGTCTAAATTAACAGAGTATTCAAATATAATTTTTTTAGATTTTTACAGCACTTAAAAAATTATTCAAAAATTCTAGAGAAATTCCTAAAATTATAATAAATTATTTTAAAGCTAAATAGGTCATTAGCAACTAATTAACACTAATTAAATTAAATTTTGAAAAATAGGGACTGACAAGTCTTCCCTCCTTGAAAAATTTTGTCCTCGAAATTAACAAGGATTGAAGACCCGACAATATTCTAACATAGCAAGCAATGCAACAAATGACTAAGGCTATGATCGAAACTAACCTCTAAGGTATCAAGCAGGAACGGGTGGTTCCCTCACAGCGGTTGGATCGAACAAGTAAGGATATCTCTCCCTCATGTTCGACACCCTCTCCCAAGTAGATTCACCCGGAGAGTGACGGCTCCAAGCTACTCGTTCTAAGGGAATAACCTTGTTCTTCAGCCTCTTCTCCCTCCTTTCTAATATCTCCACTGGCTGCTCAGTAACTGCAAGGCTCGGCCCGATCTCCAATTCTAAATAATCTAGCACATGGCTGGGGTCCGGAACATATCTCCTCAGCTGGGATACGTAAAAGACATCGTGAACTCCTGCTAGATTGGGTGGAAGTACAACCCTGTAAGCTACCTCTCTGATCCTGCCAAGTATCTCGAACGGCCCGATGTATCTGGGGCTCAGCTTCCCTCCTCGTCCGAACTGGATCGTCCCTCTAGTAGGTGATATCTTCACTAGCACCATATCACCTTCTGCAAACTCCATCGGTCTGCGACTAGCATCGGCCCAGTGTTTCTGCCTGTACTGAGCTACTCTGAGCCTGTCTCTGATCATCCCAACCTGCTCTGCTGCATCCGTAATCATCTATGGCCCAAGCATAACTCTGTCCCCAACATCGTCCTAAAAGAGCGGTGTACGACATCGTCGTCCATATAGTGCCTCGAAAGAAGACATACCGATGCTGGCTTGGTAGCTATTGTTGTATGAAAACTCTACCAAGTGCATATGGCTTTCCCATGATCCGCCAAAGTCCAGCACACAAGTCCTCAGCATGTCCTCCAGCATCTGTATCGTCCTCTCGGACTACCCATCTGTTTGCGGGTGGTACGTCGTACTGAACTTGAGCCGACTGCCCAACTCCTCCTGCAAGCTCCTCCAGTAGTGGGACGTGAATCTGCTATCTCTGTCCGATAAGATGCTCACTGGTACTTCGTGCAAGCACACAATCTGATGTATGTATAGCTCCGCCAACTTCTCGGTGGAAAGCTCCACCTTGAAGGGTATGAAGTACGCACACTTCGTCAGCCTGTCCACGATGAACCAAAAAGCATCCTTCTCTCCTTGGGAACGAGGAAGCCCTAGGCGAAGTCCATCATAATGTGTTCCTATTTTCTCTCGGGAATGGGTAACGGCTGCAACAAACGAGCTGGCCTCTGGCGCTCCACCTTGACCTGCTGGCAAACTAGGTATCTCGAAATAAAACGTGATACATCCCTCTTCATCCCGTGCGACCAAAGATGTTCCCGCAAGTCACGGTACATCTTGTTAGCACCAGGGTGAAAAGAATATCTCGATCGGTGTGCCTCCTGCAAGACTGCCTCTATCAGCTCTCTCTTCGGCACGCACAATCGGCGGACATGCCTCAAGGATCCATCCTCTGCTACAGTGAAGTCATCCAGCAATCCAGCTAAAGCCTGGGCTCGAAGTCTGCGAAGGCTCTCATCTGTAGACTGTGCCTCCCTGATCTGCTCCATCAAACCTGACTTATTGTCAAGCGCCATCATCTGTATCACTGATCCTGGCCGAACTATCTCGATACCGAGCTTGTAGCTCCCCTTCCCGAAAATCTGAAAATAGTTTATTTTTTTATTATATTCGAATGGTATATACACCATTACGATTTATTGAATTTTGTTATTATTATTATTATTATTATTATTATCATTATTATTGAGGATTGTATTTATATAGAATTATTTACTAATATTAGGTATATATATACTTCGTTATCAAATAAATATTATTATGTGGTCATATTTATACAAATATACTCGACAAAAGGAATAGAGGCTATTGGGAGTTATTTAGAGCATTGGATGATATTATATATGAATATAAGTAATGGTTATATATATATATATATATATATATATATATTTTATATATATATATATATATATATATTTTTTATATATATATATATATATATATATATATATATATATATAATAATAATAATATACATACATAGATATGTAATAATATACATGTAAAGATATATAATATTATACATGTAAAGATATGTATAAATATATATGTATAAATATATAATAGTTAAGAAATAGAAAGAAAGAAAGAAAGAAAGAAAAGAAAAGAGGTAAATAGAAGCAGCCCGGCCCGAGAGTAAACCCAGGGCCAAGCCAGCTGATAACTCAGCCATTCCAAAAATCCCACACAGCAACAGAACCCCTGTGCTCGGCCAAAGGCCGAGCCCGAGCAAAACTTCCCCGCGGCTGAAACTCGAAGTCAGTTCGGTCTTTTCTTCAGGTATAAATACGCGAGAGAGGGGAGGAGAGTTCGAAAACTCTAAACCCTAACTAACACATGCCACCCTTCCCCAACCCTTGGGCGGCCACGCACCGCCGTCGTCGCCGCCGCGCGTGGCCGGAGGAGGCCAGGAGCGCGCGCGCGGATTCAGCGCTGACAGCAGTCGCACACAAGTGCGACCACTTCCAGGTCAGTTTTCTCCCTCTATGTTTAATCATTTTGCAATCAACGAATTCCTACGTGTAGAGGATATGAACCCCTAGAGATCCTAACAAGTAGAATCCAATATAGTGGAGCCATCGATTCACAAAATCGATACAAAAATCAACGAAAAAATCGTTGATATAGTAGTCTAGAAAACAGTTAAAATGCCCTGTTCGAAGATAAATTTCGATCGAACCATAAACCAATTCGAAAATCTATTTGAAGGCAATTGTTGACAACATATAGGGCTTCGTAATCCTTTTTGTGGATTCGGAAATCATCGACTACGCGTTGAGAAATTGAATCCCAAAGTTTCCCAAAAACCTGTTTTAAAAACTAAAAAATTGTTCCACACGACGTGCGTCCCGCCATTTCGGGCGACGTGCTCACGAACCGAAGGCATCGAAAGCTGCGTAACGACTTCGTGGTCATGTGGGCTTTGGCGGAATTCAAATTGGTCGCGTGTGCGCGACGAATTTGATGCGTATCCGTCGAAATTTACCGCATCGTGCACCTTGCAAATTCTCCAATTACTTTGTGCACGCTCGTCAGATCGAGACGAAACTTGCGCCAGCAGGACCGTATCATTTTTCTGGTCCTGTTTGTCAAGTTTGGTCCAATTCTGAGACAATCGAATCGTACGTCGTTTTGTGGGCCCCACGGTCCCCCTCAACGGGCGATTTTGTGCACGGCCTGCCGAAATCTAACTTTGGACATACGGTTGGATTCGTATCAGAAAACCGGATCCATAGACATGTAGTTTGACGACTTTAGAGACCGTTGACTTTGGCACACTTTTCGGTGCAAAGCGGGTCCAATGGTGGACATCGTTTTTGTCCAAAATTACCGTTTTGCCCCTGTGTCCAGAATTGGACTTAAGGACAGGCAATCCTAGCTAATTTGAATATTCTTGGAATGTTGGTACTGTTTATTTCAGCATTCGGAGACTTCTGTATGTGTTGATTGATTGTGGCTCGTTGAGTGTTATATTATTATTGGTTTCTCAGCTAAGGACCTCAGGCAAGTGCACTTTCTGATTACTTTCCGATTCATAGTAGTCTTTTTATTTCATGTCTATACATATATCTTGCTGCTTGTTGACACGCTCATCACACAGAGTAGTCGGAAGGGGAAATATCTTAGTAGACATGTGGACTACCCAGAAATATCCCCAAAATGTCTATTTTTGAACGATAGCAGCTGCACACGACACGTGCAGTGAGCCGAATTTACCCCCTAGCCGTTCACATGTCGAAATAGATATTTTACACCACCTAGATAGATATCTTTTATTAGTTTTTCCTTGTTTACTTCTCTATCGTGCTATGTCATCAGTTATCTTCCAGTTTTTATTTCTCATATGCTATTTTCATGTCTTGTTAATTCTATTGTGTTTTGTATTACCGTCAGTTTGTGTACTTGTTCCATTCCTGACTGGAAACTAATATTTTTCAGGTTTAGCCGCGATCACTGTTAGCAATGGGAAGGCTTGGGTATGCTGAAGTCAAACCTAGAAGTAGATAGCATTGTATCAATTTCATTAATTGTAAAGTCTTGTATTTTCTTTAAATATAATTCTTGTAAATGTTGTAATAAATTTAGAATTGTGAATGAGCAGCAAATGTTATTTCTGGAGCATTTATTTCTTGCGGGCTTGACAGCGTTCTACCGCCGACTCTGCGGCGTAGACTGGCTTGGACACGTCTCGTATCCGAAAAAGTGGGTGCGGGTCGTGACAAGTTTTATGGTGGCCCAAGCAGGTCAGTTTTCGTAAAAGATTGCGAACTCGTGATGGTACGTTAGTCGTACTATTGCGAGCCTGCGCCCATGAAATGCTCATTCATAATTAGGATTAAAATGATTTAGGAGAATAACTATGACTAGGAGTCCCTTGTTCGAATTGACCACTGGGTAGTTAAGGTTATTAGATAGGTCATACAATTTATATAGCTTGCTAGATCCCTACAGGTACACTATTACTTTTGATATGACATTATGATCCCATGTGGATCTACTATTCGCTTGGTTAGTTAGGCCTTCACCTTGATAATTTGTTCAATTATCTTTTGCCCAATTAGATATAACATCATATCATAAATTAGAATTGCCTGTTTTAAATACTATGTTGCCGTAGGGAATTAGTTTAAATTTTTTCCTCCTTTCTCTGATTCTGTTATTTGTATACGAATCTCGAAGTAGATTTATTTGAGATTTTCCCTCAACCATAGAAATGCATATAACATAAATACTCGAATGTTTGTATTCCTTTCGTCTTTAGTTAATTCCTCCATGTTAACTCCTTTATTTTAAGTGTTGTGACTGATAAAACAATTACTTACGCTTTTATTTTAGTCAACCTGTTTGAATCTCTAGAGGCTCATGAATTTTTACGGTTAAAGAAATATTAGTTAACTCATAAAGTCTAGATAGCAGTGCACTGTCGCCAATTGTTTGAGAATGGATAGTGTGGGTTCACTGCAGCCAGCAGCGCACTGGCGAGGCACAACCCATAGAAATGAAACCATTTTGAGGATCATTGGTTATAGAACATTGCTAAAACTATGTCGTAGTTGACCTCTTAGATCTTAGATACCCTTGTGTCAATGTAAGGTAGAGTACCAGATAGCCTATCACAATTGAACCACAGAACCAAGGACTTACCTAGAATATAGAATTTAGCGTTCCATAACCCATTAGTTGACCAAGACTTTAGGGATAGTAAGATTGTAGGAAGACTGTATAAGCAAGAACGCCAGGTAAGGTTTTGATTCTGTCAAAACTTGAACCACTTGTGCCTCCTTTCAAAAATCTCGCATATTTTATATTTTGACTCTCTTGACCAATGTTGTTATTACAGCCTAGTTTTGCATGCTCACTCTTTTATCGAGCTTGATCCAAGACACATGTTTATTGGGGACGCCCGCTAACATATTATCTAATCAGAATCATTGTATTATGGTCTGATCAACCATGATGCTTTTGGTTCGCTCTTCATCTAATTATCCTATGTGGATTGAGATATAGATGTCTCTAGGATCTCATCCACGACTGCTTTGATAATTTCTCTTGAATTAAACATTCGCCCTTGAATCAGGTAATTGTGTTTAGTGACATCCCTCTTGAACTCTTTATCGTTTTTGTCTTTACTGATTGGAAAGTCTTTACTGATTGGAAAGACGAAGGCTCATAATTGATAGATAGATACATAGTATCCCCATGACTATGATAGTTGTATACGCAAGTGTAGCTACCATCGGCCAGCCTTGTGATTGAAACCTTGCCTTGGGTTACTCGTTCTCCTCTCGACCTTTAAGCTACTATTGGGACCTTCTAGCCATTTGAATTTGAGGAACGGTCCTTGACTTGACCTATAATTACCGTATTCCGTCACGCCGTACCTTATTCTTTATTAGCAAGAGTCGAGGTACAGTATTCGGACTTCGGAATCCTTCTAACCTCATTATTCCTAAAACCATATCCTAATTTCTAAGGTGGGTAGACTGTAAGCCTTCTTGGAATATACGAGGAATACCGATTGATTAGAATAATTTTCCTATTAGAATGATAATTAGTGCCCCATGGACTCCTACTTTCCATTTAGATCATTTTGTGTCCCCGGCCGTGTCATTAAATTTTGGAGCACGAGACTAGCGTTACCTTCCAACAAATTTTATATGCAAGATCTAGACGAGTCCACCTTCATCTAGGTATATCATGTCCCACTCAAATCCGTCCCCTTGTACTCTATTTTTATGGTACGACTTTCAGGATAAAAGGGCCT
Source organism: Iris pallida (assembly GCA_029216955.1). Taxonomy (NCBI): domain Eukaryota; kingdom Viridiplantae; phylum Streptophyta; class Magnoliopsida; order Asparagales; family Iridaceae; genus Iris; species Iris pallida. The sequence continues at coordinate 8,811,755 of JANAVB010023800.1, forward strand.
AGCTATAACCTTTACCATAGTACCGGTATCCTTTCCAACTACCATTAGAGCCTTAACCACGACTTCAATTCTTGTGACCCAATATATGGTTGTGATCTACTCGAAGCCCATTACGCACATGTCACTAATGTGCCACTCAATTGTGTCTTCTTGTGCTACTTAAACACAAAGTCACTGAAGGCACATTTTGAGCTTTAGAGACCTAGCTAACCAATATGACTAACAACTAGCTCAACCTGTTACCACCCTGAATTTCGGGTTGATTTTTTTCATTTTATTTTATTTTCTGATTTATTGGTTTCGATAAATAATTTATTCTGTTATTTTTTTCCTTAAGTGTACCTTCCCGTGCCATCGATATTTGGAGTGTCAGGGGTGTTCAACTCTGGAAATCTTCTTCATGAGTTTTGGAGTGGACAGGATTACCTTCATGATGGTATATAGTGTCCCATCCAAACTTGTTTTCTTGTGCTCCTTTTGCTTCGTTGAACTTCGGGTCAAATTAGACCAGTTGATTATTAATTATTTTCCCACTCTTTTCCTTGATCATTTTCAGCGTGTTACCGTGACTTTTAAATTGGGAGCGCAAGACCAGTCAGTTTCTTGAAACCAACTTCTCATTGATGATCTACTCGAGACGCTCTTCACCCTTGACCTTCGTGTCCTACTCAGACACGTCATTTTGTGCTCCATTTGCTTCGCACAACTTTCCTGACACGTGACCCAATTTTATTTTATCCCACGGCGTCACATTTATTTTCCAACTTGATTTGTGGGTCCCCTGTCGACCAAAACCTGTCAGCCCCAACTATGGACATGGCCCACATTGAGCCTACTACCCGTCCGCCACTTGTGTCCCATTTATTGGAATCCCCATGTGCTACTTATTTACACATAATCATCAACGCCTATTTTTAATTCATTTATTGCTCGATGTCCGATTTTCACCCAATCCGGCTCCACCGAGCCCAGTCCAGCTCCATGTTATTCTCTATCGGGACACCCCCATATTTTTTTGCCCAAAAATACTAGTACTCATTTTGCCTATTTTCTATATTTAATAGAAATTTTCTATTGATTTTAATTCCATGCAATGATCTATTTTTTTCCCCATTGAATCCTAGCCATTGATTTTCCATTAAATGAATCTCACCCATCCATTTCCCTCCATCCCATTCACAGCCAACTTCCTTCCCCCCCTTGGCCATAGGCCGGCCCTAAATTCTAGGAAAGCATCTCATCTTTTCTCTCTTCTAATTAATTGTTTCATTCAAACAAAACTCACAACAACCATACACAACAGCAGCATCTCCTCTCCATTGCACAACCCGACCACTATGGCCATGCACAAACCCGACCTCCCCCATGGCCGACCCATCCCCTCAACCTGGCCATCGGCCATGGCCGGCCAGCCTCGCCTTCATCTCCTCCAACTTCTCCTCCATCTCTCCAACAACAACTACCTCCACCACCATCAACTCCACCACAATCCGCCATCACCCCATCCTTGGACGCGGGCCGACCACCACAGTCGCCCAGTCGACCATCTCCTCCGCCACCTTACCGCAGTGCGCCGCCCCCCGCGCCCTCGCCGACGGGCTAGGCCGCGCAACCCCCCTGCGCGCGACTGCCACTGCAACAGCGACGGACAGCAAGCAAGCAAGCGCGCACGCGTGCGGGCATGCACGCCGCCGCCGCCGCCGGCGACGTGGTCGCCGTGGCCGTGCCCCCCACGTCGGGCGAACTCCGGCGAGCCCCCCGTTCAGCGTCTTCTCCTCCAGCGCGACGTATAGGCGATTCGTGCGTTTTGTACGACGTCCCGTCGTGACGCGCGCGAAATGAAGTTTATTTTGGCGCCCCGTCGCAGCAACTTCGCACACATTTTCCCAGAGATCCGACCGTTGGATCGGCGATTTCTTTGCTCCGTCACAATCTCGGTATATCCACCTTCATTCCTATCAATTTTCGTCCGTTAATTTTATCGTTTGATACATGAAAACCGGCCACCAAGTTGACCGTTTAAATTGTATTAAATTTGGACAGTTTCGCGGGGCCAACTTCGTCAGCTTGTATCTCCTCCACCGTAGCTCCGTTTGGCGTGCTACCAGTTCCGGTGCGAAGCTGGTATAACCCTCTTACTATCCCTCCAGTTTCGTTTCATTGTGAGCTTGTTTGATTGGTTGAATTCGACGCCAAAGTTGGCCGTCCGAATTCGTAATTTCGAACTTGTAAAATTTTATTTTTGAACACGGGACTCCAGATTTCATTTCTGACACCACCATTAGACTTGTGGCGTCGTTCTGGCATGTTTTCATATAAAATTTGTTAGATTTGGAGAACGTGGGCCCGGGCACGCATTTCGGTGCAAAGCGGGTCCCACTTTCTGGATCAACGGGACTTTTTGATGCCGGCTCATCGGAATCCAATTCCGGATATACCGTTGAGTTCGTATCGTCATTCTGGACTCGTTGACATATAATTTGCTAGGTTTTGGTGGACATTGGGTCTGGCACGCATTTCGGTGCAAGTCAGATACCAATATCCGGGTCAACGGGTCATTTTGAGATCGGCTCATCGGAATCCAATTCCGGAAATACCGTTGAGTTCGTATCATCATTCTGGACTCGTTGACAGGTAGTTTGCTGAGTTTTGAGAACTTTGGCTCCGGCACGCATTTCCGTGCAAACCGAAATTCTAAGTTCTAGTCAACGGGCCAAATTGAGATCGGGTCAACGGAATCCAATTCTGGAGATACCGTTTGGTTCGTATCGACATTCTGGTTTCGTAGACATATAATTTGTTATATTTTATAGACTTGTTTTCTTGCACATTTTTTGGTACAAAACGGCTCCGACACGGACACCGTTTTGACCCGAAATTACCTTTTTGCCCTTGTGTCCAAATTGGACCGTTGGGTTGGCTACCCTAGCTAATTTGACCATTCTGGACACGTTGGCGATGTTTATTTCATCGTCCGACAATGTTTGTTGATAATTTCTCTGAGTTTAACCTTTTTATAATTAATTAATAATTAATTCACATAATGTTCGTATTTCGGGATTAGTACAACGAAACTGAGATCAGTCAATTCCAGTGATCTCACATCGCTGAAATTAACAAGTTGGATACATGGATCACTATAATAAGATTATCAACCTTACCGATAATCTTTTTATCACGATTTGCGTGCCGTAAGTTTCGACGTACAAATAACGAAGTACAATTTATATTAGACTAGAATTAACCCTGTTTGACCAGAGTTGACCAGTTGACCCAAAGTCAACTTTAAGTCAACACTTGACCTAGTTTGACTAGATTATTGACCGGAGTCGACCTAGAGTTGTTTTGACTTAGAGGAACCTAAAATAATGCAGATTGATTATAGAGATTCATTTATTACAACTTGAACACCTTGTAGCCTGTGTTGCTTTAAATAGGACTCTGTGGCTTCAGTGGGACCCCCCTATACTTATCAGCTGTTCAGGTTATCGAGGCGAGTACATTCTCTGATCATTTTATATCCTGCTTAGAATTATTTCCTGCAGTAGATTACTTTACTTGTACTGTCACGTTGGTCACACAGATTGGTACTATATGGATCATTTCTTGAGATGTTATCCTTAGGAAGCATCGGGTACTCTATGTTCTGTGCGTTTCACTTTCATAGCGTATCATATGCTTCTTGGTTCTTTGATCACTTACGACATGTACCCTCATGATCGTAGAGTCTTCATGGAATCTTACAGTGTTGGGTTACCCCCAGAATCCCCATGTTTATGGGACTTACACTGTTGGGTTACCCCCAGAATCCCCTTGTTTATGGGACTTACACTGTTGGGTTACCCCCAGAATCCCCATTTTTATGGGACTACTATGTATCACCTTCGGGGTCTACCACCCTTCGGGGGCTTATCACCTTCGGGGTCTATCACCTTCGGGGTCTGTTACATAGCATCATATAACATAACCTGGCTGGATCCTTGTGTATTGATCGGGGGTACGGGGGGAGTATTACATGTTCATATTGTACTCTGACTCACTAGCCACTGCTAGTTCCCTATGTATAGTAGATATTTCTATTACAGTTCTCTCTCTGTTTACATACTGCACTTCTTTCAGTACCTGTATCTTACTTTACTGTATGATTATATTTTCTAACCTGTTATGAACTGTTGAGATGTAATGTGCTCGTTCCAGTCCTGACTGGACCTGTTGATAAATTTTACAGATAGCCTGGGATTGCCTGCTAGCCTAGAGGAGACACAGTTGAGGTTGCCTAGGTAGTTATTTCATTTTGTCTGGAGATTGTATTTATTTTGTGGATTACTGTATCTGTATTTGAGTTTTGAGATGTATTTCTGGGTTTATGTATCTTAGACACTTAGACTTCTATCTCATGTATCTCTTTTGGATTTTATGTTTTATCTATCATTATCATGCTCTACCTTAGATGTGATTGAGTCTGTATCTGCTATGTCACCCCCATTCGGGGAGTATAAACTGTTTAGTCTTATACAGTTAGATGCATTGAGACCTAGGACAGCGTTCTACCGCCGATACTGCGGCGTAGGCTGGGCGTTGTTACGTTCTCGTGCCCTAACTCTAGGGCGCGGGTCGTGACACGTTTTTAGTGGTGGCCCATGCAGGTCGAGACTAAAGTGTAGTGGTATTCGAACTAGAGTACCACTAAAGCCTGCAGTAGGATTAGGATATATTTTGAAGATACTCAATCACAGTTAGGAACCCTTGAGAGATTCCTGGGACGACCCTGGAGAATCTTATTTAACTTCGATTTGAAAACTCTCTTTTTTCCTTGATTTGTTTTATCTTTATTTTCTGTTGTTGAATTTGATTTTAATGGATTATTGTTGAATTTGAGTTTGTATTTATTAATTTTGATGGATGATTGTCGAATTTTGAATTTTGATGATAGCTGTTGCATTCGAGTTTGTATTTTGATGGATCTTGTTCATTTCTGAATTTTGATGTTCGTTAATAAATTTGATTTGATTTTTGAGTATTCATTATTGATTTAAATTAATTTTTGGCAAGATGAAATTATATGGGCTAGGTCATCTATGTTATGGAATCTAGTCTTTTATAGTCATATTAGCCAGCATGGTGAGGACATATAGTCTGACTCTGGATATATTTCTCGGGTGTGGGAATTTAAGGTTTTCGCAGCCAAGCTAGCGGCACCGCGAAAATGTTAATACCATGATTCTAGAGGTATGTGCATAAGTCAAGGGCTCTGTGATTATCGTAGCATTGCTTACTAGTATGACGAGGATTTAGAGTACCATAATTTTGGATAGACGCATATGATTATCGGATTGTACCTTAAATATTTTTGAACATGTTTTCTCTACTTTTTCTCAGTCATTCAAATTTTTTTTTATTATTTGTTGTTTTGTCTAGTTTCCTATTATTTAACTCAGGAGTAAGTTTAGTTGGTTTTATAAACCTTGTGAAATTTCTTGCTAGGAGTTTTCAAAATACAATGAATCGATGATTTTGCTAGACTTTATCTTGAATTTGATATTTAACTCTGAAATTCAAAACAGTTCCTTCTTTAAACAGACAAGCAGAACATATTTATCGTTAATTCTTACTTGCTATTATTCTTGTATTAAATAATAATGATAATAAAACTGTCTTGATTTCGTCAATCACCTGCTTGCAATCTTGGTAGGAATCTAAATTTTAGTCTTAACGTAGAATTAATTTTTATTGGGGCATGAGAATATGTATATGAATATATATAGTGGACACTTTGCCTAACACGTATGCATGCTACACTTGATTTTTTCTACATATCTAGATACATATTGATATGTTGTTGATGTCCAAATTTTCAAAATCCCAATGTTTCTGGCTTTCTGCTTTTCCAGTTTAAATATGTGATTTAGATATAAATTTCATGTTATTAGTTATGTTTACATCACAGCACATGTATGCTATACTTATAGTTTCAATTCAAAAAAAATTGGTTGAATTTTGTGTTTAAATCTGTCAAATTTAAGACTGTGTACATATTAACCTTAATACTAAGTTTCCAAATGTTAGTTCAAATTACTGTTTTATTTTCTTAAATGTAATATTTGAGCTATATACCTTGTGGGAAGTAGGATATAAATTTAAGTTTCATATTCTTACATGTTAGGTGATGATAAACATTGAGTTGGTTTTGATGTTCAAATTTCTCTAATATCCTAAAAAAAACTGTATACATGTTAATATTTACATATTGATTTCCATGTTTAGTTCTGTTTCGGATTTAACATGTAATATTAAACTGTATGCGTAGGTGAATGTATGGATAGTATGTTAGGGTTTCATTTCTATCATGTTAGGATGTACTAGGACCATTGAGATTGGTTGTGATATTTCAAACCCTAAAATCTGAGACCGCATTATGTTCATATTTTCCATGGTTTAAATGTTAGCTTGTTTTCAGATTTTATATGTAAATGTTGAACTAAAACTGCATTTAACCATTTAATACTAAGCTATAACCCTGTACAAGGATACACACACACACTCTAACTTAGTATACCCTGTCATATAACCTAATCTTTCCTCTCTATGTTATGATCATGTATCTATATAGATATATATAGCATTTATACATCCATGTTATAATTTGTATAGATACATAACTAAATCTCTACCTCTTTATAGATGTATATGGTTAGCCATGCATGTTATGATTAAATAGGTTGTATATTGTAGATTGCCTAACCAATATGCCATGAGTAGTGTAACTGGATAGCTATTGTTTTGAAACCCAAATCCTCCTATACTCTTCATGTATATTTCACATACACCCATACACACACACAAACCACATAAATATTACATGATGTTAGTTTTCCTCTCTAACGCTCTCTATATATATATTGTGATTGGATTTTCATACAATTGACTTTTATTCCTTAACTAGTGATTTAATTTTTTATTGAATAGTACCTTTTTCGGATAATTGGTAGTTACCTTGTTTTATTTTTGATAAGTACTATTTTTCATATGGGGTGGTAGACAACCTTATAGTTTTGATGGTTGTTGTTTCTGTACCTTTCTATTTTAGCACTCTGGATTGCTTGTGTGTTTTGATACCCTATGACTGTTTGGTTAGTATGACTAGTAAACCTAGATGAGACTTCACTGTCACCGTATGCCATGACCCTGTATGCCGTTCTTTTATTTGATGGTATGATTTGTTTAAGTTCTGGGACTTTGATTGTGGGGGTTTGACCTAGAGGGAGTAGGGATATTTTAATTTCGAGGACGAAATTTTTATAAGGTGGGTAGGATGTTAGCACCCTGAATTTCGGGTTGATTTTTTTCATTTTATTTTATTTTCTGATTTATTGGTTTCGATAAATAATTTATTCTGTTATTTTTTTCCTTAAGTGTACCTTCCCGTGCCATCGATATTTAGAGTGTCAGGGGTGTTCAACTCTGGAAATCTTCTTCATGAGTTTTGGAGTGGACAGGATTACCTTCATGATGGTATATAGTGTCCCATCCAAACTTGTTCTCTTGTGCTCCTTTTGCTTCGTTGAACTTCGGGTCAAATTAGACCAGTTGATTATTAATTATTTCCCACTCTTTTCCTTGATCATTTTCAGCGCGTTACCGTAACTTTTAAATTGGGAGCGCAAGACCAGTCAGTTTCTTGAAACCAACTTCTCATTGATGATCTACTTGAGACGCTCTTCACCCTTGACCTTCGTGTCCTACTCAGACACGTCATTTTGTGCTCCATTTGCTTCGTACAACTTTTCTGACACGTGACCCGATTTTATTTTATCCCACGGCGTCACATTTATTTTCCAACTTGATTTGTGGGTCCCCTGTCGACCAAAACCTGTCAGCCCCAACTATGGACATGGCCCACATTGAGCCTACTATCCGTCCGCCACTTGTGTCCCATTTATTGGAATCCCCATGTGCTACTTATTTACACATGATCATCAACGCCTATTTTTAATTCATTTATTGCTCGATGTCCGATTTTCACCCAATCCGGCTCCACCGAGCCCAGTCCAGCTCCATGTTATTCTCTATCGGGACACCCCCATATTTTCTTGCCCAAAAATACTAGTACTCATTTTACCTATTTTTCTATATTTAATAGAAATTTTCTATTGATTTTAATTCCATGCAATGATCTTTTTTTTTCCCCATTGAATCCTAGCCATTGATTTCCCATTAAATGAATCTCACCCATCCATTTCCCTTCATCCCATTCACAGCCAACTTTTTCCCCCCCTTGGCCATAGGTCGGCCCTAAATTCTAGGAAAGCATCTCATCTTCTCCCTCTTCTAATTAATTGTTTCATTCAAACAAAACTCACAACAACCATACACAACAGCAGCATCTCCTCTCCATTGCACAACCTGACCACTATGGCCATGCACAAACCCGACCTCCCCCATGGCCGACCCATCCCCTCACCCTGGCCGTCGGCCATGGCCGGCCAGCCTCGCCTTCATCTCCTCCAACTTCTCCTCCATCTCTCCAACAACAACTACCTCCACCACCATCAACTGCACCACAATCCGCCATCACCCCATCCTTGGTCGTGGGCCGACCACCACAGTCGCCCAGTCGACCATCTCCTTCACCACCTTGCCGCAGTGCGCCACCCCCCGCGCCCTCGCCGGCGGGCTAGGCCGCGCAACCCCCCTGCGCGCGACTGCCATTGCAGCAGCAACGGACAGCAAGCAAGCGCGCGCGCACGCGTGCGGGCATGCACGCCGCCGCCGCCGCCGGCGACGTGGTCGCCGTGGCCGTGCCCCCCATGTCGGGCGAACTCCGACGACCCCCCCGGTCAGCATCTTCTCCTCCAACGTGACGTATAGGCAATTCGTGCGTTTTGCACGACGTCCCGTCGTGACGCGCGCGAAATAAAGTTCGTTTTGGCGCCCCATCGCAGCAACTTCGCGCACGTTTTCCCGGAGATCCGACCGTTGGATCGGCAATTTTTTGCTCCGTCGCAATCTCGATATATCCACCTTTATCCCTGTCAATTTTTGTCCGTTAATTTTATTGTTTGATACATGAAAACCGGCCACCAAGTTGACCGTTTAAATTGTATTAAATTTGGACAGTTTTACGGGGCCAACTTCGTCAGCTTGTATCTCCTCCACCGCAGCTCCGTTTGGCGTGCTACCAGTTCCGGTATGAAGCTGGTATAACCCTCTTACTACCGCTCCAGTTTCGTTTCATTGTGAGCTTGTTTGATTGGTTGAATTCGACGCCAGAGTTAACCGTCCGAATTCGTAATTTCCAACTTGTAAAATTTCATTTTTGAACACGGGACTCCAGATTTCATTTCTGACACCACCATTAGACTTGTGGCATCGTTCTGGCATATTTTCATATAAAATTTGTTAGATTTGGAGAACGTGGGCCCGGGCACGCATTTCGGTGCAAAATGGGTCCCACTTTCTGGGTCAACGGGACTTTTTGACGCCGGCTCATCGGAATCCAATTCCGGATATACCTTTGAGTTTGTATCGTCATTCTGGACTCGTTGACATATAATTTGCTAGGTTTTGGTGGACATTGGGTCTGGCACGCATTTCGGTGCAAGTCGGATACCAATATCCGGGTCAACGGGTCATTTTGAGATCGGCTCATCGGAATCCAATTCCGAAAATACCGTTGAGTTTGTATTATCATTCTGGACTCGTTGACAGGTAGTTTGCTGAGTTTTGAGAACTTTGGCTCCGGTACGCATTTCCGTGCAAACCGGAATTCCAAGTTCTGGTCAACGGGCCAAATTGAGATCGGGTCAACGGAATCCAATTCTGGAGATACCGTTGGGTTCGTATCGACATTCTGGTTTCGTGGACATATAATTTGTTATATTTTATAGACTTATTTTCTTGCACGTTTTTTGGGGAAAAACGGCTCCGACACGGACACCGTTTTGATCCGAAATTACCTTTTTGCCCTTGTGTCCAAATTGGACCGTTGGGTAGGCTATCCTAGCTAATTTGACCATTCTGGACACGTTGGCGATGTTCATTTCATCGTCTGACAATATTTGTTGATAATTTCTCTGAGTTTAACCTTTTTATAATTAATTAATAATTAATTCACATAATGTTCGTATTTCGGGATTAGTACAACGAAACTGAGATCAGTCAATTCCAGTGATCTCACATCGCTGAAATTGACAAGTTGGATACGTGGATCACTATAATAAGATTGTCAACCTTACCGATAATCTTCTTATCTCGATTTGCGTGCCGTAAGTTTCGACGTACAAATAACGAAGTACACTTTATATTAGACTAGAATTGACCATGTTTGACCAGAGTTGACCAGTTGACCCAAAGTCAACTGTAAGTCAACACTTGACCTAGTTTGACTAGATTATTGACCGAAGTCGACCTAGAGTTGTTTTGACTTAGAAGAACCGAGAATAATGTAGATTGATTATAGAGATTCATTTATTACAACTTGAACACCTTGTAACTTGTGTTGCTTTAAATAGGACTCTGTGGCTTCAGTGAGACCCCCCCTATACTTATCAGCTGTTCAGGTTATCGAGGCGAGTACATTCTCTGATCATTTCATATCCTGCTTAGAATTATTTCCTGCAGTAGATTACTTTACTTGTACTGTCACGTTGGTCACAAGGATTGGTACTATATGGATCCTTTCTTAAGATGTTATCCTTAGGGAGCATCGGGTACTCTATGTTCTGTGTGTTTCACTTTTATAGCGTATCATATGCTTCTTGGTTCTTTGATCACTTACGACATGTACCCTCATGATCGTAGAGTCTTCCTGGAAACTTACACTGTTGGGTTACCCCCAGAATCCCCATATTTATGGGACTTACACTGTTGGGTTACCCCCAGAATCCCCATGTTTATGGGACTTACACTGTTGGGTTACCCCCAGAATTCCTATTTTTATGGGACTACTATGTATCACCTTCGGGGTCTACCACCCTTCGGGGGCTTATCACCTTCGGGGTCTATCACCTTCGGGGTCTGTTACATAGCATCATATAACATAACCTGGCTGGATCCTTGTGTATTGATCGGGGGTACGGAGGGAGTATTACATGTTCATATTGTACTCTGACTCACTAGTCACTGCTAGTTCCCTATGTATAGTAGATATTTCTATTACAGTTCTCTCTCTGTTTACATACTGCACTTCTTTTAGTACCTGTATCTTACTTTACTGCATGATTATATTTTCTAACCTGTTATGAACTGTTGAGATGTAATGTGCTCGTTCCAGTCCTGACTGGACCTGTTGATAAATTTTACAGATAGCCTGGGATTGCCTTCTAGCCTAGAGGAGACACAATAGAGGTTGCCTAGGTAGTTATTTCATTTTGTCTGGAGATTGTATTTATTTTGTGGATTACTGTATCTGTATTTGAGTTTTGAGGTGTATTTCTGGGTTTATGTATCTTAGACACTTAGACTTCTATCTCATGTATCTCTTTTGGATTTCATGTTTTATCTATCATTATCATGCTCTACCTTAGATGTGATTGAGTCTGTATCTGCTATGTCACCCCATTCGGGGAGTATAAACTGTTTAGTCTTATACTGTTAGATGCATTGAGACCTAGGACAGCGTTCTACCGCCGACACTGCGGCGTAGGCTGGGCTTTGTTACGTTCTCGTGCCCTAACTCTAGGGCGCGGGTCGTGACACGTCCCCTTGGGTAGAAACCTATTCTAGGATACCCTAATCTAGTAGAATAGTTTTATCATTGAGATTTTGTCCTGTCCGTATAGATGGAAATCCAAGGTTCATCCAACCAACAATTGATATCCAAATAGGAAACCCATTAAGGCCCAGTAAAACCCATCCAGACCAACCCCATAGTTGGTCTATAAAACCGAAGTATTTGAAATAGGCCCTATACCGACTATGTAGTCTCCACGCCTTAGAATGTAAATCCATTCGTAACTTTTATTCCATCTACCTAGAAGTCGGGATATGATCTTGCATTTCATTTATATTCCTTACTCGTGTGTTTAAATAACCACGAAAAAGATCACAATTTCGATTTCTCAAATTCTGTTTTATTATGGAACTTTGTTTAGATTAATTTCAAGAACAGAATTTATGTATTGCATGGATTGCAAGCCCCTCTAAGAAACAAGTGTTCTTCGAGTTAGCAAGCGACTAGACTAGGGTGGCCCAATCTAGCAATAAGACAATAGGTTCATAAATTTTCTTTCTATCTGCATCATTGGATACCCTCTACCGCTTTGGGAGCTTCATATTCGCTCTCGATTCTTTTTCTTATCTTCCTGCCTTTCCTATTCTAGAGTGACAAATGGTCATGCTTAATAAAAAATTATCAATATTTCTTAACTACTTGTGTAAGTTGTTGCTTGTTAAATTTTGGGTTGTTTGATAGATACGAGAAGATTATAGATACCATATGTCCTAGATATTTTGGAAGAGTTATTAGCCACTAGTTAGAAAATTATAAGATTTTAGTGACCTGTGTTTCAAGGGAGTAGTGTGACCAAAGGTGGGTAGAAGCCCTCGATGATTCGTAGTTACAGAATGGCCAGTAGGAGGTATAAAAATTTCTGAGAAATTAAACTTGAGGAGATTGTGGTAATATTGGATTTTATTCTCTTACTTTTTTTTAAATTTTAGACGTGTATAAGTTAGAAATTCGAGAACGAATTTATTTTTAAGGTGGGTAGATTTGTAGCTCCCCTTCCCGAAAATCTGAAAATAGTTTATTTTTTTATTATATTCGAATGGTATATACACCATTACGATTTATTGAATTTTGTTATTATTATTATTATTATCATCATCATTATTATTGAGGATTGTATTTATATAGAATTATTTACTAATATTGGGTATATATATATATATACTTCGTTATCAAATAAATATTATTATATGGTCATATTAATATAAATATACTCGACACTAGGAATAGAGGCTATTGGGAGTTATTTAGAGTTTTGGATGATATTATATATGAATATAAGTAATGGTTATATATATATATATATATATATATATATATATATATATATATATATATATATATATATTATTACATATTTATATATATATATATTTTTATATATATATATATATATATATATATATATTATTACATATTTTATATATATATATATATATATATATATATATATATATATATATATATATATATATATATTTTATATATATATATATATATATATATAATATACATACATAGATATGTAATAATATACATGTATAGATATATAATAATATACATGTAAAGATATGTATAAATATATATGTATAAATATATAATAGTTAAGAAATAGAAAGAAAGAAAGAAAAGAAAAGAGGTAAATAGAAGCAGCCCGGCCCGAGAGTAAACCCAGGGCCAAGCCAGCTGATAACTCAGCCATTCCAAAAATCCCACACAGCAACAGAACCCCTGTGCTCGGCCAAAGGCCGAGCCCGATCAAAACTTCCCCGCGGCTGAAACTAGAAGTCAGTTCGGTCTTTTCTTCAGGTATAAATACGCGAGAGAGGGGAGGAGAGTTCGAAAACTCTAAACCCTAACTAACACACGCCACCCTTCCCCAACCCTTGGGCGGCCACCCGCCGCCGTCGTCGCCGCCGCGTGTGGCCGGAGACGGCCAGGAGCGCGCGAGCGGATTCAGCGCTGACAGCAGTCGCACACAAGTGCGGCGACTTCCAGGTCAGTTTTCTCCCTCTATGTTTAATCGTTTTACAATCAATGAATTCCTACGCGTAGAGGATATACCCCCTAGAGATCCTAACAAGTAGAATCCAATATAATGGAGCCATCGATTCACAAAATCGATTCAAAAATCGGCAAAAAATTGTTGATATAGCAGTCTAGAAAACAGTTAGAATGCCCTGTTCGAAGATAAATTTCGATCGAACCATAAACCAATTCGAAAATCTATTTGAAGGCAATTATTGACAACATATAGGGCTTCGTAATCCTTTTTGTGGATTCGAAAATCATCGACTACGCGACGAGAAATTGAATCCCAAAGTTTTCCAAAAACCTGTTTTAAAAACTAAAAAATTGTTTCACACGACGTGCGTCCCGCCATTCCAGGCGACGTGGTCGCGAACCGAAGGCATCGAAAGCTGCGTAACGGCTTCGTGGTCGTGTGGGCTTTGGCGGAATTCAAATTGGTCGCGTGTGCGCGACGAATTTGATGCGTATCCGTCGAAATTCACCGCATCCTGTACCTTGCAAATCTCCAATTACTTTGTGCACGCTCGTCAGATCGAGACGAAACTTACGCCAGCATGACCGTATCATTTTTCTGGTCCTGTATGCCAAGTTTGGTCCAATTCTGAGATAGTCGAATCGTACGTCGTTTTGTGGGCCCCACGGTCCCACTCAACGGGCGATTTTGTGCACGGCCCGCCGAAATCCAGCTTTGGACATACGGTTGGGTTCGTATCAAAAAACAGATCCGTAGATATAGTTTGACGACTTTAGAGACTGTTGACTCTGGCACGCTTTTCAGTATAAAGCGGGTCCAACGGCGGATCGTTTTTGCCCGAAATTACCATTTTGCCCCTGTATCCAGAATTGGACTTAAGTACA